>PYHX02000158.1:87929798-88377348 GCA_004302925.2 Cochliomyia hominivorax | reverse complement strand
TCATAACCATTTCAAAAGTTATTAAAAATCGGTTCAGAAGAAAAAAAGTTATAGACAAAAAATATAAATTATTTTATGACTCATTAAATGTTCCCTGTCGTATTAAAGAAAAACTTCTATATATTGTATGCATCTGTGAGTGAAACATAACGTTTGTACTTCACACGCATTTATGGTGGAGGGCAGAGCCGAATAGAGCATTTTTACTTATTTTATTTTCTTTTTTCCTTAAAAAAACCTTCAAATTTCAATAATTTAGCAAGATTTTATTTTAACGCTTTTTTTTGTTTGTTTGCTTGAAAAAGTTAACCACACTGTTTGAAAACTTTATTAATGAAAATATCAAGATTCCATTTTAATAGCGTCAGTACATCAAATAAATCTTATGATGTCTGCCACAAAAGCGTATTACAGTGGTTTAAAAATAAATTTTTTGGAAAAAATTCTGTAACTCTTAAACCATTAAAGATATTTGAATAAAATGTCACCTGATTACAATTAATGTGTTAACGAATTGTTTTGGAAAAGCATAGGGGCCTAACGGGTAAGGGTTTTAGGCAATAACCCTTTAAAGTTGACTCTCTCGGTTATGCACAGTGTGTAGAAATCGTTTTTTTTGTAAATAATTCTATAACTTTTAAACCGTTAAGGTCATCCTAATAAAATTTCACTTGATTAGTGCTAAGATGCTTCCAAGTTGATTTGCAACAGTACAAAGTGCTATGTAGTCAGAGGCCTAGTAAATAACACTCCAAAGTTGACCACTTCGGCCATTTACAATGAGTTCAAATCGAATCTTTGGGTTAATAATTCTATAACTTTAAAACTGTAAGAGATATCTTTATAAAATTTCACTTGGTTAAAGCTGAAGTTTTTTCGCATTTATTTGGAGAACTTAAGAACCCCATTTACTAAAGGGCGTAGTCAATGACCCTTCAAAAATTTGTTCACCTCGGGCATGTTTAAATATATTTTTTGAAATAATTCTGTAACCTTTGAACCGATAGCGATATCTAAAGAAAATTTAACATGTTTAGTGTTGAGGTAATTTCGAGTTGATTCATTTGAAGGAGTAAAGACTAATATAAGGTTATGAGTGTAGTGTCGGTGACCCTCCAAACTTGGCCTCTTCGAATATGTAGATTTTTTTTTTCAAAATTCGCAAAAAAAAAAATCATTTATAAATTGAGGCAAAGGTAATTTTGTATAGATGGTCCTGTTAATCTTTTAAAAATATGCTGACATGTCTGCTTAACTGTTATATCTTCAGAGTTATTCAAGTCCAAATTAATTTTTAACATATTTCTTTGCCTCGTTTTCTTTAGTTTTCTTAAGCTTGTAGTCTTAATATAAGTCTAAAATTTTTTAGAAATATGTTACAGATTCCTTATAAAATTTTCAAAAATATGTCTGTAGAAAACTTTTGAATATATGGATCCGTTAAAAAGTTATAGTAATTTGAATTTGGAATTTAAAAAAAAAATATTTTCCAAAATGGTGTCTACATTTTTTTGCCAATAAAACCATTTTTTGTTATGTAATTTTTTATAGTTTTAAAAGAAAATCTAAGCAGGGATGTGTCTTAACAAAATCCGACTGGTCTTGGGCCAAAAACCTGATCACAAGCCTTAACTAAAGTTCCTCAATTTTTGCAAACAAATTTAAGTTTTTCTTTTTGAAAACTTCTTAAAAACGCAAAGTTCTAGGATTCAATATTAAATTTATCTTTATTATATAGCTAAATATCTGAGTGAAGACCCCAAGAAATATTTTCTTGCCGTAAGCCCTTTATAACGTTTAGGGTGTTCGTTTTAAAAAAATAAAGTCATTAAAAAAAGTAATTTTCTAATAATGTTTTATAGGTATTGGGATTTTGGGTATTTCTATAAGGAAATGTGGGAATTTATTTTTCCCCTGATTTCTGGGGAAACTCATATATATAATACTGAAATTTCAGAGAAATTGCATTTTTTGTTTCAATTCCATTAAAGTTTATTAAAAAAAAATTGAAAAAAATTTTGAATTTTTAGTTTTTCATAAATTGTTGTTGTCAAATAACATTTTAAAAACTTTTTCTTTAAAACTTGTAAATCTTCCAGTTCTAAGGTTTACACAGATATCAAAGTCATGTAAAAGGAACTAATAACTTGGCTGAAAATCCAACCTAAAGTAGGTTTCCTCTAGACAAATTTAACTTAGAATCCCATAGAAGTCAACATAAAATTAACATGCTGCGCCATCTTCTGGTTAATAGCTGAAGAAGGATAACGGATTATTATAACGGAATACAACACTGAAGATTAAAATGTTACCATGCACTTGATTAATCTTGTTAGAGTGAATTATTGTGAAGCAGACCAGACCGCTTTGGTTCCCGCCTAACAATACACACTAGCCCTACACACAGAGTCGTTAAAAGTAGATACCTCTGATGGTTAGACCGCTTCGTTGTATTTGCTTATTAAGACACTGTCGGCAATAAGTCAAATCCCTGTTCAGTGGTTAGATCGCCTGCAATTAATTTGACTTAAGAAATCAAGCCAATCAAGAGAGATATTGTGAAGCTGATACTTCTGGCGAATTGATTGCTTCGTTGTATCTGACTTATAATATTTATAGCTCTACATTCACAGTTATCGAGAAATAAGAGCGTATGGCGGTTTAACCCATCCAAATTGTTTGTTCAGTGGTTAGAACGTTTACAAAACATTTGTGATGAGAAAGAGAGCGATTTGTTGAAGAGCAAAAACATATGAGATGAGAATTTTTGAGGGGTTACCGACTATTGGCACCTGGTCTCCTTCGAATCCTCTATTTTCAAAACACTGTGCAAATTTAATATCTAATGGAAATGTTGAAATTAATCGTTAATCAGTAGTGATGAAATTTTGAACCTTTCCGGAGACCCCTTCTATTAATGTTTCTATAGCGCTTTCTGACGTCATCAATTCTCTTTTAATATGAGCCAAATATCTCTCCTCTGACCTTAGCTCCGGGCACTTAGGAGGATTTGCCTCTTTTGGCACAAAAAACACTTTATTGTTCCTTTACCACCCAAGGGCCTGTTTTCCATAGTGACATGATGCCAAGTCAGGCCCATAATAGGTGAACACATTAGGAAGTAAACATTCCTTCATGTAAATTTCAGTATTTAGAGAAAATTATGGGCTTCTTTGTGTCGCAACTGCTTATTGCTTGCCAAACTAAAAACTTTTAGGGAAATTTTGAATGATTTTGGATTCTAAACTTTTTTCTTTAAAATTTCCTTGAGCAGCCCCTACAATTTTTGATCAGGAAGTTTGCGAAAGATCTGCCCAAATATACGTTTGTTCATCCATTTTATAGCAAGAAAATTTCTTTAGAAAACTTGACTTCATTTTCCGTGCTCTGCGTTTGACCTCAAATTTTTTTAGCAGCGTTCCTGTCGGGAACTTTTTGAGTCTTCTAAGTTTTTAAACCTGAATTTCCTTTACATTTTCGTATCGAATAGTCCGGGCATTGAACTAACCAGGCTGGAGATGTTGAGAGCTTTTGAAAATGGTTTCTATTTTTTTGGCTTTAGAAACATGTGGACTATTCCTTTTACCTGGAAGGTTTTTTTCGATTCTGTTCAATAACATAAGAGACAGTTTGACGACGCTCGGTCAATATTTTGTAGTATCAAGTTGGGTTTTATTGAAAATATTTAATAATTTGAGTACGCACTTTCTTCTGGTCACTGTGTTAAGAATTTTTCAATCTCACTCCTTAACTTCTAAGGCCCTAAAGGGTCTTTTTTAGTCCATAATTTTGTCTTTTCTCTTTTTTTATATTCTCTCATTCTATCGTATTTTATTTATAGTTGTAAAAAATCGCCTTATTTTTTGCAATGACGCACATAACCTCACAACCACCAGCCACTAGTAAAAATATTTATTTTCGATTTGTTTTTTTTCTTTCCACAAAAAAAAGAAAAAAATGTTTTTTATATATAATAAACATCGATTAGAAACGTTCATTTAACCATAAACAATTTGCGGTCTTTGGAAAAACAAAAAATTGAAATAAAAATTCGATTTCAAAATGTAATATTTAGACGAGACGAAAGAAATAGTACTCGTGTTGTGTGAGAGCTTCATGTTTCTTAGAAAATGTAATGGAAATAGAAGAAGATGAAGAAAAGAAATGTTTTAATGGCATAAAATAAAATATAAAAGATTTTGTAATCCTTAAAAACATATAGAAGAAAACTAAATGGGAAAAACAAACTATTGACCCCCAGGTGGGGGGGTTGGGGGAGGTTGGAAAATCAGGTGTTGGCTTAAGAATGTAAACTTTTTATTTTATGTTTTTGAAATAAAAAAAAAATAATTACAATTTTTGTATTTAAATTTATTAAAAAAAATAGTTTTTCCTTTAAACATCTTAATTGGCCACACTTTTTTCTAATAAAACCAAATTATTTTCTTTTATTTAATTTAAAAAAGCTTAATTGGCATTACTTTCCTCTCATAAGAAACAAAACAACTGTTATTTTGTTTATCATTAACTTCATTTAAATAATTCTCTCTCTCTCTCTCTCTCTCTCACCCACATTTAATCATTAAAAATACCGCAATATTGGCATCTCTGTTTCATAACAAAAACAATATAACAGTTATTTTGCATAATTTATTTTCATTATATTTCATCTCTCTCACCCTCCAACTCTTGTTAAGTATAAAAAGTTAATAAAAAGTGTTAAATTTTGTTTTTGTTTAACGGTAAATTTACCGGTTTTCTTAAATTTTAGGTTCACTCTTAACACTCAACTTTGTTTACATTTTTAACAGAACTAAAACTGCAGATAACATTTTAAACTGTTAAGTCACAGTTTACAGTGTGTTAAAATCGATATTTTTTGAAAATAATTCTGTAACTTTTAGACCGTTAAAGATATCTTAACAAGATTTTTACTAGGTTAAAGTAAAGGTATCTTTGATTAGATTTGTACAAGTACAGCTGTCTATCTGGTCACAGGCGTTGTCGATGACTCTCCAAATATGGCTATCTCGGGTATGCTTAATGTGTTCATATTGAAATGAAATTTTATATCTTTAGACCAGATTTGGTTTTCGAATTGATTAACAGGGACAAACTTTCCTTTATAATCAGTTGCCGCTAAATTTGACCACCTCGTGTTTGGTTAGAGCTTCCAAATCGATTTATTTTTTAAATAGTTTTGTAACTTTTGAACCATTAAAAATATCTTAATAAAATATCACTTCATCAAACTAAAGGTGGTTTCGAGTTGATTTGTAGGTGTGTAGGCCTCTATCTTGTCAGAGGCGTAATTGGTGTCCCTTCAAAGTTGGCCAGTGTATCCATATGGATTTATTGGAAATAATTCTAAACTTTTGAACAGTTCAAGAGTGCAACATGATTTAAGTTAAGATATGCATTTGGAGGTGTATAAGCCCCCATATTATCAGGGAAGTAGTCGGTGATCATCCAAAATTGGCCACCCCGGGTACGTTCATCGATTTTCTATAACTTCACAACCGTTAAAGATATCATTAAGAAAATTACAGTTATTTAGAGTTAGAATGCTTTCGAGTTGATTTGTAGATGGTCGGTGACCCTCCTTAGTTTTTCCACTAGATATTCGATAATCAATAGAGGGGCTACCTTTCCCCTGATCGTCCTACATTTTGTCTATTAAAACAAAGTAATTGAGACCAAATTTGAAAATTTCCACATCCAATAATCAATATTTGCTTTAGACAAGTACTACCTCACCACCCCCCCCCCTGTCCTATCCGTTCCACATTTTGTGCAGTAAAACATTTCTTAGAGAAGGTAGTTGGGACGAAATTCGACAACTTCTGCTGTAATGATTCTTTAGATCTTCGATAATCAATATGTGCTTTGTAGGAGGGGGGGGCACCCCTGGTCCTAACGAAATTTCTTATAGATATATAGATCTGTAATGTTTTTTTTTTCCATCTCACTCCTCACTAGAACTCTTAAAAACTCATTCGTAAAATATTTTCATTGAATATTTTTTTCTCTTTTTTATGAAAAAAAAGAAACTAAATTAAACAAAATTACTTTTTTGTTTAATTTATTTCCAAAAATAAATTGAACTCTTTTTTTATTTCGTTCAAAATTTGCTTACTTTCATGTTCATGCATGTTTTGCTTCAGAAAAAAAGTAACAAAACGCCAAAAAAAGCGAGCAAAAAACCACATGGCCCACTAATGTACAATTAGCCCGCAATTCACCCAGAAACAAAAATATTTGTTTAAATTTCCGCATTTACAACAAATACGTTTTATTTGGTTTTTTTCTTTCTCGGTGCGTTTGTTTTCTTCTTCTTCTTTTACTCTTTGCAATTATTTTGAATTGAAAATGCTAAACTTTTCAAAATAAAATTGTAAAGATTTTTTCAAATAAACAAGTTGAGGGCAAAACCACACCTTTTTTTGAAAGCAACAAAAACAATAATAAAAAAAGAACAACTCGTAACGTAAACTCGTTAAAAATAAATTAAAATAAAAAAATTTGGCGAAAATTGAAATGTTTTTTTTTTTTTTTTTTTTTTTTTTCTTAAGAATTGACCGAAAAATGACGCATTTTCTGTATTTTGAACGAAAAAAAAATTTGGTGTAAAAAAACATTTAAAATTAAAATGTTAAAAAAATTTATTTTTAAAAATAAAATTAAATTGTTTTTAAAATGATTTATAGAGTAGAAACTACTCTATGGACTAGTCTCTAGTCTAGCCTATAAGACTAGTCCTTCTCTAGTCTAGCCTATTAGACTAGTCTCTAGTCTAGCCTTTTAGACTAGTCTCTAGTCTAGTCTATTAGACTAGTCTCTAGTCTAGTCTATTAGACTAGTCTCCAGTCTAGTCTATTAGACTAGTCTCCAGTCTAGTCTATTAGACTAGTCTCCAGTCTAGTCTATTAGACTAGTCTCCAGTCTAGTCTATTAGACTAGTCTCCAGTCTAGTCTATTAGACTAGTCTCCAGTCTAGTCTATTAGACTAGTCTATTAGACTAGTCTCCAGTCTAGTCTATTAGACTAGTCTATTAGACTAGTCTCCAGTCTAGTCTATTAGTCTATTAGACTAGTCTCCAGTCTAGTCTATTAGACTAGTCTCCAGTCTAGTCTATTAGACTAGTCTCCAGTCTAGTCTATTAGACTAGTCTCCAGTCTAGTCTATTAGACTAGTCTCCAGTCTAGTCTATTAGACTAGTCTCCAGTCTAGTCTATTAGACTAGTCTCCAGTCTAGTCTATTAGACTAGTCTCCAGTCTAGTCTATTAGACTAGTCTCCAGTCTAGTCTATTAGACTAGTCTCCAGTCTAGTCTATTAGACTAGTCTCCAGTCTAGTCTATTAGACTAGTCTCCAGTCTAGTCTATTAGACTAGTCTCCAGTCTAGTCTATTAGACTAGTCTCCAGTCTAGTCTATTAGACTAGTCTCCAGTCTAGTCTATTAGACTAGTCTCCAGTCTAGTCTATTAGACTAGTCTCCAGTCTAGTCTATTAGACTAGTCTCCAGTCTAGTCTATTAGACTAGTCTCCAGTCTAGTCTATTAGACTAGTCTCCAGTCTAGTCTATTAGACTAGTCTCCAGTCTAGTCTATTAGACTAGTCTCCAGTCTAGTCTATTAGACTAGTCTCCAGTCTAGTCTATTAGACTAGTCTCCAGTCTAGTCTATTAGACTAGTCTCCAGTCTAGTCTATTAGACTAGTCTCCAGTCTAGTCTATTAGACTAGTCTCCAGTCTAGTCTATTAGACTAGTCCCTCTAGTCTGAACTATAATTCTTTCTAACATCAGTTCCATAGTCCATATTGCAAACTGGTCTGTAGTCCATCTAAATTTACATTTTTTCATTCCTTCAATTTTTATCTTCTCATTGATTTTAGTTTCCATTTTCCTGTTAATTTGTTTCTTTCAATTTCAAGGCCAAAAACACTTTTCAATTTTTAATTTTTATTTCAAAATCAAAATTGTTTATAATAAAATTAATTTCTCAGCATCTGAAACACTGGAACACAATTTAATTACTTTAAGTAAAATTTGTAAATTTTGTTTTGAAATTTAAACAAAATAAATTATGTAATTTTTATTTCGCTTTACGTAAATTCGATTTTAAGTTTTTTTTTTTTTTGAAAATTTTGAAAAAGAAATATTTAATGAAAATATGATTTTGAAAAATTCTTGAATGAAAACTATTTTTGAAAATATTTTGAAAAATAATTAAGAAATTAAGAAATTATGAAAAAATGTGTGAAATGATGAAAAAGAATAATTGGCAACATTGAAATATCAATTCGCCTTAGGGAGATACAAATTCGCTTTTTATAAGGTTAACAAATGTAACGTTATTTTTAATGTGAAGTCTATTAAGTGTTTTTTAATGTTTTTCAATTAAGGAGTGAGATTGACAAATTCTTAACACAGGGTACAAAGAAAAAAAGTGCGCAATCAAATTATTAAATAGTTTTAGCAAAACCCAACAGGGTTCTACAAAAAGTTGAACAAGCATACAAAAGAACTAATTGATTTCAAAAAATCCACATGATGTTTAAATAAAAAATTCTATAAGAAAACGGACCGGTTAAAAAAGTTAAAACTTTAAGTAAAATTTGTAAAGCTGAAAATTTAAACAAAAAAATTAAATTAATTTTTATTTCGCTTTACGTAAATTCGATTTTAAAATTTTTTTTTTTTTTTGAAAATTTTTAGAAAAAGAAAATTTAAAAATATAATGAAATATTTTGACTATGAAATTTTGAAAATAAAATAAATTATTAGAAGAAGTGAAATTGGGCTGATGAAAAGAATATTGGCCATTGAAATATCAATTCGCCTTAGGGAAAAGAATAAAAATTCGCTTTTTATAAGGTAACAAATGTAACGTTATTTTTGTGTGAAGTCTATTAAGTGTTATTTTAATGTTTTCTATTAAGGAGTGAGTTGAAAATTCTAACATAGAGATTAAAGAAAAAGATTCAATAAGCAAATTTTTTGCAGTTATTACAAAACCATTCAAACAGGGTTCTACAAAAAGTTGAACAAGCATACAAAGACTAATCTTATCTTTTTGTATAGATATGTATGTTAAGAATTTTTCGATCTCACTCCTTATTTATTTAACAACTGAATTTATTTTCTTATCAATTTCTTTTTCTTTGCTCTTTTGCTTTCAGATATCATTTTTGCTAACGAATAATTTTTTAGGATTAAAATAAAATTGTTTTTTCATACTAAACAAAAACAAAAGAATTCCAACAACAACAACAACAACAACACAAATCCAAAAAACGCTTAAAAAACGCTAAAAAACACCAACAACAATAAGCACACTGTACGTCAGAAAACTGTCAATGGATTATTTCTTTAAAGGTGCTTTAAAAAAACAACAACAATTACAACAACAACAATAAATACCTCTTTGGGAATTAATTAATTAATAACTTGCCAATAAATACAACAACAACAAACCGTTTGCAATAAAACACAAATAAATAATTGATAAGATTTCTTCACTTCACACAAACAAAAACGAAAACAACAACAAATTTAACGCCTCAAAACAATTTTTTTAGCGTTTAAAAAAATCCAACAACAAAAGCTGCATTTTTGTTTTTTTTTAACAAAATTTCCATTTTTAAAACAAAAACAATTTTGATTGGAAATCAATTTTAATGGAAATAATTTGCAGTCACAAAGGAATTTCCAAGAAATATTCAACAATTTTTGTAATTAAATTTTTAATTGAAATCTAAAATGGATCATTTGGATTTAGCTGGAGTGTTAACAACACCACCGCAATGGAATTTACCGGCTTTCGAACAACAGGGTAAGTATTCGCCTTAAATGGTGAATTGAAAATTATTGAAATAATTTATCAAAATATTGCAACAATTTCAATATATTTTTTTTTATCCCAAAAGAAAACAAATTTTGATAAATTAGTTTAAGGAAAAAATGATCGATTACACTGGGTACAGACTACTTTATAGTCTGTAGTACCAGACTACTTTATAGTCTGTACTCCCAGACTACTTTATAGTCTGACTACTTATAGTCTGTAGCAGACTACTTTATAGTCTTTAGTACCAGACTACTTTATAGTCTTTAGTACCAGACTACTTTATAGTCTTTAGTACCAGACTACTTTATAGTCTGTAGTACCAGACTACTTTATAGTCTTTAGTACCAGACTACTTTATAGTCTTTAGTACCAGACTACTTTATAGTCTGCACTCCCAGACTACTTTATAGTCTGCAGTACCAGACTACTTTATAGTCTTCTATAGCCTTTTCTTTCGACTACTTTGTTGTCTAACTTATTCAAAATATTCCTTTCATGCTGATGTCGCTGACCACCCAAAAAACAAACTTCACCTCCCAACATTCTCCAATTGCAATTTTGTAGATAAAATTTCTTTTAAAAATAAATTTCAGAAAAAAATAAAGTTCTTCTTTAATCCTCTACACATTTGTTTGTATGATGTGGACACATTCCTCTTGATCGTTCAGTTGTTTCAAATTCGTTGTTTTTTATTTTTTCTTAATTTTATTTTTATTTGAAAATTTTATTTATTTTTAAAATCATTTTCTTGTTATTTTTGTTTCTTTTTTAATTTGTTTTTATTTCCATTTTAGTTGAAAATTCCTTTTTCCATTTAATTCCATGAAATTAATTTTCCTACTTCATGTTTTGATCGCATATTTCTTCTTTACAAATTCTTTAAATCTTCTACATGATCACTACGATCAGCACCAGAGATGGGAAGTGGTGATAAATGTATACGAAATGTAGGGCTTCATGAAATGTAGGAAATATTGAAGGGAAAATTATTTGGGAATAAATATGAACTTTAAAAGATCGTTGATTACATTGTGATCACTGAAACTTTCCCATACCTGTTACTCTTGCTCTCCGCCATAAAAATAACAAAAATAATCTCTCAGTTATGTGTTTGCATGTGTGTCTATTTTGGAGTGTTCAAAAGGGAGACGTTAAAGAAAAGATGAACTCGTGCATTTGGTTTTTTTCTTCTTCTTCTCTTGATCTTCCATGCCCAACAAACACACTCTTAGTTGTTGTTGTTGTTGTTTCTTTTTTTTATATTAATAAATTAATTGCAACGACAGTCAGCACAGTACACAGTGAACAGCAGCTTCGGTAGCGGTGGCAGCAATTAAAGAAGAAAAACACATAAATTTAAAACAACAACTGCTGCTGGTGCTGCATCGTCATCATCCACATAACATCATATCATCATTAACCTCATAATCATTTAAAACATAATGATCATTAATGCATATGAGGATCATGATCATCATCATTGAAGACACGGCTAAATTGAAAAACACAGCACCATGTTACTGTGTATCTGTGTGTGTGTATGTGGAAAATGATGAATAAGGGATTGATGCTATTTTGAAGTGGAGAAAGACTATTTGTGCAATGATGGGGAATGAACATATAAAGAAGAAGGTCGGGGGAAGTATAACTAAAAAAGGCAGAAACAAAAACTATATATGCTAAACAGTAGTAGTAGAGACCAGTCTCCAAACTAGTCTAGAGACCAGTCTCCAAACTAGTCTAGAGACCAGACTCTAACCTAGTCTAGAGACCAGTCTCTAAACTAGTCTAGAGACCAGTCTCTAAACTAGTCTAGAGACCAGTCTCTAAACTAGTCTAGAGACCAGTCTCTAAACTGGTCTAGAGACCAGTCTCTAAACTGGTCTAGAGACCAGTCTCTAAACTGGTCTAGAGACCAGTCTCTAAACTGGTCTAGAGACCAGTCTCTAAACTGGTCTAGAGACCAGTCTCTAAACTGGTCTAGAGACCAGTCTCTAAACTGGTCTAGAGACCAGTCTCTAAACTGGTCTAGAGACCAGTCTCTAAACTGGTCTAGAGACCAGTCTCTAAACTGGTCTAGAGACCAGTCTCTAAACTGGTCTAGAGACCAGTCTCTAAACTGGTCTAGAGACCAGTCTCTAAACTGGTCTAGAGACCAGTCTCTAAACTGGTCTAGAGACCAGTCTCTAAACTGGTCTAGAGACCAGTCTCTAAACTGGTCTAGAGACCAGTCTCTAAACTGGTCTAGAGACCAGTCTCTAAACTGGTCTAGAGACCAGTCTCTAAACTGGTCTAGAGACCAGTCTCTAAACTGGTCTAGAGACCAGTCTCTAAACTGGTCTAGAGACCAGTCTCTAAACTGGTCTAGAGACCAGTCTCTAAACTGGTCTAGAGACCAGTCTCTAAACTGGTCTAGAGACCAGTCTCTAAACTGGTCTAGAGACCAGTCTCTAAACTGGTCGAGAGACCAGTCTCTAAACTGGTCTAGAGACCAGCCTATAAACTGATTTATAGTAAAGTTTATAGTTTAATGTAGAGATGAGTTTCTTCTCTCTTCTATAGATTTCTTCACTTTTAAGACTTGGGGTTCTTTCCCTCCAATTTTTGTTTTATGCTTCAATTTAAATGGAATGAATGAAAAAGTCTTAAAGCACCATGATAATGAATCATATTCAAAACGAGTACTTTAGAAATATTACAAAATTTATAAATAAATGAAATAAAATAAAAATAAAAAATAAGAACTTGGAAAATAAAACAACAACAACAACTTAACGTCATAATAATTGCGAAGATAACAATCAAAACTGAAAAAAAAAGAATGGAAAATGCAAAAGAAAAATTGTATTTTCGAATGATGTTAAATAAAATCGAAAATATAGTTTGAAATTAAGAACACATTAAGAAGGTTCTAATGCCTAAACATAAAATAGCGATAATTCTTAAAAGTGGGAGGATTTTCATAATAAAATTATTGTTTTTTTTTTCTTTTAAATAAATTTTCTTTGTTTTTATTTATTTAGATGCCATTTACTTGTCCTCCTCCAGACAAATGTTGGAACCCATTATGGAGGAAACTTCCGAAGATGAAGAATATGCCCTTAACAGTTGGTCTCAGTACGAGCAGCAGAACAGTGATGCTGAGGGTGGTTTTAATACAGAGGGAGAATCATTATGTGGTGGCACGGGAGGAGCAGGTGGAGCTAGTTTTTGGAGTTCAGCAGAATCGGATACAGGATCTGTGATAAGAATCGAAGTAACTAAAGGTAAAATAGGATTTTTTATTTTCTCCAGAAATAAAAAAGATTTAAATATTTTAATTTCTTTTACAGATAACGATTCTAATTCAGAAAGAGATTTCCTGTGTCCCGCCAAAAGAGCAAGAAGATGTGAAGAATCTTTGGCTCAAAATGCCGCTGAGGAAGAGGTCATCTTGAGAAGACCTTTGTTTGCTGGTGTAGAGAAAAATAATAGTTTGGAGAGATTTTTAAATTATGAAAATTTTGCCCGCGATTCTTGGGGAGCCAGTAGTCAACAGCGCAGTAGTGTGGGCAGTCGCAGAGGATTCGATGATTTCTATTCAGATTCCGATTCTCTATCTTATAACTCCTTAAGTCGTTCCTCCAGCTTAATACAGTTTGAATCTTTGGAAAGACAATTACTAATGCAAGAACAACATGCCAGTATGAATAGTTTAGGCAACTCCTCTCCCTCCCTGCTGAGTTTCGAGAACCAGGAGGAGGTGACGAATAAAGGCAATAATAATTCTGGCAACAATTCTGCCAACAATAGCAGACGGGGATCTCAGTCATCGTTATTGAAAAAATATGAATCTCTAGATGGTCGTTTGCATCAGACTTATTACGATTTGGATAAATTGAATTTTGATGACATGAATGCGGCCAATAGGAGCACTAACTTAAAATTACAAACACATATGGCAGAGCTGCGATCAGATTCAGAATCATCCTCTGAAGGCTCAGAGGGTTCTTGCCGGCCTCAAACAGTTTTAATGTCTCCCGATGAGGGTGAGGAGTTTCTATTCAAAAAATTTAATCGAGCGTCCGGACAACAAAATAAAAAAGGTAAAAATTCGGCAGAAAATCTCTCAGAAGATTCGGGTTATTGTGAGCCGGCTGTTATGGGTTTTGGTTTAAGACGTTCTAAATCTCAAACGTTGCTGCTGAAAAACTATGAGAAATTTTCCGAAGAGGAAGAAGAAGAAATGGAAAATAAATCTTTATTAACAAATAACTATAAACAATTAATGAATGAAGAGTCGGAGAGCGATAAACATTCTTTAGAACATGAATATAAAAATTCAATAGAAAACAATGAGCCCCTATCACCCCACCTGGAGTTTATACGCCATAAACAGCGTTCAGAAACACATTCACCATCACCGGTATCATCAGAAGTGTCGACATCATCGTCTCTTTCCACAAATAGCAATAATTCATCTGCCTCTAACACCTCCTCCTCATCCTCCTCTTCAGCGTCATCGTCATCATCATCATCATCATCTTCGTCTACGGCCTCATCTACATCATCGGCCACGACATGCGCATCAAAGGCCTCTTTTACTTGGCTAAAAACCTCCGCCACTACAAAACAATTGCTGCCCCATGATCGTGATCGTGATCGTAATTGTCAGACGGCTGAAGAAGAGGAAATTTTGCCTTATAAAATTAGTTTAAACGATCTCTGTGAACTGAAAACATCTAACGAGGAAAACGTTTCAATTGATAACGGAAAATTTTCTTTAAATAATTTACCCACCAGAGAGTATAATAATGATATTCCTAAAGAGAGTTGTGGAGAGGAGAAATTTGAGTTAAATGAGTGTGGTGAAAAGAAGAAAATACAAGAAAATTGTGGTGAAAATTATTTCGATACAAAAAAATGTGAAAAAGAATTAGAAATTCAATTAGATTTGGAAAATAAATATAGAGAAGAAAGTGGTGAATTTGATAAACTTAATAAGTGCTCAAGAAGCGAAGTGGTGAGAAAGATAATAGAAGAACAAAAACAACAATTATTATTGCATAAAACAATTGAAAAGGAATTTGAACCTTGTGCAAACTCAACAGAATATTTATTTTTAAGTTTTCCTTTAACCCAACTAAAATTAATGCCGAATTGGCCTTATAAAACGTGTAGCGTACCCCATGATTTACAACACATAGGACGCCAAAAATCAACAGCCGAAAATCGTTCGTGTAAACAAGAAAAATTAAATGAAAATTTATTTTTATTCACCAAAAGAAGTTTAAGTTGGAGTTATTTTTCTCCAGTGGAAGCAGAATCCATTCTCCCGGAAGCTAAAAATTTAAATATTCTACATCAGTCTTATTATAATTTAGCGGAATTAGATTCACAGGACACCGATTCTGAGGCGCAAAAGAAAATGTCAGAAAAACGCATTTCTTCGGATTATGAAACAGAAATTGTTTGTAAAAATAATTTCCTATTAGATGAGTTATCGGCCCATTATGATCGTACGGCCTCTATTTTGAATGATCAGCCTATAGATCAAGTGGATTTTAATGAGAGACCTCCTAAACCTTTACCTCGTTTACATCAAAGGAAATCATCACAAACCAGCAATTGTTCACAGGTCGAGGAGCGAGAGGATATGGAGGAGGAGCAGGTGCAGCATGTCCAATTGGTTATACGTCAACCGCCAGCTCGGCAAAAGCGTCATAACAATGCCGAGGAGGCAAATAAGACGAATAGTTTATGTCAGGATTTTCAATTTAACAGTATTATGCCCGGACCTAAGACTTTCGATCAAGATCCCACCATTCTAAGGACTAGTTATGCCCAAAGTTTGGAAAAATGTAATTTCGATTGCAAAGAACTGTCCGCACAAGATCTAAGTAAAACCCGCAGCCTGCCCAAGCGACGTTTCCAAACCCAGGCCAATAATGCCAAAAAGAAAAGTCTGGTCTCCTCTACGCCCAATTTAAATGCTTATGATTTTCAGCATCAAGATGACATTGAAGATGATATGTTTGTGTCTAGTGCCCATACCTCCATGCATCAATTACCTTTGGGACAAACGCAAAAGCCTTTGGGTATCTTATTGCCTTCCGGCTCTAGGACTTCATTTGGCAAAGAGGTGAGCTTTTGTCCGGTGGTATCCAAATATTGCTGGCAAGAGCAATCCTCAGAGGAGTGTACAGAGGATTTGGGAGAGGCGGCCGTTGTGCAAGGTGAAGAAGAAAGCGAAGATGAGCTGCTGGATAATGCAGATGCTACGGTTATTTACAATACCAAAGAAAATGAAATGATAGCGGCCAAATACAATGAAGAGTATTTGAAAAAAGAGCAACAGCAACAGATGGAAAACACAAAAGAAGAGACGATCAAAGAGAAAGTGATCGTTAAACAGTTGAATAGTAAACAGAAGGCAGAAAATATAAGAGTAGAAAATAAAGAGCATAACGAAATAGTAAGAGAAGAGGAGAGAGAGATAAGAGAGATACCCGAAAGAGTATTAAAAACAAATGAAAACGAAACACAACAGATCTTACACTCACAACACGATACACATGAAAAACAAAACACTAACAAAGAGCATAAACAAGAGGAACAAAATGAAATGGAAAATCGAAATTTGAACAACAGCAAAGTACAATTATTAAACAAAAACCCGGTTAGTTTAGCAACGAACGTTAACAATGAAACATTAAGTGAAAACGTGACACGCGATAATAACGGCAACCAAAAACAAATAAATAACGTAAATTTAAATACAACAAACCAAAATAACAACAATAATAATATTAAGAAACCTACCGTGATTGTAGCTCGACCTTTAAGTATACAATTGCCAATTTTAAGTGAACCACCCATAAATCGTGCTCATCATATACTCTATGCCTCACAGCAAATGTTGGATAATTTCCAAAAACAACAAGAAAACGAACAAAATCAACATTTAAAAACTCAATCCACACAAAATCTAAGTAAAATGTCACAAACAACACGAAATGATGGAATACAACAAAAACCACCGGGTTCCAATAGTTTAACTTTGAATAATAATGATATAATGAAATCGAAATTTAAGCATGAGGAGAAACATCCCAATTCTAAAGGATTTTTATCAAGATTTGCGAATGGTTTTCGATTTTCATTGAGAAGAAATAAAAAGAAATTGCAAAAGGAAAAGGAAAATCAAAATCAGTCAGATGATATGGAAAAACAAGTGAAGGCGAATACATTGCCGGCAAATCATAAACCTCAACAGCAACAACAACAACAACAACAACAACATGATATATTCATATACCCCTTAAGGGACCACTGCCAGAGCGCCAAATGAAAACAACTACAAATGGCAATGCTGCTGGCAAGAATACAACTCTGGCTGCAAAACAAAAAGGCGCTAAATTAAATCAAGAAATAAAAGTAACGGGTAAACCACCCATACCACCCCATCAGGTGCAACAACAACAAAAATTACAAAGCGCAGAATCCTCTCAGCAGCCACAACAACATTTAGTTGAAGTTGGTTTTAGTCGTTTCTACACCGAAAGCCAAGAATTTCCACCCCTTGCCACCCAAAATACCCTCTCGGCCACACAAGATTTTCTACTCAAAGAACAAAAACACAATCAACAATATCTCAATAATAATAATAATAATCCTCAGTCGTGTGCCAACCACCAACAAGACCAACAATTGAAACAAAATCTAACAACAGAAAATGTGGAAAATATGTCTTCGATTTTAAATACAACAACAACAAATAACGTAGAATTTTCATCACCCTCTCGTGCTACGGTCTCGCAAAAAACTCAAATGTTTAATAATTTATCGCGTAATCATAATCCTCAACAACAGCAACAACAACAATTACAAAAAACATCAGATCAACATCATCATCATCCTAAAATCGGTTTAATCGAAACAAATTTAGATACTCATGAAACAATAATAACGGGTAAAACGCGTTCACTTATTAATATCGGTCCACAACAATTACAACAACATCAACAACGTTATGCCGGTAATAAACGTTTACACGGAAAAGTTAATTCGACTACAAATCGTCATCATCAATCATATCATCATGATGGTCATGAGGCTGATGACGATGATGATGATGATGATGATAATGTGTATGATGATAATGATGATGATGAGGTTGTAGTACGACCTGATGGCACCGTTGTTGTTATAAAAAATGCCGGTACAAATAGTTCATCCGCATCACAATCACAAGCAGCACAAATTGTCTCAGTACGTCGTCCTCATAAGAGTATGGAATTTTTATTGGATAAAGAAAATCAAAAGGATGTTATGGTAAGTGGAATAAGAAAATATTCTTAAAAAAAAGAATTGAAAAAGAATTTAATCTTAAGAATATTTAGGAAGAAGAAAAACTCGGCTTCTTTGTTTAAGAAAGAAAAAAAAATGAGGTTAATTTAGATTTGACTACATTTCTTATTGGATTAAGCTGGAAAAAAACTCAGTTTCCAATAGGTTTTTTAATGGACCAATTGGAAACTCGAGTTTCTTCAATTAATAGAAAGAATCTTTGCAGTTTCGGAAACAGAAAATTGTTTATTAAATAATTTCTTATGAGTTAAATTATCTGTACAGCTGCCAAACGTAATCGTTTTGTTTAAAGATCAAGAACAAAAAACTGGTCGAAATTAAAAAATAATAATTAAATTTCGTAGAAAAAAAGTTTCATTTAAAAAGGAGAATTCAAAATCGTTTTTAAAATTGGTTCCTGTTCTCATGTCCTTTGTTTTTTTTTTTTGTACTTCACAATCTGTTTTCAAGTGATCAAGTGATGTAACATTCTTAAGCTTCGGAAAGTTTTAAAATTAAATAATACATATTTAACAAGTGGAAAACAATTTATTTAAACGGTTTCTTATAATTTAAGTCTTCAGTTCTTATGATCATTATTTGTTTGTGTTTTATGATCAGTTTATACATCGAGTGATTTATAATTCTTAAACTCCTGAGAGTTTAAGAATTATTCCGTGAATGGAATCATTTCTCATTAAAAATGTTTATAAAAATGTTTTCATCTTGGTTAAATCATTAGAACTTATGATCTCTATGATCAGTTTATAGATCAAGTGGTTTGTGGAATCTAAACTTCCGATATTTTATGAAAATAAAATATATTTCGTAAACAGAATCTCTGCTAATTAAAAAATAAAACAAAAACAAAAGAAAAGTTTCTTTTTAGTTCTTATGATCGTTAATTTTTCTAATTCATGATCACTTTATAGATCAAGTAGCTCTCGTTTATGAAAATATACTGAAATTTCCAAGAAAATATTAAATAAAAAAACATTAAAATGTTTATTAAAAATTTATTTTTCATTAGTCAAATCATTCTTTAGTTCTTATGATCGTTAGTTTCTCTAATTCATGATCACTTTATAAATCATGTGATTTTTAAACCCTAAACTCTCGTAAGTCCTTGAAAAAAAACCAATTTGTGAAAAAAAATCTCTTCGATTTTGGAAAAAGAAAAAAGATTTATTGATCTCCATAAAATGATCACCGTCTAGATTAAATTTCTAATGCAACACTTTCTCAGAGAATTAGGAAATGTTCCAGGAAACGGGCTCTTGTAATTAATAAACAGTTATTTTATACTTCATGATCGCTTTAAAGATCTAGAGGATTATGAAGGAAAACCTCCTGCCAGTTTTTTTATGATCGTTTAGATTTTTTGGTTAATGATCGTACTGTTGATCAAGGGGACTATAGAGGACAACCAATTGCCAGTTTGTTTATATGATTTTAAAATGGGAATTGGAATTCATATTTTAATTCACCCCATTAGGCTTTTAACTTATTCTATATTTAATGATCTGTCTATTGATCGTGTAAATTTTAAGAAAATCTTTGTTAAATATTCATATGAATTAGGTTTTCACAAATTCTATATTTAATGATTTTTGGGGGTTTGATAGGTTACAGCTTCAGAAGATTTAACATTATTAGTTTGATCATAAAGCAAAGAAGCTGAACTTCACTTTCATTTTAACACTTTCACCTAAAATATTGGAACAATCTTTTAGATGAAATCTAAAAAGAGTTTTTCAATTAAATTGATCTTCCCAATTTGGAGACTTTTGGAAAGGAAGCTGAACTTTGCTTTCATTTAAATTCTTTCTCTTGAAACCCAGGAATTTTCAAATTCTCAAATAAATTTGATCTTCTGTTAGTGATCTTCCCATTTTTAGACTTTAAAGGGACCTTTGCTTTTATCGTAATAATTTCACCTAAAACATTGACATTTTTTATGATCTCCCATTAGAAATTCCATAGTTCCGTTTGTGTAATTCTACTAGAATTCTCCTTTTCAACTTGTCCCAATCCTCTGCCCCAATCAGTGATCTTCTCTTGGAAGAATCCATAGATTCGTTTCTGTAAGTGTTTTAGAATTCTCTTCCAAACTCATAATTTTGCGATCTTTTGCTATTAAATTTTATATAAATCTAATCAAAATGATGAGAATCTAGAGGGACTTTTTTAAATTTTAACTCTCTAAAGATTTCCTTGATCTAAATACGCTGTCATTATAAGCGAAATCAACCTGAACATTTTGTATGAATAAAGTTTTCAATATGCTAATTTCGCCTCTGTTAAACTGTTTGGTGAATTGATCGCTTGTTTTTTTTTTTTTTTTTTTTTTTTTTTTTTTTTGTAATGAAGATCGTTTGAATTTGATCTGCATTACCCTCAGACTAACTCTGCCTCCTCCCAGTGAGGTTTTTTTCAAAGAAGATCGCTGGAATATCGATAAACACTCTTAAGATTTTCATGATCCTAATGAATACGCTGTCATTCAGCACTGTGAATCAAAAGATTTTGAATGAATATATAAAGTTTTTGCCTTCGCTGCCTTAATTTTCGAACAAGCTGATTTCGCCGCTATCAGAAGATTGAGTAAATTGGGATCTAAAGCGTGCAATACCATCAGACATGGTGTATGCATGTTGATGATGAGGATAATTACAAATAGATCGCTGAGAAACTGATCATTTTAACTCTTTTAAAATTTTCAAGATCTAAATCAATTCGCTTCACTTCCCTAATTTTAAAATAAGCTGATTTCGCCGCTATTAGAAGATTGCGTAAATTGGCATCTTGATCGTTAAAGTCACTCTGCAATACCATTAGATTATTCTGCATGTGAAGAATGATTTCCAGGTGGAAGATTATTTCAAAAAAAATCACTAAGAAACTGATCATTTAAACTTTATTAAGATTTCCATAATCCAATTCAATTCGCTGTCATTAACAGCAAAATAAATCTGAAGTTTCTGAATACATAAGTTTTTATTTATTTTCAAAAATTTTCAAATTTGGATCGTTAAAGTCACTCTGCAGATTGAAAGATTTTGACCAAAACTACCTATTTGCAATGGATCTGTGAGACTTCTATTCCATCTCTAATTGATCTATTTTAATACTTTTCTTCTTTTGTGGTCTTTACCGGACAGATTTTTTTATAAAAAGTACGAGTTTAAAATCGCAACTCCTTTTCAATTTCTAAAGGTTAAGTTCTCTCGAAAACTCGAGAAAGTCCTTTTCTGTGAGCCATAGAGGCAGAGATGTCCTTAATTCTTAAGCTTAATAATTAAATTTTAGTTATTTTGAAATTTCTTTTATAAAATTCCTTTCTAAACTAAAGAAAATATCCTTTCTTTCTCCTCCAATTTCCTCATTCATTCCCTTTAGTTTATTATTTTTATTCATTTCATTTTAAATATAAAAAACTTCAAAACCCCATTAATTCAATAATGATTTTTATAACAAAAAAAGGAATAAAATTTTATCATAAAAATGATTTTCAATATTAATTTTATTTAACAACAACAATGTTTGTTTTTTTACCTCTAATTCGCCCGCAAAAATAAATAAA
Source organism: Cochliomyia hominivorax (assembly GCA_004302925.2). Lineage (NCBI taxonomy): Eukaryota > Metazoa > Arthropoda > Insecta > Diptera > Calliphoridae > Cochliomyia > Cochliomyia hominivorax. Next base: position 88,355,587 of record PYHX02000158.1, on the reverse strand, counting down.
CAACAAAACAAAAAAAAATGACAAGTGTAAAAAGTTTGGTTACAGTAATAGTAAATAATAGTGAGAGAGAGAGAACGAGAGCGAGAGCGGCAAATAGTGCAAAAAACTTAACACACCCAAATCTTAACAAAAACAATACAAGTAAAACAACAACAACAATAAAACAGCATCATAATCATCATAACAAAAAAAATTAAAAAAATATAAACACAGACAAAACAACAATAAAAAGTCCTTTATTTTAGCAAAAAGCAGATTAAAAGAAAAAAACAACACAAAAAAACTTTGCAAAACAAAAACAAATAAAACAAAACTTTTACTTGTTAACAAAAGAGAACATGAAAAAACATGATACAGTGGTTTAAAAAATGATTATTTTTGAAAATAATTCAATAAATTTTGGACTTTTATGGTTGGAGTTAATGTATTGATATGGTGGATTATACAGTACCGAACAAAACTATTGGCACAGCAAGTGAATTTTTCCAATTTTTAGACTTTTAAAGATTTTTTTCACATGAATTAAAAAATGTGTTTCCAAGTAGATTTATAACTTCATCCCAACGCTTTGTCATTGAATAAACTAAATTTCTTGCAATTTCCTCTCCGATTTTTATGTATTTTTTCCTTCAACGGCTTTTTGAAGGCTCAGATTTATTTGAAATAGTTCACATTGTAAACCGTCTGACCAGTTCTACCCACAAATACTCAATTGGATTGAGGCCTGAGATTGTGGTGGGTGCGGTGGGTCATAAGCCACATTGTAAATTAACCCCATACGCACATCATGGGCTGAATGTCATGGATCCTTATCTTTTTGGAATGTTTAAATATTTAAATCAACTTTTTTACCCATAAAGCCGTCTACCACCAGGTGACATACAGCTCCACACCATTACCCCACCTTTGCCGTATTTAACAGTATGAGAAAGATTTTGTTTTTTTATATTCTGTATTGGACTTTCTCTACACGGTAATTCCGGTCATCATTACGAAATATATTAAATTTGCTTTCATCGGAGAAAAGCACCTGACCAAGAACTCTTAAACCCTTAACAGTAATGGAGTAAAGATTTTCTTTAAGATTGAGACAATTTGGTTACTTTCGCGGGGTGTAAAAACTTTAGGTTGTTCGGTTCTTTTGAACTTTGTTAGATTCCCAGCTGGCGTACAATCCAGGTACATAAATTTTTGTTTAATTCGCCAAAAATTCTAAACCTATTTTTTGGTTCTCTCGAACCATTAGAATCTTAATAAAAATTCACATATTTAGGGCTGTTAAGACATCCTCCAAAATTGGTTAAAACTCGTCTAAATTCCACTTTATCATTTTTGGGGAAATAATTCTCTAACTTTTGAACTATTGCAGATGTCGTAATAAAAATTCACATGTTTAAAGTTAAGAGATTTTCTAAGTGATTTCTAGGAATACAAGTCGCCAGTTAAACAGGGGTATAATCAGTGATCCTCCAAAGTTGTTGATTTTTCTAATATTCGCTAAAAATTTCAAATCGTCATTTTTTCTGGATATAATTCTGTAACTTTTAAACCGTTAGAGATATTTTAATAAAATTTCACATGATTAAAATTAAGAAGTTTTCGATTTGATTTGGAGAATTACAGACCTCTATTTAGTCAGGGACTTAGTTGGTGACCTTCCCAAATCGACCATCTTGGATATGTTAATTTCTTTTAGAAAATTCGCCACAAAAATCAATTATGAATTAGGACCAAAGAAATTTTTATATATATATAATCCTGGTAAAACTCTATAAAATGTGATAACATGTATGAGATAACTCTTATAGTTTTCGAGATATTCACATTGAAATAAATTTCAACTTTTTTTTAATTTTTAATTTGGAGGCTTAATTTGGGACAATTTTTTTAATATGTATTAGATTCCATATAAAATTCTAAAAATATTGGCTACAAAACACACTTATTAATGCATCCGATATAAGTTATATTAATCATGACTAATATGTAATTTTTGCAATTTTATTGTATAAAAAAATTAAATATGCTACAAACACTTAAATTAATGCATTGATATAAGTTTTTAATTCTGAATTGAACTTTGGAAAAAAAACACTTTATGTGTATTTTCTTTATTAAAACCTTCTGTTCGTTCTGAAGCATAAATTTCTGACAGTTTATAAAGACATCTTAACGGTTATGTGGTGTAAAATAAATACAATGAGCTTGGGGCAAACATCTGCCCTCAGGTTCCTATCCACAGTTAGACAGTTTTGAAAAAAAGGTTCTAAATTTGTTCTCTATTTTTTCCGATCGCATGATTGGAATTATATTTAAAATCTTTCCTAACTATAGCTACAAGTGTTAAGTTAAACACCCTAGAAGCGTTTTATACCGGAGGCCCTTTATAACGTAAAAGTGGTCATTTTAAGGAAAATATAATTTTCTTTTAACTTATTTCATAGCGATTGGGATTTTGGGTATTTAACTATGGGAAAGTGGAATTTTTTTTAGTTACCTGTTGCAAGGACAAGTTCAGATACATAATACTGTAATTTCATATAAATACCGTTATTTGTTTTAATTTTATTAAAGTTTAAATAATAATTTTTTTTAAATAGCAAAAATTCGAAATTTTTTGTTTTTCCCAAATTGTGATGGTCAAAAGATTTTTAACTTAATCTTTCTTTAAAAATTATTAATCTAGAAGTTCTAAGCTTTTCATAGATACCAAATACCTGTGTAAAAAATTTATAATTGAGCAGAAAATCCAACCTAAACTAAGCTTTCTCTAGTCAAATTATGTTATTTTTTTACGGTAAAAAGGAATCACTGTGCATTAGTGATGTCTTAGATGATAAGAAACGGGGTATTTTTCCGGAAAAGGAGGAGGTTTGGTGTTTTAAAGAGAATATTGGGGTTTAAGGTTTTAATTATTTTATTTTAAATTTTAATAAAGATATTTTTTATTTTATTATTTAATTCTTTGTAATTTGGGTTACTTAACTTCTTCCTCCTGATTTGTTTTAATAATTCTTAACAGGATTCATTTTTTGTTTTCCGTTGTCAGGAACACCCTAATGGATTATTTTGTTTGTTAATAATGATTTCCTTTTTGTGATGATCCTTTTTAAGGACCTTTTTTTTGTTGGTGATTGAAGAAAAACCTTTAATAATGATTTAATTACGATTTAGCTTCTTTTTGGGCTGGAAGGAGGAGGAGGAGTACATTTCTGATTAAATTAAAGAAAAGAGGCTTTAAACCAGCTGTTTGTGATGAAAAATTAAAAATAACGGAAATGGAAAATCGGGAAAATTGAAGCAGTAAACATATTTAAAATAAAAACTTAATATTTAAAGGAATAAATTTTTTCTTAAAAATTACCAAATTCGGATACTGCTTGTGGGCAGATCTTTAGAATAATTTCACCTAGATTTACTCCACGAACATCTTCGTTAAGATGTCTTTTTAAAACAGTAAAAGGATTATAAAATCTGGAATCTGAACAGTGGTTTTAGCCTCCTTAAAAAGTTCATATATATTTTTTGAAAGTTTCAGATTCAAGTTAATATAACTTTTTAACAGATTCGTTTATATATAGAGTTATATCAGATTTAATTTTAAGAATTTTATAGGGAATCTGTTACATATTTTTAAAAAAAATTTAAGACCTAAAATAAGCCCACTAATTTAATAAAACCTAAAAAGAATCAAAGTTAAAAATGGGTTAAAAATGTTCTTTGGACTTAAATATCTCTGAAACTATAAGAAAACCCTACACGTAAAAACATATTTTTCATAGAGGTTTTAAAGGACCATCTTTCTACAAAATTTCTTTTGTCTCGATTTAGAAATTAATTTTTGGCGAATTTTCAACCAAATTAACATAACCGAAGTGGCCAAATTTGGAGTGGTTACCCCTTGCATTCCCGACCCGATAGGCGAATGTACGTTTTCCAATTAACTCAAAAACACTTCAGCTCTTGTCGTGTGAAATTTTATCAAGATATCTCTAACGATTTAAAAGTAACCGAATTATTTTCCAAAAAATTGGTTTAGAATCACTGAGCATTTTTAAATTTTAAAATTTAAATTGTTATAATTTTGTTATAATAATGTTTTAACCATATATATGTATATCAAAAGAAAGCTTAAAGTCTTAACTACAAGTTTTGTTATACAAGAAAATACCGTTATGTTGTATTATTTTTGAGTTAAAGGCATTTTCTAAAAATGGCTTATTTTTTTTACAGTTTAAAGTGTTATACTATTGTTATAATAATGTTTTGTCTATATAATATATATATCAAATGAAAGCTGGAAGCCTTAGCTGCAAGTTTGGTAAAAAAATTAAGTACAGTTATTTGTAATATTTTGGAGTTATTGGCATTTTTATAAAGTAAAAACAAAATTTTTGTGGGACTTAAAGTCATTGTCCTACAAGGGGTTAATGTTATAGTGTATTTATATATTGTTAGAAAGGTATAACTTCAAGAGTCTATAATTCGAAAACTGATAGAAAATGAATGAAATTTTGTACTTGTCTTAAGGTCTTTCAAACTCAAGAATTAAAAAAAAATATTTCAATTTTTGATTTAAAAGAAATTTAAATAAATAATAAATAAATAAATTAATTAATTAATTAATTATTAATTAAATAAATTAAATTTTCTATGAATTTCTTTTTAATATTTTTTATTTAAGTTCATTTCAAAATATATCAAATGGCGACATTTTTTATGAAATCTAAACTAATTCAAGCTCTCTTCAAAATTCCCTTGACACCAAACAATAGATTTTTTTTCCACAACATTTCACCACACTTTTGAATGGGGGTGTCTAGAGGTTATGGAACGAGGATTTGGGTTGTTAAGAGACAAATTAAGGTATTTTGATATGACAATCCCTAATGAGATTATAAAAGGAAAAATCACAAAAAAATTGTTTAAAAGATAATTTAGAAGAATAATAAGAAAAATAAACACAAAATGAATAAACAAACAAGGTGGCTCATAAATAAGTAAACAGAATAAAGAGTAAATACAACCAATAACAATAAAAAAAATATATTTTTTTTACATTATTCATTTTTCTAGTTCCATATCGTTGGTATTAATGGGTTAAGGCTATAAAATAGTTACCAAATGATAGTTTAAAGTGTTTTCTATACGATTTGATATGAATGAGAATACCGTTATATCTATACCTTTTTGAGATATTTTTAATTTTGTATAAAAAGTCATCGAAAAAAATTTTAAAAATTGATATTGTCTCCAAATGGGTTAATAATATAATGATCATTGAAAATTACTTTCCAAGGCCTTTCATATGATACCCATATTGTTAATATATTTTAATTAAGAAATGAGAAAAATGGACAAGTAAATCAAAACTTTGGTACCCTATATCTCGGAAACTAACAGAGGGCGGAACAAAATTTGTGTTTTTTAATCTTTTATTTTAGAGTTTTTTCATTATATTTAAAGTAAAGCCTTATTTTCAAAAATTTTTTTATAAGGAGTGAGATCGAAAAATTCTTAACACCCATTTTTCATGCCAGTTTTTATGTTTAATGAATTTATTGTTATTCGGGGAAAAATGACCGTACTAAAATTATTAATCCAACTTAGTCCTACAAAAAAATGGTTAAGCATTCAAAGCTCTACCTTCAAACTGTTTCCCATTTCTTTAAACAGTACCGGGCGAACTTGTCCGTTGATAGAAAACCTGGTTCAGGTATAAGGAATGGTTCACATGATGTTTCTAAACTCAAGAAAATGAGGCAAAAGAGCTCCCGGTAGGAAAGCAGCAGTCCGGTAAGCTCAGTGTTGGGACTATTTGGTCAAGTCAAGTTAAAGCTAAATGCAGGTTTTAACGCTGCTAAAAATTTAGAGGCCTAAAACAGAACACGAAAATTAAAAAAAAATATTCCTGCTGCATAATCGATAACGAAACATATGATCTGACAGATTTTTCGCAATGTCCTGGTCAAAAATTTTATGTTGCTGTAATGCTCGGGGTAATGTTGAACAAAAGTTTAGGATCCAAATACCGCCAAAATTTATGAAACTATTTTTTGTATGTCAATGCAGTTGCGGCTGCTTCAATTCACAAGACTTCATAATGTGTCCATTTATTTTTGGTCTGTCTTGGCATTCTATCATTTTGGTTAATGTACCTTTGAGTGGTACAAGACAATAAAGTGGTAATTGTACCCAGGGAGGCGAATCCTCCAAACTGGAGAGATATTGGGCTCTTGTTGAAAGAGAATTGAAGAGCACAAAAATGGTGTCCAAAAGTGTGGTAGATTTTAAACAAAGATGGACTACTTGTTCTATGTTTTCAAAATGATAAAAAGCACTATAAAAACGTCATTGGAACGGTTTCCGAAAAAGGTTCAAAATTTCATAATTTCCCATTATAGCAGTTCTTTAGATATTCGATAATCAATATTTGATTTATATGGGCGTTAACCTTCCTCCTGTTGTTATCCGTCCTACCTTTTGTCCAGTAAAAACGTTCCTTGTATAAGTTGTTGGGACCAAATTTGAGAATTCTCGCTCTTTTGGTTCTTTTATATTATTGATTTGTATGGTTGTTACCCCATATCCTGGTTCTTTTATATTATTGATTTGTATGGTTGATACCCCATATCCTGGTCCTATCGGAATTTTAAAAAGCATATGTTACTTTCGGATAGATTGCGATAATTCTTGAAAATTTCATAACAATTTCGATCTCACTAATTAAAATTGAAAAATTTTATATTTTATTAAATTGTTAATTCTAAACACATTTTAAATAATAAATTTAATAATAAAAATATTTTAATTATCTTCCCTTTCCTAACCTTGGCCTTTTTCTTAAACAATAATAACCTTATCTGTCTGTCTCTCTCTCTCTTTCAGTTTGTAAAGCATTTTTTTATTATTCAAAAATTTATTAATTTTTCATTTATGTTTAAATACATTAACAAAACCCTCTTCCTTTTTAATCAATTTTTCAAAATCTTTTTTTGCTTTTTATGTAAAAACAACAATAACAAAAGTTACAATTACAAATTCTTTACAAAAAAAATAATGTGATTAAATATTCGGCTGCTCTTCTCGCTACTCAATGAATTTTAAGTTGACCTTTTGTTTTTACATTTAAGTACTTTACACAATAAAAAAAAACAACAACAGTTAACCTAACAACAAACACTATATATTATTGTTGTTCTTGTTTTTGCTTTTTTTAATATTGTCATTCATTGTTTAATTGTCATCATCAGTTTATGTGTTTTTTTCCTCTTCAAGTAGCTTAAAAACTGTTCACACATCATTATCAAACAACAATAACAACATTAAAAAACATAAACACACATGAGGCTCAACAACAACAAACATAAAGTTGTCAAATCAATTACAAAAAAAATTTGAGGGTCTTTTTTATATTTTTGCTTATTATTATTGTTGTTGATGTTCTCAATAAATAACAATAACAGAGCAAAGAAATTCCAAATCACACTCTCACACCAACTCATGTTATTCCTTTTATAAGACAAATTTAATAAACAAACAAAATCCTTTTGTTATTGTATTAAATAAATATCAACAATACAACGTTTTTCTTTTATTAATAAATTTAATAGTTAATATTTCTTTATAAATAATTTAATTATTTTCTATTATAAAAAGTAATTTATTTTATTTATTAAAAAATTTCATCAAATGGCGCTGAAAACTAAAGAAGAAAGAAGAGCAAAATTTATGCAAATTTTACAAAAGACAGTTATTTCAAGAGACTGAAAGGGGGAGAGAGAGAGTGAGAGATGTATAAGTGTTGAGGTAATAACTGAAAAGAAAAATAGAGTGAGTGTTATTAATGAGCAGCTTAATGAAAGTAATTACAAGAAATCTCTTGTGTTAAAGGGAGGAAAATAAAAACACAGTATTGAATTACAATTAAAACGTTGAGCGTTAAGCGACAATTTATATGTTATTTATATAAATTTTTTATATTTTTTAGTTATAACTTTTTTTCTGCTAAACTGATTTTTATCATTTTTGGAATGTTAATTGAGAACACATCCATTTATATTATGGCAAAATTTTATTCTAATTTATCAACTTATTATTGACAATTTATGAAATTTCTTCGCTTGAACTTAGAGTTTGCCTCAGATATCGGTCCATATCTTTTATTATTCTAAACCGATTTTGGTGGTTTTAAATATGAAACTTTTCAGGATTATAGCAAACACTAAGGCCAAATAACATAGAGCTCTGTCTACTTTTGTAGATGTGAGCGTGCAAAAACAGACAGATAGACAGACATAGCTAAACCGACTAAGATTTTGAGTTAATGCAAAAAAATATATATACAAAATAGCGTCCGAGATGATTCCTTTTTAGCGTTACACTCGGAATGACAAAGTTAATATATTCTTTTCACCACCCGTAGTGGTTTATAAAAATAATGGAATAAAATTTAAATAAAAATAACGAAAAAAATAATTTTTTAAATAAAGAACTTCAAAAAAACCCTTAAAATTAATTTTATCTCTGAAACACTTGCATTTTCTAAGGTGTCGCATATAAAGCGTTTTACTTAGGAAGGGAAGTAGTTAAAGTGTAACTGTTTTTGCGGTTTTACAAGCACTTTAATAACAGTTTTTTCCCTTTATCGAAAGTAAACACTTCATTGTCACCAAATAAGGGGGGATTTTGTTGTTGTTATGCACTTAAAAGGATTAAGAACAGTTAAAGGCAATTAATTTCTATTTGATTAATTTTAAATGGAAACAAGTAAAAGGGAAAATGAATTTTGAAATATTTTTTCTAAATTTTCTTTTATCAAAAACAAATTTTTTTTTAAACAAAATCTTATAAAAATATTAAATTTTCTTTGATTATATTATTTTATTTAAATAAATTCATGTTTTAAACAATTATTTTGTGAGGTTATGTTAATGACATAATTCTGATATATTTTTATATTTGCGTTTAACCTCAAATAATTATATCATTTTTTTCCTTCAAGATAATTTGAGGGTTTTCTGGGGTTCACAAACAGAAGTCTAAAAGAATAATAAGAAAAGAACCCTAAAGCTAAACACGTTTTTCCCAGAAACTAAGAAATGAACTTAAATCTTTAAAAAGAAAAAAACAAATGTTAAATATCTAAGAAATTAAAAAAAAAAAACATTTTCAATTCATCTTTTTTTTTAATAGAAAATAGAATTTTTGTTTTTAATAATTTTTATTCTGAAAAAAAAAAAACAAAAACTCCAAAGAAAACCATCTGTTTTTGTAACTTAAATGAAATGAAAAAACGTGTTAATTCTTTAATTCAAATATTTTTTTGTTTATTTATTTATCTTTTAATTTTTTCCCATTTTTTTTTTTTGGGAAAAGAATAATTCTCATTTCTTGCTTTTTTGTTTGTTTCATTAACTTTAAAATATTTATTTAAACAAATTTTGGTTAACCACAACAAAACAAGTTTTATTTTTTTCCTTGATAACAATTTGTTATCAAGTTTTGTTTTTTTAAAGACATAGAAAACAACAAAAACTGGATTTCCGTTTAATAAATAAAAAATTTAGTTTAAATATTTAAATTTTTACCTTAAAAAAAACAAAAAAAAACATAAATAAAAATTAAAAAATAATAATGCATTTTGATAATAAACAAAACTGTTATGCTCTGTCATCATGTAAATGAATTCGCCGTTAAAGTAACGTCAACTAAAAAAAGATTGTTAGTTTCACACTCAATAATTATTTCCAAAACAAATTTTTTTAAATGAGTCTGTAATTTTTAAACCTTTAAAGATACTTGAATAAAATTTTACAAGCTCTAAGCTAAAGTGTTTTCCAGTTGATTTGGAAAATCACAGGCCCCCAAGCTGCTCAGGGTCTTAGTCAATGACTCTCTAAATTTGCATACCACGGTTATGTGGATTTTTCTTTTTAATTCATTTAATTTTGAAATTTTAAAAATTTCTTAATAAAATCTGACATTCTTTCAGATGTGTACAGTCACAGCCCTATTTAGTCTTTAAAAAAATTTGCGTAATCGGTGTTCCTTCAAATGCGGCCATTTCAAATATATTGATTTTAAAAAATTCGCCGAAAAATCATTGAAATTTGTAAACAATAGAGAATATTTTAATAAAATTCCATATAGTTAGAGCTGTGAATGTTTCTGAGTTGATCTGATCTGGGGCGTAATTATGAACCCCCCTCCCAAACTGAGAAACCTCGGCCATTTCAACTTTTATTCTTTTTAAATTAAAATAAAATAAAATTTTAATTGGTTTAAGTTAAGTTACATTCGGTTTGATTTGGAGTAATAACTCGAATATACCCAGGCCCAGTCTATAATCCTTCAAAACTGGCCACTTAGAATATGTAATATTTTTTAAAAAATTTTTAAAAAAATTTATTTAACTTTTTAAAACGTAAAAGATATTTTAATAAAATTTTACATAGTTTATGTTAAGGTGCTTTCGAGTCCATATCGAAGATCACAGGCGGCCCTATCTAGACAAAGTCTAGGTCAATGACTACTCAAATTTTGCTACCTCAAATATTTTTTTTTTTTTTGAAAATTCACCAAACATTTTTAAGCGATTTTTAACCCAGTTTCTTCCATTTTTTTCGAGGTTAGCGGGACTAAACTTGTTTCAAAATATGCACCGGATTCCCTATACAAATCTAAAAATATATACAAATATATGAATCCCTTAAAATGTTATGTTAATCTGAAATTGAATTATAGAAAACTTTTCTTTTTTTTCAATGAGGCAACATTTAACTTTTATAGCTTCAGAGATATTTCAGTCGTAGTAAATTTGAACCTTTTAAAAAGCTATAGCAGTCAGAAAATGAACTTTGAAAAAAGTAATCCATTTTTGCGATTTTTTATTTCCCAAAAATGAGGCAACATTTTTTTCTCATAAAAAAAAACAATTTTTCAATGTGAACTTCAGTCGTAAAGCAGCTCTGGGTGAGTTAATGCCTCTCTCACGTTCTTGTCGTTATTGTTTAAAGACGGGCAGGCTTTACTCTGTTTGGCTGCCTTCGAGAGTTTGGTAAATGCTGAGGCTTTGGGGTATTATATGTGATAACCTGGCCATATGAGTGCTTGAAGCGCCGCCATTGGAGATCAAATCATCCCCAAACAAACAAAGTGAACTATATAATTTTCCCTAATTTTTTTAAAGAAAGAAATCTTAACGGCAATACGAGAAAACTAAGTCCGTATAAGCTTGGGGAAATGACCAGCCCTCAAGTCCTATCAAAACTTTGGCAAGTTTGAAAAAAATTAATAACTTTCTTTCTCAAGTCCTTAATTGGCAAAGCTGAAATCATTTTTAAAGCCGCGTATGTAAGGTAAATGTTAAAAAAATAATATTCTTCAGAAGGCCCTTTTAACGTTAGGGCGATCATTTTTTTTAAAGTTAAATTTTTAATTACATTTTATAGGGACTTGATTTTTGATTATTTCTATATGAACAAGTGGGAATTTTTATAATTTTCCCTGATTCATGGACCAGTTGAGTTTTCAAAGTTCTTCCCAAATTTTTCACATCAAATCACATTTCACTAACTTTTGCTTAAAAAAATTGTGAATCTAGAAATTTAAACGTTTAGCAGATACCGGAAAGAGTTTATAACTTGACTGAAAGTACTTTTTCTTAATTACCATAACACTCTCTCTCTCTCTCTCTCACTCTTTCATTCTCTTGTTAACTTTTCCAACACTTTTTTGACATCTGTCACTTTTTTCTTTAATTAAATAATATTTTTTTCTTTTTTCGAATTAGAAACGTGTTAAAATTTGTTAATTACTTTTTTTTTGTTAATTAAAATTTTTCTTTTAACTCTTTTTTTTATTTATTTTTAAGGTGAAACTTTTATTATGATTTAATTTATGACAGACAAAATTTAGTTTATATCCGCTTAAATGTTACAAAAAAAAACTCTTATACGACTTTTTTTGTTTGGCGGAAGTGTTCAAATAATTATATGAAATATTCCGTATATTTTCCAAAAAAATAAAGGGGAAAAGAGGGGATTTTTAATAAAAATTTTAAATAAAAAGAAGTACGAATGCTATATTCGGCTATGCCGAATCTTCAAATTCGTGTGAAGTTAATACGTTCGGTTCCATAGATATACATATGCACACATACACTCACAAGTATAATACAGAAATACTTAATGAGTCATTAGTTATAATTTTGGCTATAACGTTTTTTCTACTAGGCCAGATTTCATTGAGCTCTGTAAACTTTTGTGGATGTGAGCAGACAGAGAGATTGAAGAAAATCGACTGAGATTTTGATTTGATGCAAGAATATATACATTATGGGGTCTGAAATAATTCATTCTTAGCGTTACACAGAATGACAAAGTTAATATACTCTCTTTACCACTTGTATTGTGGAGCGTATAACAACAAAAAATATGCTTGTTATAAGGGTTTTATATGGGCGCAACAACAAAATATGGACCAAGATTGTTCATATTTATAAACTACTTTGATTAGAAAAAATCATAATGGAATTGATCTTTATATAAATGTTTTATAAACTCAAATCCGTTTTCCGGGAAATCCCGTTATAAGAGAGCTATAGGCACATTTGGACCGATATAGGGCAAATTAATATAATATCTTCAAAACAGTTATCAAAAAATTTGTGTCGAATTTCAATAGAATTGGTCTTTATTTACTCGTTTTATAAGCTAAAAACTGTTTTCGGTGAGGGGCCTGATATGGGAGCTACATCATAATATGGACCCAGATTTTTCTAATTAAAAATATACATTAAATATAGTTAAAAAATGCATTGCACCGAGTTCCAATGGAATTAGTTTTTATTTAATTGTTTTATAAGCTCAAACCCGTTTTCCGGGAAGTGGCATTATATGGGAGTTATATCAAAATATGGACCCATGTTAATGAAATTTATAAAATGTACTTAGAATAGTTAAAAAAATAATTGTGCCAAATTTCAATAGAATTGTTTCAAATTTAAGAGTTTTATAAGATATAAACCATATTCCGGGAAGGAGCCTTAAATGGCAGCTGGGTCAATTAATGATTCCAAAACAATATGACTTCTTTGGATTTATTATTGTATCAAAATAAGTATATTTGACAAATTTCAGTAAATTATCTTAAAAATTGTGGACCATATGACACAAAGAGTTTGGGGTGTATCAAAATTTTACATAATAAACGATGATGGATCACGTTTAATTGTATGTTAAAATTACTGTTTTGTTTAAGTCCAATTACATTTTTTAAGAAGAAATTAGAAGAGTTATTTTTCGGAATTTTGAGGTTGTTTCAAATATCGGTCTATAACTTCTTTGCTTATAAACCGATATAGCTGGTTTTAAATAGCAAACTACTTAGGACAATAACAAACGATGTGGCCAAGTTTTATTGAATTCCGACAATTATTCTAGGCGTGAGAATGTTTCCAACAGACAGACATACGGACAGACGGACAGAGGGACATAGCTAAATCGACTCAGTTTTTGATTTGATGCAATAATATATATACATTGTTGGGTCTGAGGTGGTTCCTTCTTGGCGTTACACACGGAATGACAAACTTGTGGTGGTGGAGGGTATAATAAGTAATTGAAGTTTTAATTACAAATTAAAACTTGTAAGAATTCTATATTCGGTCATGTCAAATCTTTAATTCGTTCCATCGCAAATTTCTGTTAAGTAAATAGTTTATGTACGTACAAACACACTTACACGAAGATTCTCTAACTTATATGAAACATGAAAATATAAAACAGGGAGACTTAATACGTCAAAAAAATAATTTATATATTTTTTTGTTTATAATTTTTCTTTTTAAACTGAACCGATTTTTTTTATAAGTTTTGTAATGGTAATGAAGTACATGTATTATAATGTTATGGCAAAGTTTTATTTTAATTTGTTGTTTGTTATTATTAATTAATTAAGAAAGTTTTTCGCTTGAGAGGTTACCTCAGATATCGGTCTATATCTTCTAATATACTAAACCGATTTTGGTGTTTTTTAATAGGAAACTTTCTTTAAAAATTTAGGTGATTTGGGGAGGTATTATGCGTTTGTGTAGATGTTTGTAACGGGTAGAAATTTAAACATGGAATCACTTCCAGAGATGATTTAAGCATGACCGTTCGGCTGTCTGGCTGGCTGTCTGTCTGTCCATGTAAAGCTTGTTCGCAAAGTACTGGCCGCAATTTTGAAGATATTTTAATGACATTTGACATTTGGAACTTGTTATCATTTTGGTCCAAGAGCGATGCCTATTGCATTTGGTTGAAATCGATCCATTTTTTTTATTTAGGCCCCGAAAAAAAATGTCCCCCCGGAATAGAGTTTTTAGTCCACAAAAATTCCAATAAATATAAAACGATTGTATCCAAATTTTGCGATCATAAGTCTTATTATTTTTTTAAAGCGATGAGACAAATTATGCGAGAATCGGTTCATTATTTCTCATGGGTCCCATACAATCAGCCTACGAAATATCACTTTGTAACTGAAAAATCGGACATTATAAAAATATTCTGTCACATTAAGATAAATATAAGTCAAAAACTATTTTATGTAATTATACGAGGGTCGGTCCATAATTTTTCTAACTGCCATATGACCTTTCAGAAAAAAAAGACGCATAAATTTAAATATCATAACGTTCCATTGCTCTCCTAAGCATAAATAAGGAATGCAAATTATACGAGGGTCGTTCATAAATTTGCATGCCAGGTGTAGGGTATTACATATTTGAAAAACAATTTCTTCCAAGACATTTTTTATACATTTTTTTTATTCCGAATTCCCCTCATTCCCCTCGTTCCCCTTTCTTAACCGTTAAAAAAATTGTTTCACTTTAAATTTAATCAAGTAGAAATTAATTGTCTTTAATTGTTCTAAAACCTTTAAAGTGCATAACAACAACAAACTTTAACTGTCACCACAGAAGAGCCACTTGTATTTTTATTTCAAACACCAACCGCCGTTTTATAACAATAAGTTGAGGCAGACCACACTCCAACCCATTAAATGGTGGTGGTTTGCTAAAAAGTCTGTTTAAACCTTCACTATCATGATTATCCCTTCTCATACCACCCGGTAAGGAAATGAAATTTAGTTTGAATAAATTATTAATAAATATTTAACTCCTTTTTTTGTAGTTCAACAATAATATTATTATAAATTTCAATATTGTTATTCCCTTAAGTCTTAGGGCTCAAGGGAAAAATAAAGGCTGAAAATAATAAATTAAAGGATTTTTTACATTTCCCTTAATTTAGATAGGTGTTTAACTTTAATAAGGGAATAATTTTATAATTTTCATTAACAAATCCAAATTCTTTTTATCAAATCCTAAAAAATCCTAAATTCCTAAAATGCTTAGTTAAAAAGATCTTGGCAACTCTTAAAACAAACTAAATATTTAAAAGCCAAAACGATCTCTTTGGAAATAAGCTGTTAACTTTTTGAACCATTGAGATATTAAATAAAATTTAACACAGTTAAGCTGAGGGTATTTTTTCAAATCAAGTGGAAGGACTATAACCTCCCAGCTAGGTTCAGGGTCCTCTAAAACTTGGCCATCTCGGGTTCTAATTTTTATTTTTTTTAATTCGTTAAAAAATTCTTATTGTGAATTGCAGGACCAAAAGGAATAAATATTAAAAAAAAAAGTTTTTAAAATTATCCTTAAGTCCTAAAATGCCAGATTCTTAAACTGACAAACCCATCAAAAAAAACCTTAGCAGTCATCTGACAAGGAGTCCAAAATACGCATCTCTTTTGGATAGAATTCTATTTAACTTTTTGAAGCACCTTGAGATATTTTTAAACAAATTTTAACACATTTATAGTTTTAAGGATTAAGAAATTTGTATATAAAAAGACTGGGGTGACCCCAGGCTTTGTCAGGTTCTTAGCCGATGGACCCTCCCAAAGGTTACCATCTCGGGTAAAAAAATTTTCCAAAAACTAAATTTTTAGAATTAATTCTCTAAACCTTTAAATCGTTTACAGATATTTAATTGTAACACAGTTATAGTTAATGAATTATTAAGATCATTTGGAGGACTACATCAGCCTAGTTGGTCCGATCAATGTCACTTCCAAATTGCTCACCTCTGGTATGTCGAAATTGTTTAAAAATTGGCTTTCAAGTCGACTTGGAGGACTACATACCTCTAGGTGGTCAGGGTTTTATTTAGTAACCCCCAAAAGTTGGCCATATTGGGTACGATGATTTTTAATATACAAAACACTTTTTTGTATGTAGAAAGTATAGATTTAATAAGACTGTCTAGAAATCACTTTATTTTATAATACTCTTAAGTTATTGTTGATCTGGCAACCCTTAAAAAAAAAATTTAACTGTCAAACAGTAAATCCAAAGCGATTTTTTATTGGTAAAAATATTTATTTTTTGGGTTTATTTTTTTTATAAAAAAATTAAACGTTTTAAGTTTCAAGAGTCAGGAAATGGATTAAACTCTATACAGTGCGCAGATGTAGCAGCACATTATTACATATTCTGTCATTTGAATCGATTCTGATGAAGCTTTATAAAGTCCATCCTTCCGTCCGTTTGTAAACAAATTTTTAAATTAAAAGTTTTAAAATACGGAAAAAGTATATTTAAATTTCAAACTTTAATAAAAGAATTTAAAGTTTAATTGTTACAATTTGTAAGAAGTCCTAAAACACACAGATGTATTGGACAAAAACCGAATAAATCAATTCAGAACCACTTCTCTATATGATTTAATAATGTCCGTCCTTCTGTCCGTCTAAGATAAATTTTTGAAAAAATAAGGTTACTTTTTTATGTCTTTTTGTAGAAATGGGTACATTACAACAACGAAAAGGTTCCGTCTTTGATTCTTATATGGCCCTCTAAAGCACACTGATGTATTGGATTAAATCTAAATAAATCAATTTAGAATCAGTTCTCAATATGGTTTAGTAATGTCCGTCCTTCTGTCTGTCTAAGATAAATTTTTGAAAAACAAGTTTACTTTTTTATGTCTTTTTTTAAAGAAATGGGTACATTTACAACAACAATGAGGTCCCGTCTTTGATTCTGATATGGCCCTCTAAACCACACAGATGTATTGGACAAAATCTAAATAAATCAATTTAGAATCACTTCTCTATATGGTTTAATAATGTCCGTCCTTCTGTCCTTCTAAGATAAATTTTTGAAAAAATAAGGTTACTTTTTTATGTCTTTTTGTAGAAATGGGTACATTACAACAACGAAAAGGTTCCGTCTTTGATTCTTATATGGCCCTCTGAAGTACACTGATGTATTGGACAAAATCTAAATAAATCAATTTAAAATCAGTTCTCTATATGGTTTAATAATGTCCTTCCTTCTGTCTGTCTAAGATAAATTTTTGAAAAAATAAGTTAACTTTTTAAAGTTTTTTAAAGAAATGAAATTACAACAACAATGATGTCCCGTCTTTAATTCCTATTAGGCCCTTTAAATTCCTTGAAAGGCATATTTTTAAAAAGTATTTTAATTTTTCTAAATTTGGATTAATATATTTAGATAAACACAAATATCAAAACCATTACTAATTTTTTGGCAGATCCTCTATCAAATTTCCAATCAAATAAACAGTTTTAAATGATCTGACTTTATTTATTTTATAATTAAATATTTTTTTATTTAATAATTATTAGTTTTATTATCATTTTTTCAAAAAAATCTTATGTCATTCTTTAATTATTTGGCAATTTATTTAACAAATAATTTATCCCTCCTTCCCCCATTGAAAAAAAAACTTAATAAAATTAATTTGAAACGCATTTGTTTTTTATGAAAATAGAAAAAAATTCAAGGCAAATTTTAAATTCAAGGCGAATTATTTATAAAAATTTTTTGTTGGCATTAAAAAAAAAACTCTAAAATAAATTTGAAACGAGAATCGTGTTTAAAATAAAACTTGAAATCTTGAAAAAAAAAAACAGATTAAAACACATATAAAACGATATTAACGGGTGGGGCGAATTAGAAATACCCTGCAGCTGTACACTTAAATTGCTGTTCTGCAGCTAGAGAAAAGTCCGTATTGAAATTTTGGTGGTCATTCTGATATATCAAAAGATATTTTAGAAAAATATTAAATAAAAATGATTGGCATTAAAAATGTATATATTGTCTATAATCTGCGATATATTATCTATTAAATAAGATAACATTTAGTTCCCTAACCTGAACCGTTCCAAAGTTATTGAATTTTATTTATGTTAAGATTTTTTTCTTTTTTGGTCTCACTTTTTGTTATTCTCCACTGAAATCTAACATCTGGCAACTTTGATTATTTTATTCTCTATAATTAAATATGGCAACTTTGTGGTAACCAAATTTGGAGGGTCACCCCTTAAACTCCTGAGCTGATAGGGACCTGTACTCCATGAAATTAAATGAAAACTCCTCAGCTCTAAACATTTATATTTTTTTAAGGAAAGACGGAAGGACGGACCTTAATAAATCAAATGAGGCATTGATTTCGTCTCAATTTTTCCTGAATTGGTATATAACATGTGCGTAGTCTAGGGCTAAATATAATATCGGGATATAAAATCCTAATTATATTCTTTTTCTAGAAATAACTTCAAATATATACCTTTTTAATTTATAAAAAAAATTACAGACGGACAGAAAGACGGACTTTATTACAACAACCAAAAAGGCAATTTTGACTTGATTTATTTTGCTTCTGATTACTACATCGGTATATTTTCTAGGGCTTGATAAAGTTTCAGCTTCTCGGAACTTAAATTATTTATTTTCTTTTTTTTATTGGAAAAACTCCAAACATTTTTATTTATCATTTTTTCTATGGAAAAAGCAAAGAGTGGACTTTATTAAATCAAATAGGGTAACGACTTAGACCCGATTTATCTTGATTGGCACCATTAGGCCTTAATAGTGTAGGGTTCAATAAATTATCTGAAATTTACATCATAAATTGAATAATTTTTTATAATTTCTTTGTATTTAAAAAATTATTAAAAAATTTCTATGGCCAGACAGAAAGACGGACATCATTAAATGGACCAGGGAATAGATTCTGAAAAAAATTGTTTTGATTTGGACTTATTTGTTTGTGTAATATAGAGCGTAATAAAATATGTAGCATTTTAATATTGAATAGTGTATTTTTTAATAAACATTTTTCGAGAAATTATACCTGGATGGACAGAAGAACGGACATGTTTAAATTGATCCAGAAAATGATTTTGAACTAAATTGTTCTGGATCGTATTACTACTTTTGTCCAATACAGAGTGCTTTAAAATATGTATAGTTTTTTTTTCATAAAAATAAATTTTAGTAAAAATTTTGTTTAATACAAAAAATATTTCATTTAAATTTTCAAAAAAACAGTCGCAAGAAAGTTCATTGTAGAATCGAATTAGGAAATGATTCTGAATTAATTTATTTTAATTTGGACTGCTATTTTTGGCTAGTATAAGGTGCTGTAATATTAGTAGCGATTAATGATTAAATATTTAGTTTTTTTTTTAAGAATAAATTCAAATATAAATTTTATTGAATTTTTTTAAAAACTCATTAAAATTTCCTTAGACGGACGGAAGGACGGACATAGTTAGATTGATTTGGGGAGAGGTTTTGAAACAATTTATGTTGATCTAGACTATTATTTTTGTGTAATTTAAGTTGATATGAAATTTGTAGCTCTTATCGGTCAAATACTTTATTTGTTTAAGAGAAAATGAAAATATATATTTTTGAATTTATAAGAAATATCTTTAACAAATTTTAAGACAGACAGATGGACGGACTTGTATAAATCGTCTGAGGTATTGATTTTGAAACGATTTTTACTGAGTTTGATGACTATTTTTGTGTGACATAAGGTGACGTATAATTTGTAGCGATTGATGATCAAATATTTTATTTTGCAAGTAAATTTAAATATGAATTTTAAAAATTTATAAAAAATATCGTGTACATTTTATATGGAGAGACAGAAGGACGGACATAGTTAAACCAAATTAAGAAGAGATTCTGAAAAAATTTATTCTGATTTGAAGTATTCTTTTTGTGTGCCTTAAGGAGATATATAATTTGCAACGTTTTACTATCGAATTTTTTAATTTTTAAAACTAAATTTAAAAAACATTTTTAAATTTATAAAAAAGAAATTAATTCATAAAATTTCTAAGGACAGACAGAAGGACGGACAATATTAAATCGATTTAAGAAGAGATTCTCAAAAATGTTCTTCTGATCTAGACTATGATTTTTGTGTAATTTAAAGTGCTATATAATTTGTAGCGTTCATTGGTCAAATATATTATTTTTTAAGAACAAATGAAAATTAAAATTTTTCAATTTTTAAGAAATATCTTCATTAAATTTCTACAGACAGACGGAAGGATGGACGTTTTTAAATCGTTTGAGAAATTGATTTTAAAGTGATTTATTCTTAGTTAGATGACTATTTTAATAAGCCATAAGGTGTTATATAATTTATAGCGATTGGTGATTAAATATTTAATTGTTAAAACTAAATTAAGAAAAACAATTTCAATTTTATAAAAAAAAATCATAAAATTTCAAAGGACAGACGGAAGGACGGACATGTTAAAATTAACTTAGGAGGAAATACTGAATTAATCTATTCTGAATTGGTTTATAATGTTTGTGTAGTTTAGGGTGTATTAAATTTATTAGCGTTTAAAACTCAAATAAATTACTTTTTATATTAAGTAAATTTGAAATTAAATTTTTTATTAATAAAATTTTTTTTATGGACAGACAGAAGGACGGACATTGTAAAATCAACTTAGAAAGAAATTTTGAAACGATTTATTATGAGTTGGGTTACTGTTTTTGTGTAATATTGGGTATAGTCAACTTTTGTAGCGATTAGAATTGAAATTATTATTATTTTTTTCTTTTTATAAGACTGAATATTAATTTTTTATCTAAATTTCTAGTAAAAACAGACGGAAGGACGGACGTTGTAAAATTAATTTAGTAAAAATTTCTGAAACGATTTATACTGAGCTGGATTACGGTCTTGGTGTAGTTTAGGTTACAATAATATTTTTTATTGTTTAAACGTCATATTTTATTTTCTTTTTAATCATTTCTGTCAAAATTATATAAATTTTGTTACCATTTTATTTTCAATTTATTTCTGAATTCTTGAAAAATTCTTTAAATCTTTTGCAATTATAAAAAATTCCTTAATTCTATTAACTAATTCAAATTCAAATTATTTCTAAATTTTTTCTAAATTGTTTAAATTAATTGAAAATGTTTAAAAAATATGCGCAAATAATAATAAAATTCCATAAATAAATAAATAAACAACCATAATTTAAAATCTTTTTTTTATTTTCAAATCTATAAAATAAACAAAATTTTTTCAGCAAAAATAAATTTATAAATATTGACGTTTAAATATAAAAATTTTAGAAGTACGAATACCATTTGGTACGTTAAGTAGACAACGTGTTTATTTAACAAATAATGAATGGCAAATTCACGGGCAAAATTATTACTTCAGCACTAAATTAAATAAACAACAACAACAACAATAGAAAATTAAGAAAATGAAATAAAGAGGAAAACACAATGACAGTAAACAGGTATAAACTGTCAATAAATGTTTAGTTTTTTGTTCCAAATTTAAACCCGGGAAATGTGAAAATTGTTTAAAAGAAAAATTTATATTAAAAATTCACGCAATTTTAGTTTTCCTACTTTTATTATTTCCTTAAATCATTTTAAAGGCAAAGTGTGTTTGTCTGTGTGTAACGAAAAATGTGTTAAAAATCCATTATTTTTCAAAAAAAAAAAAAAAAAAAAAAACAAAGTAAAACACTTTCGGCTTTTAGCTACCTGAATCATTAACTATTATTTTGCCCAGAAAAACAATAACAATTCATTAATTTTGGACAACGAAAGAGTAACAAACATCAACATTTCTTTGAAGTGTTTCATATTTTATAAAATTCCTATGGAAATATACATAAAATTCATTTAAATGTTTCACATTCTTTTCGTTCCTCTGAAAATAATAATAAAGAGAATGTGTGAGAATTTTACGCTCTTTTGTTTATTAAACAATATTTAATATTTGCTCTCTTTATTTACTAAAGTTAATTAAAGAGAATCAACGATCTGTCAAACGAAAGAGTATTTTTTTATTTTTGAAAAATGAATGGAAATTTTAAAAAAGAATGAAATAAGATTTCAAAGAAAAATATTTTTTTTAGGTTACAAAAAATCAAAGAAATTTCCGAAAATAATATAGAATTGAACTAAAACTTAGAAAGTGAACTAAACTGAATTTGAATGGAATTAGGTCCGTTCTTCAGATTGGAAGTGTTCTTTTACCGAACTAGAACTTATAAGAAAGAGAAACTTAAAGTGGAATGTAAGTGAACAAGAACTGGAACAGAAACGGAATAGATTTGAAAGTGAAATACAACTGAACAAGAGCAGAATTTGTTTTAAAATTATTTACAACTGAACCAGGACTAATTTGAAAGGGAACTAGAATCTGAATAACAATCAAACGTATAACTAAACTAGAACTGAACTAGAACACTATTAGAAATGAACTGGAATCAGAACTGTAACTAAACTAAGATCTTTACTAGAATCTGAGCTAAAGTCTGATTTAGAATCTGAACAAAAATCTGAAATAGAATCTGAACAAAAACCTGAACTAGAACCAAAATAGAACCCGAAGTAAAATCTGAACGATAACTCGAGTTAAAACTTGAAATAAGACCTGAAATAGCATCTAAATTAGAATCTGAGCTTTAATCTGAATTAGAATATTAACTAAAATCGGAACTATAACTTGTACTAGAGTGTAAACAAGAACCTGAATTAAAATCTGTAATAGAATTTGAACTAAAATCTTAACAAGAATCTGAATCTAGAATCTGAATTAGAATCTAAACTAAAATCTGATATATAATTGCAATTGGAATTAGATTCCAATTGGAATAATCTCAATTGTTATCTGAAATAGAATATGAACTAAAAACTGAAATAAAAACTGACAAAAATCTGAACTAAAATCTAAATTAGAGTCTAAACTTATGCCTGAAATATAATGTGAACTAAAATCTTAAGTAGAATCTGAACTGAAATATAATTTAGAATCTGAGCTAAAATCTGAACTGGAATCTAAACTAGAATCTTCACTAGAACTTGAATATGAATCTAAACTAAATTTTGAAATATAAAATGAACTAAAATCTTAATTAGAATCTGAATTGATATGTAAACCTTAATCTGAACTAAAGTCTCAACTACAAACTGAAAAAAATCTGAACTAAAACTTTAACTAGAGTCTGTAGTAGAACCTGAATGA
Organism: Cochliomyia hominivorax; assembly: GCA_004302925.2. NCBI lineage: Eukaryota > Metazoa > Arthropoda > Insecta > Diptera > Calliphoridae > Cochliomyia > Cochliomyia hominivorax. The sequence continues at coordinate 88,332,191 of PYHX02000158.1, read as the reverse complement.
AATCTCTATCCAAATTAAAATCTGAACAAGGTTCTGAATTAAAATCCCAACTAGAATTTGAACTGAAATAGAAATCAATTCAATTAGAACTATTTTGAAATTGAATTGGAAGTGAAATAGAATTGATTTGGAACTGAACTAGAAATCGGCAAGAACTCAACAACATCTGAATTATAACTGACTGGGGGAGTTGATCTAGAATTGAGCAAAAATTGATTCCAAATTGAACAAAAAAATGAACTAAAAATTGGACTTAAACCTGTCGGTATATTTATAAAAGATAATTACAAAAAATATTAAATTATTCAAAGCAAAAAATACTTTCAAATAAATTTTTTTAAATCCTCTAATGAATACTTTTGTTTAAATATCTCCGTTTTCTTAATTATTTTGCTTTAATATTTTGCTTTAATTATATTTTATTCAATTTAAAATATTTCTAAAAATATTTATTCCCATTCCCCTCATTGTTAATTGTTTTAACAAATTATTGGCTCTTTTGAATTTTCATTTCGAAAATAAATTAAAAAACAAAAACATTCCATATTTAAATTGTTGTTTTTGTAAAACACTTAAAATATCAAAAAAATTTAAAACACTTTTTTTTGTAGCTGGAATTTCTATAAAAATGCACAAACAAACACATATGAATTACAATTTATGAATTCCTTTGACTTTATGCAGAAATAATAACAGCAACAACAATAACAAAAATATTGAGTAGAAAAAAACAATAATAAACTTTCAAAACAAAAATTAAAACTCCCTCAAATGTATAAAAATGCACTGTAGACAACAACAAGCAACAGCAGAGTTTTAAAACAGTCAGCTTTTGTATATGATGTTCTGTTATTATGCATACGTAAGATGAGAGCAGCTCAGTCACTGCGCTTTTTTTTTGTAGATTTTTTTTAAGATGCTGCTGATTTTGTTATGTGTTTAAGAGTGTGTTTGTTTGTGTGTGTGTTACACATGTTTTCCATAATTCCTTTGTGTATTTATTGAACACTTTTTCTAGTTTTTTGTTTTCTATTTATTGCACTCATACTAACAAACATCAACACAAAATGTTGTTTATGAAAATCAATTAATATTTTCAAAGGGGGAGAGAGAGAGAGAGAGAGTAAGTGTTTGAGTAAGAGTGGGAGTAAAAATAATATAACAGGAATATATTTAGAGTATTTACAGTTTTCCCTAAGCAATTTGAATATACAAACATACACACAGACACTAATATGTGTAAAGTAAGCTCAATGCATAGTTTTTTTGAATTGTTTTTGCTTTATTACTTGGAAATTTTTTTATAAACAATGATTTCATTGTTTTTGTGTGTTTTTTTGGATGATGCTAGATTTTTTAAGCATTAAATCTCTCCTTCTATTATGTTTTTTGATTATTAATAAGAAAATTTGTGCTCTTTATTATGGTAAGAAAAATAAGTATGAGCAACAGTTTTTTAATATTCTTATTTAAAATGTTTATAAAGAAAAACAAAAAATAATGAATAATAAATAAAAAAAAATACTTTAATATTTTCCAATATGGCTGGCACTGGCCAAAGTGTGAAGAATTGCTTGTTTAAGAGAAGCAGAGAAACGAGAGATGTTTTTAAAGGAGGTTGCGGTTGTTGCTGGATGACTCAGAGTACGTTAGAATGAAAATCTAATAAAAAATGTTTTGAAAATTTATGAAAATTAAATGAAAATTAAAGAAAAATATAAAAATATTATTTTTTTTCATAATGAGTCAATTTTTTTAATATTAAAAATTAAAAAAAATTTAAATAATCAAAAATAAAGAAAATTCCATTTTGCTTGCGAAAAAATTAAGTTATGAAAATTAGGTCACATTTTCGATCCCAATCAATCCTACAGTGGTTCCAAAACGAATATTTTAATTAAATTTAATATGATGAGAACTAAGGTATTTTAGAATCTCTATTCAGGTGCGTAATAGATGGATACCCGAATTTGGTGAACTCGGGTATGTTGTTTTTTGAAAATTGACCAAAAATTCCAAAATGAAATTTAAAAAAAAAATCTGTAAAATTTGAATCGTTCGAGATATCTAAATGAAATTTCTTATCTTTAGAGCTGAGTTCTTTTCGAGTTGATTTGGAAGAGTAAAAGTACCAAAGTGGGCCCCTTTAAATATGTTGATTTCTGAGAATTAACGAAAAATTCAAATCAATTTTTTGGGGCGAATTAATTCTATAACTTTTGTACCGTTTGAGATAAACACGGTTAAAGCAGAGGTGTTTTCAAGTTGATTTGGAGGAGTGAAGGGGCCCTTCCAAATTGATAACCTCAGGTATCTTGATTTTTTAGAAGAAGAACATTTGTATATGGAATTTAAGAAATTCAATATTTTAAAAGGAAAAATTAGTGAAATGTTATTTAATGTGAAAATAATGAAAATAAAATACCCAAAATCCCAAATTCGTATAAAATTTGTTTAAAAATGTATTATTTTCCTTTAAATGATCCTGCTAACGCTGTAACTCTTAAAGCCTGGAGATAATGAAATTTTATATGTTTAGAACAGGGTTTTTTTTCGAAGACCAGTTTATGTTGGATTTCAGCCAAGTAATAAACCTTTTACGCAAATATTTTGTAACTACACCTCAGCTATAAGCATGTGAAATTTTGTTAAGATTTCTCTAAAGATTTAAAAGTTTAAGAATTATTAAAAAAAACTTTTTGAAACCACTTTGTCTTATGTGTTCTAAAGTAGAGGGCAGTGTTTGTTTCAGACAAAATATCGACATAAACGAGGGCATGTACTTCTCTAAATCATTACGAAAACACTTCAACTCTAAACAGGTGAAATTTTATTAAAATAACTCTAACGATTTAAAAGTTTTAGAATTATTTTCAAAAAATCATTATGAAATCACGATTTGTCGATTTTGTCTTAAAGTAGAGGGCAGTGTTGGTTTAAAGAGCGCTGAGATTACTTAGGTGCTGATAGAGATAGATGGAGTATGTTTAAATGTAATGTTTATTGGAAATATTTTTTTAATTTTCAGGGCATTTTTTGAGGTTAGAAAAATAATGGGCGAATTAGTTTCTGGGTATTTGCAGGGCCATTGATATGAAATTATTTTTTAGGTTTTCTTTTAACAATTTCCTTATTTTCAACAACTTTCTCTGTTGCCTTTTTAAGAAATTTCCTCATTTTTAAAATTTTTTTTCTTAAATCATTTTAAATTTATTAATTTTTTGTTTTTTTTTTATAAAAAGCTGATGTCACTTTATTAGTCTTGATCAAGTCAAGTTTCTTTAAAAGCATTTTTTTCTACGTTTTTAATGATAAAAGACAAGTTTTATTTTCTGTTGTTTTTTTTTGTTTACAAATAAAATTTATTTATTTTTACTGTTGTTTTTAACACAGAATAAATAATTAAAATTTTTGTTGTTTTGTAATGATGAATGTGTGAAAAAAAATACTGCTCCTCCTTTTAGTAAAGAGAAATGTGAATTTAATAATATTTTCACGTTTTTACATTTAATTTTTGCAAAATGCATTTAATTATTTTTATTTTTTTTTATAGAAAAATAACAGAAAAAAATTCTAAACAATTGAGGTCATAAATTTGTAAATAAAATGGAAACTGGACTACAATCAATCAAAATGATAATTGTTTTGTTATGCAAACAATTTGCGTGTTAACTTCACATGCTAAACAAAATGTAAACAAACCCAGAGAAAAGAGTTAAACGTGAAGTTAACAGTTCTGTTATTCTTATGTTTACGCAATTTTAAAAGCGAATTTATAATATTTTTTTAGGATTTTCTTTAGGAAACTGTTTAAAATCTTTCCAAAGTTATTGAGCAAAACTTCCGCTAACATTCTTTTTAAAGTTTCTTTTATTTTTCTTTTCTCTTTTGTTTTAAATTTATTTTCAATTAGAAAACTTTTATGTTTTTCTTCATTTAATGTCTGTAATGGCACCCGTATTTTCGTTCTGGTTGTTTATAGTCATCATTATTTTAATGTCTTTAAATAACAAACAAATTTACTTAATATTTTATTTTTATGACCAGACATTTTGTCATTTGTTTTTTTCACTATTTTTAAGAAAGTTTTTTTTTTTCTATAAAATTTAATTAAATGAATTTTATGATGAGAAAAAAAATCTACTGAAAAGTAGTTAAAAGATTTAAATTTCACAACAGAGAGAAGAGCAAAAAGTTTAAACAATGAAAATAACTAAAAAAACGTAGACAAGAATCTTAAAAAACTATTTAAAAAATAATGTAAAGAAATTTTAAAAAATAATGACCCTTGACCTTTAATAAATCTGTTTATTATTATAAATCCTCTTTATTCTGGCCAAACATATTGCAATAAACAAGTCCTCCATTAAATTATAAATAAATCTTTAAAATATTATGTGACCTATGACCTTTATTTATTATAAGCAAAATATATTAAATCTAATATCTCGAAAACTTATTTTCAGTTAAACATTTTCTTTGGAAATCCAGTTTTAACTTTATCTAAGAAAATAATGATTTTTTTCTTTTAAACTCTTTAATAGAAATTTTATGTAAACATTCTTAGGGTCATAGGTCAATTGGCAAATTATCTAAATTATAGAAATTTCAATAATTTTTTAACAAAATTAATTAATTTTCTTTTATTTTCTTTCTTTTCTTTACAGGTATGTTTATATCTATTTATTGCAAAAACAAATAAGCAAAATATATTTGAAGTTAAGTATATTTAAAAATGTTTACTACCAAATGCAACTCTGTTAAGTAAGGACAAGAACCAGTTGTGTATAATTAGACTGACCGTCACAAATGAAGACATTCAATATTGATTTTAGAATCCAATTTAGTTTTATATTCTAATTTTAGTTTAATTCAAGTTTAGATCTGATTCAGTTCTAGCTTTTTTTCTAGTTCAGTTCTACTTTAATATTAGTTCAGTCTTGGCTCAGATTCTAGTTCAGTCTTGGCTCAGATTCAAGTTCTAGTTCAGTTTTTCTTTAGTTCCATTCCAGTTCCAGTTTAATTCAAGTTCATTTCTAGTTGAGCTCCAGTTTAGTTCCAGTTCATTTCAAGTTTAATTATAGTTCAGTTCCAGTTTAATTCAAGTTCAGTTCGAATTGAGCTCCAGTTTAGTTCCAGCTTATTTCAAGTTTAATTATAGTTCAGTTCCAGTTTAATTCAAGTTCATTTCTAGTTGAGCTCCAGTTTAGTTCCAGCTTATTTCAAGTTTAATTATAGTTCAGTTCTGGTTCAATTCTTGCTTAGTTTTTTTATCACTTTTAGTTCACTACTTCATCAGTTCTATTTCCTTCTACTGCAGTTCTTGATCACTTTAAGTTCAGTTCTTTTCATGGTGGAAAAACTCTCACACGGTGACAGTAAAAGCTCAGCTGATTATTTTGTGCTCTCTCTCTCACTTATTATGTTTCTGTCAAAGTTTGTTTATATTTTTACATAAAAGAACAAGTATACCATTCGACTTAGGATCAATTTGTGAGTCGATTAAACGATGTCTTAAGGAAATTTGCCCCAAACGACGATGCCTTTTGAAATTGATTTAATAAAAATATTCCTCTCGAGGTTAAAGGTCACAAAAATCTTAATTAAGAAGCGAAATTTGGCAGAAACAAGTTTTATAATATTCTAAGACTATGTGCCAAATTATACGAGGATCGTTCTATTATTTCCCATAGGTTCCACACTAAACCTCCCCCCCCCTCTTTCAAATATCACTTTGAAAGACTTAAATGTCACATTTAAGTTGGTATTGCAATACAAAGTAAACTAAAGCAAAGCAACAATTAATATGTGAAATTGTACGAGGGTCGGTCCAAATTAGTTCTAGATTCCATATAAGGTCCACATAAAAAATCATTTTAGAATACATCAATCCCACATGAATATTAGTACTTTTATAATACTGCACTCTTAAGTATAATTAAAAACAAAACCTTTATACGAGGGTGGTTCATTACTTTTCGGTAGCTTACGCTTATAACCAACATTGTGGTGCAGGGTATTAAATGGTCACGTTTGACTGACAATAACTACTTAATTGTTATACCCTGATGAGGTTATATTAACTTTGTCATTCCGTGTTTAACGGCAAAAAGGAATCATCTCAGACCCTACAATGTATATATATATATATTCTTGCATCAAATCAAAAACTGAGTCGATTTAGCGATGACCGTCTGTCTGCCTGTTTTAAACATTCTCACGCCTAAAATAATTGTCCGAATTCAATAAAACTTGGCCACATCGTTTGTTATTGTCCTAAGCAATTTGCTATTTAAAATCAGCTATATCGGTTTATAAGCAAAGAAGTTATAGACCGATATCTGAAACAACCTCGAAATTTCCGAAAAAGAACTCTTTTAATTTCTTCTTAAAAAATGTAAATGGACAGTAATTTTAACATACAATTATACGTGATACATCATCGTGCAAAAGATCATCAAAAAGTTATAGGTTTTCATATGGAAAATTTTGATACACCCCAAACTCTTTGTGTCATATGGTTCGCAATTTTTAAGATAATTTACAAAAATTTGTCACATATACTTATTTTGATACAATAATAAATCCAAAGAAGTCATATTGTTCTGGGATCATTAATTGACCCAGCCCCCATATAAGGTTCCTTCCCGGAATATGATTTTTAGCTTATAAAACTCTTAAATTTGAAATCTATTGAAATTTGGCACAATTAATTTTTTAACTATTTTAAATTATTTGTTATAAATTTCATTAACATGGGTCCATATTTTGATATAGCTCCCATATAAAGCGGGTTTGAGCTAATAAAACAATAAAATAAAGACAATTCCATTGGAATTCGGTATAATGATTTTTCTTACTATTTTTAATGTATATTTTTATGTAAAAAATTTTGGGGCCATATTTTGATGTAGCTCTCATATCAGGCCACTCACCGAAAACAGTTTTCAGCTTATAAAACGAGTAAATAAAGACAAATTCTATTGAAATTCGACACAATTATTTTGCTTACTTTTCTGGCGATATGATATATATTTGCCCTTGGTTTTTATTGATTTTATTTTATATGTTGTTTCGTAAACACTTTTTGACGTTTATAAAACAAATTCCAAAAAAACAAATATGGACTGTTGTTTTTGTAATGTTGTGTTTGTTGTAGTCATACTGTCACCGTGTAAATTTTTCCCACCATGATTCTACTTCAGTTCTATTTCTTTCTAGTTCAGTTCTACTGCAGTTCTTGAGCACTTCAGTTCACAATCCCTTCTAGTTCCTTTCAGTTTCGTTTTTGATTAAAACTAATTCAGTTTTAGTTGAGTTCTAATTCAGTTCTAGTTGAGTTCTAATTCAGTTTTAGTTCAGTTCTAGTTGAGTTCTAATTCAGTTTTAGTTCAGTTCTTGTTGAGTTCTGGTAGAGTTCAGTTTTAGTTCAGTTTAAGTTCAGTTTAATTCAGTTCTTTTTCAGTTTTAGTTCAGTTTAAGTTCAGTTTAATTCAGTTCTTTTTCAGTTTTAGTTCAGTTTTCAATCAATTCCCAATCCCTTTTAGTCCCTTTTAGTTCCGTTCTTGATTAAAACTAATTCAGTTTTAGTTGAGTTCTAATTCAGTTTTAGCTCAGTTCCAGTTGAGTTCTAATTCAGTTTTAGTTCAGTTCCAGTTGAGTTTTAATTCAGTTTTAGTTCAGTTCCAGTTGAGTTCTAATTCAGTTTTAGTTCAGTTTTAGTTGAGTTTTAGTTGAGTTCTAATTCAGTTTTAGTTCAATTCTAATTGAGTTCTAATTCAGTTTAGTTCAGTTCTAGTTGAGTTCTAATTCAGTTTTAGTTGAGTTTTTATTCAGTTTTAGTTGAGTTCTAGTTGAGTTCTAATTCAGTTTTAGTTCAGTTCTAGTTGAGTTCTAATTCAGTTTTAGTTCAGTTCTAGTTGAGTTCTAATTCAGTTTTAGTTGAGTTTTTATTCAGTTTTAGTTGAGTTCTAGTTGAGTTCTAATTCAGTTTTAGTTCAGTTCTAGTTGAGTTCTAATTCAGTTTTAGTTCAGTTCTAGTTGAGTTCTAATTCAGTTTTAGTGCAGTTCTAGTTGAGTTCTAATTCAGTTTTAGTTCAGTTCTAGTTGAGTTCTAATTCAGTTTTAGTTCAGTTCTAGTTGAGTTTTAATTCAGTTTTAGTTGAGTTTTTATTCAGTTTTAGTTGAGTTTTTATTCAGTTTTAGTTGAGTTTTTATTCAGTTTTAGTTGAGTTCTAGTTGAGTTCTAGTTGAGTTATAATTCAGTTTTAGTTGAGTTTTAATTCAGTTTTAGTTCAGTTCCAGTTGAGTTCTAATTCAGTTTCAGTTCAGTTCTAGTTCAGTTCTAGTTCAGTTCCAGTTCAGTCCTTGTTCAGTTCTATTTTAGTTCTTAATACTAAACATTTTCCCCTAAAGTGTTTTTCAATTCAGTTCTTTTTTCCATTGTTCGGTTTTTTCTTAATAAAAAAAATATTGAAAGAACTACAAAATTAGCACATCTGCCCAAAACCACAACAAAAAAACAACAACAAGTAAAACAAGAAACCCAAGAAACCTAAGAAAAGCACTTACAAAAACACCTGTCCTAAGGCTACAACAAATACACTTTTTCATAATTTAAAATATTAAAATCGATTTACATTTTTATAAAAAAAAAAAATAAAATAAAAATAAAATATAAAAAAAATATAAATTTCCCCACTAAATTATAACAAATCCGAAACCCTTTGCCGCACTCAGCAAGTGAAGTAAACAATCCATTATTGTAGCAAAAAACATAAACATTGCAATTCACTGTGCATTAATATTCTTTTATTTTTATGTGAATTATTGTTTTTATTATAAAAATCTATGTTAAATTCATTAAATTATAAAATAAATAATAAAAAAAAACACTCAATTGTAAAATAAAATTTAAAGAAAAACTTTAACTCCTCAAGAAGGAAGGAAGGAACGAAGGTCTTAATGTGTTTTGTTATTTTTCTGCAGCACGAAAGTGTGTGAATTTATTTATGTTACTTCTTTTCCTCTTTTTTTTCTTTTTCCTTTTTTGCTTCGATTCTTTAATAATAAATCATATAAAATGCTTCATTGAGTTTTAAGTCTTTTGTGAAAAGTATACATGTGTGTGTTTGTGTGTGTGTTTCTTTTAAATAAATTTTATTTTTGTAAAGAGTGAAAACAATAATAAAAATAACTTTTAGTAACAATTGTGTAATGGAAAAATCATTGTGCAATAAATATTTAAATAAATTATTTTGCATTGAAAATATAATTTTTTTTTGTTATTTTGAAAAAAAAAGAAAAAGAAAAATATTATTTAATATAAAAATTTACCCCACAATTTAATTTAAATCAAAGAGGAAATTTTAAAAAATAATAATAAAATAATGATGATGATGAACAGTAAATGGAGAAATAGTTATAATGATGTGTGTCTAGACTAAACAAGGTTGCAATTATGGATTGTAGAATGAAGGGAAAAAATTAAGGTTAAAGGTTAATAAATGGAATAAAGGTAAATGATGTTTAAATTATAGGAAAGAAATAGAAATGAAGAAGAAGAAAAGTAGAACTGAAAAAGAATTAAACTGGAACTGAACAAGAACTGAATTAAAACGGAAAAAGAATTGAACTGGAACTGAACAAGAACTGAATTAAAACGGAAAAAGAATTGAACTGGAACTGAACATGAACTGAATTAAAACTGAAAAAGATCTGAACTGGAACTGAACATGAACTGAATTAAAACTGAATTAAAACTGAACTAAAACTGAATTAAAACTGAACTGGAACTTAACTAGAACTGAGTTAAAACTCAACTAGAACTGAATTTAAACTGAACTAGAACTGAAGAACTGAATTAAAACTAAACTAGAACTGAACTGGAACTGAACTAAAACTGAATTAAAACTGAACTGGAACTGAACTAAAACTGAATAAAAACTGAATTAAAACTGAACTAGAACTGAACTAAAACTGAATTAAAACTGAACTGGAACTGAACTAAAACTGAATTAAAACTGAACTAGAACTGAACTAGAAATGAACTAGAAATGAATTAGAAATGAATTAGAACTGAACTAGAACTGAACTAGAAATGAACTAGAAATGAATTAGAACTGAACTAGAACTGAACTAGAATGAATTAGAACTGAAAAAGAACTGAACTGGAATTGAAAAAGAACTGAACTGGAACTGGAACTGAAAAAGAACTGAACTGGAATTGAAAAAGAACTGTACTAAAACTAAGGAAGAACTCAACTTTAACTGAACTGAACTGGAACTGAAAAAAAAACTGAACTGGAATTGAAAAAGAACTGAACTGGAACTGAACTAGAACTGAAGAAGAACTGAATTAAAACTGAATGAGAATTGAACCAGAATTGATTTGGAAGTGAATTTGAATTTAATCATATATGATTTGGAAGTAAATTATCATGATTTGGATTTGAAACAGAATTGATTTGGAAATATTTCGGAGATGATGATGATTAACTGAATCAGAAATGACTTGGAGGCCAACGAAACTAACCAGAACTTAAAACAGAACCAAACATGGAAATGCAAACAGAATAGAATTGAACCACAAAACTCTTTTCAAATAAAAACAAATTGGGGTCAAAGGTCAATTGTATTTTTTTATCTTTTTTAGCTTCAATCAGCCTAAGGATTACATTTCATTCCCCTCAATTTTCATTTGGAATTTCCGATTTATTCTTATTAATTTCGATTCCTTTATTTACTTTTCTCCAAACATTTTCTTTTTTTTTTTTTGCCTTTAAAAATCAACTGAATAAATTTTTCTGTTTTCATTTTCCTATTTCGTTGGTTACAAAAATTGATTCTGTTACATTTAGTTTTCTGTGTCTGAATTTAATATTCCCTGATTCGGTTGGTTTTTCTCCCCAACATCTTCTATCACTAATCTTTTGATGCTGAATTGGAGTGTTTTTGGTTTGTGCCATTTTATTCTATTCTGGTTTTAGGTTTTTCCATTGAAATTCTATGATTTTGAAGAAAAGAAATGAAAAGAAATGAAATGAAATAAAAGAAAAGTATTAAAATGGAACATACGTGATGCCCAGCACGTACTTGAAGATTTAATGGGGAAAAAAGCAATTGAATTTGAAGACATTTAATAGGGAGAAGACAAGGAAGAATGGACTGACAGACAGACAGACAGACTCAATGGATTGCAAAGAAAACAATTGGAATATATTAAAGAAAGAAGCATAAAGTCAAGGAAAAACTCATTTAAATTTATGAAAAGAATTTAGATTCAGATATTTTTTTTCTTTAAATTTAATTTCAGTTTTAATTTAAAAATTTCCTTTAATTTTTCTATGTTTTAAATTTCGTTTCCTTTTTTTTTACTTTAAATTCCATTTTATCGTCTTGTCAAAAAGGGCGTAATTCTCTAAACAATTTCCTTGATTATTCTTCATTTTATACTCTCCACTCCTTAGTTTTTCTCTCTCTCACTCTCCATCTCCCTCTCTCTAACTGTCATTAGTTTGAAAGGGAGAAAAACTTAAATATTTGGAAAAAAATAACTGCAGTTTAGTTTTAGTTTTCCATTTCTTTTGTTCTGAAATAAAACTAAAAAAAGTACTAAAATATCTTTTCGTACTTATAACGCCCTGACCATTTAGTCCTCCTCTTAAACATCATGTTTTTCTCTTTAAATGCTTGGAAAATAACCTAAAAGTCAAAAGGTCTTCTTCATGTAGCTTCACCTTATTATTTTCTGCAATTTTTTTGTCGCTCCTCTTTTTTTGTTTATGTAACCGAACTTATTTTTCCCCCCAAAGTTATGTGTATTAAGCTCCTTTTCATATGGAATAATAATAATCAGAAAGAACAAAAGAGGATAAAAACACACACATACAATTCCTGTATTTAAACACTAAATAGAGGAGAAAATGTCTGTGCAAGTTGAGCGCTTAAAGGGAGAAAAAGGATATAAATAAAAAAAAGGGTGTAAACGGATACATAAATAAGGTGTGCAACGAATTTTGAAAGAGCTACAAAAGGTTTTACAAAAAAATATAGTAAATGGAACTAAAGTAGAATTAGTTCAGTTCTAGTTCATTTCTAGTTCAGTTTTAACTCATTTCTGGTTCAGTTCTAATTCATCTTGTTCATTTCTGGTTCAGTTCTAATTCATCTTTGTTCATTTCTGGTTCAGTTCTAATTCATCTTGTTCATTTCTAGTTCAGTTCTAATTCATCTTGTTCATTTCTGGTTTTAGTTCTAATTCATCTTGTTCATTTCTGGTTCAGTTTTAGTTCATTTCTGGTTCAGTTCTAATTCAGTTCTAATTCAGTTTTAGTTCATTTCTGGTTCAGTTCTAATTCATTTCTGATTCAGTTTTAGTTCATTTCTGGTTCAGTTCTAGTTCATTTCTGGTTTAGTTCTAGTTCAGTTCTGGTTTCAGTTCTAATTCATTTCTGGTTCAGTTCTAGTTCAGTTCTAATTCAGTTTTAGTTCATTTCTGGTTCAGTTCTAATTCATTTCTAGTTTCATTTATGGTTCAGTTCTAGTTCATTTCTGGTTTAGTTCTAGTTCATTTCTGGTTCAGTTCTAGTTCATTTCTAGTTCAGTTTAAAGTTCATTCTGGTTTAGTTCTAGTTCAGTTCTGGTTCAGTTCTAAATCATTTTCTGGTTCAGTTTAGTTCATTCTGGTTCAGTTCTAATTCAGTTCTAGTTCATATCTGGTTCAGTTTTAGTTCATTTATGGTTCAGTTCTAGTTCATTTCTGGGTTTAGTTCTAGTTCATTTCTGGTTCAGTTCTAGTTCATTTCAGGTTATAGTTTTAGTTCATTTCTGGTTCAGTTCTAATTCATTCTAGTTCATTTATGGTTCAGTTCTAGTTCATTTCTGGTTTAGTTCTAGTTCATTTCTGGTTCAGTTCTAGTTCATTTCTGGTTCAGTTCTAATTCATTTCTAGTTCAGTTCTAATTCAGTTCTAGTTCATTTCTGGTTCAGTTCTAATTCAGTTCTAGTTCATTTATGGTTCAGTTCTAGTTCATTTCTGGTTTAGTTCTAGTTCATTTCTGGTTCAGTTCTAATTCAGTTCTAATTCAGTTTTGAAACGAATTTTTGAAAGAGCTACAAAAGGTTTTACAAAAAATGTAGTAAATGGAACTAAAGTAGAATTAGTTCAGTTCTAGTTCATTTCTAGTTCAGTTCTAGTTTAATTCAATTTCAGTTCTAATTCAGTTCAAGTTCAGTTTTAGTTCATTTCTAGTTCAGTTTTAGTTCAGTACTAATTCAGTTCTAGTTCATTTCTAGTCCAGTTCTGGTTCATTTCTAGTTCAGTTCTGGTTCAGTTGTAGTACATTTCTAGTCCAGTTCTAGTTCATTTCTAGTTCAGTTCTAATTCCGTTCTAGTTTTAGTTCTAATTCAGTTCTAATTCAGTTCTAGTTCAGTTCTAATTCAGTTCTAGTTCAGTTCTAATCAGTTCTAGTTCAGTTAGTTCATTTCTAGTTCAGTTTTAGTTCACTTCTAGTTCAGTTCTAATTCAGTTTTAGTTCAGTTCTAGTTCAGTTAAAGTTCAGTTCTAGTTCTCTTTTAGTTCAGTTCCGGTTTAGTTCAGTTCCGGTTTTATTTCAGTTCCGGTTTAGTTCAGTTCTAGTTCATTTCTAGTTTAGTTCTAGTTCTCTTATAGTCCAGTTCTGATTGTAGTTCAGTTCTATTTTATTTCTAATTCAGTTCTAGTTCTAAATTAGAACTAAAAGGAACCCAATCTTGAGGACAATATGTAATGAATGAATGAAAAAGAACTGAAATTGAAAACAGTCCACAGAGGAACCAACTTAAACGAAGATGGAAGTGAATGTAAAATACAAAGAATTTGATCTGAATTAATACTGATCGAGATCGTAAAGTGATTTGTAATTTAACTGCTAAAAACAAAAACTTAACTAATTTTTCCTTCGTTACCTGCTTTGCCATCATTATGTCTTGTCATAAAAATATCACAATATTTTTATTAAAACATCTGACATTTTCAACTTTTTTTCTTTATACAAATTTCAACAAGAATCTTGTTAACCTAAAAAAACAAAAACATGAAATCCTTGAAAAATCCCTCCAGTAATAAATTTTCAAATTACTAAATGTCTCCAATATAATTAACTGTCTTAACATGATCTCTCTAATGTGGGTACAGACAGGGCACAAACATACAAACATTTTAATATGAATCCTGCAACAATTCATCATGAGTGGTTTTGTTCTTGTTGTTTTTTTTGCTCTCTCTCTCTCTCTCTCTCTCTCTCTTGAAAAGATCCACACAGACATATACACTCGCACTAGTTTTTAATAACCAACAACACTCCTGGTAACACACACATGTGTGTGTGTGTGAAAACATGAGGGATACAAATTAAAGAGTCCTGTTAATCCTGTAAAGGATATATTCACTCTGTATAAATAAATATAAAGCGAAACAGGAGGACAACAAAAAAAAAAAAAACAAAAACAAAATAGAAGAATTCCTAAAGAGGGTACTTTAACCTCTTGTTTGTATACATTTACAAATACTTCCGTATTTATCCTGACACACACACAGAAAGGGTGTGATAGAGAGGGAAAAGTCTCCTTTTCATTGCAAAAATAATGAAACGAAATGTTGTTTTGATGGCAAAAAAAATAATTATTTGTAACAATTTCTATTTGCGAAGGGAGTCATACTGCAAACATGCTTTTTTCTGTGGCTTTCGGTAGAAGAGTTTGGATTATTTTCCTCTCTTCATCCTACAAATTTAAATATGTCCTTGCTCGAGTGGGCTTTTGTTTTCTAATTTATTTCAAAAGGGCTGGAGATAAATGGATGAATGGATGGATGCTTGAGTGAATGGAAATAATGTGTCATTGGGTTAAATTCTATTTATTACATACAGTCAGTCATTCATTCATTCATTCACTCCTTCAGTCAGTCAGTCATTCGTTTGTTTTATTAATTATTTAAAGGATTATTTCACTGTGTGAATGGTTCTATCGTCAAGGCAATTTCGAGTTAAAGTTTATAAAGTTTTCAAATGGAAAAAAAAGAAGAACTTAACAGACACAAAGATTTCAAAAAGAGTTATTAACGGTTTCATAAAGGACATAATAACAGACAGATGATAAACATTAACAAAGGGGAGAAATAATAATTATTGAGAGAATGAATGGAACAATACAAAGTCTAAGAAAGAAATGCAAGAGAAATATTGTTGGAAACTGAAATGGAATTGAACTGGAATTAATTGGAAAAGAATCGAAACGGAACTAGAAACAGAAATCATAGAAATCAGAATTAAAATTGAAGAACTAAATTAGAATGAAACAAAAACCAAATCAGAACTGATCCAGCACTAAATTTTAGAAGTCAACATGTACTGCCCTAAGTATGAATCAAAACTGAAGTAAAACTGTAACAGAATATAACTAAAATTGATCCCGAAATAAAGTTGAAATCTGGAACAAATATATTCCAGAATTTATAGTGAACTAGAACTAAACTATAATTAAATTAAAGCTAAACTGCAGCTGTACCTAAACCAAAACTGAATTGGAACAGATGAGAAATGATATGTGAAAGTGAAATACGACTGTATCACAATTGATTTGAAAGCCAAACTACTAATGCTGAATTAAAACATAAATAGAAATGAAATAGAAGTGAAGAAGAAAAAAACCGAGAACTAAACTGCAGCTGAACCACAGAACTGAAGTGAAATGATATGAAACTGAATTGAAAGTAAACTTGAAGTATACTGGAATCTAAAACCATAATTTGTACTAAAAACTGAATTAAAATCGAAATTAGAATTCTAGTTGAGCTCTTTTTCAGTAGCAACCAGTTAAGTTCATAGTTCACTTCGTAGTTCAGTTTAAAGTTTAGTTCTTAGTTTAAAATGTAGTTCAGTTCGTAGTCTAGTTTCTAGTTCATTTGATAGATTCTAGTTCAGTTCCAGTTCAGTTCTAGAACTAAATTAGATATTGAACTAAAATATGTTCTAGGAACAAGACTATGAATCGAACTACATTGTAAAGTAAGAACTGTACCTAGAAAGTATAACGTGATCCATGAACTTAGCTAGGAACTGAACCACAATCTAAACTTGTTCTACTTCTAGTTCAGTTTTAGATCAGTTCGAAACTAGAAACGTAACTAAACTAAAGAAAGAGCAGACGATATTTAAAATGGAATTAATGAGTCCAAAGTTTTATTGAGCGAGCGATGATTTTGATTTTAACGAAAAAAAAATACATTATCATCTTTCTCCTTCATCTTTCAACTGTTTATTTTGTTTCCCCATTTATTTTTTATTTATCGTTTTCATAAAAATAAATAAATTTTTATTTAAAAAAGAGAAAAAAAATTGACTTTAATGTGAGAGAAGAGAAGTGAAGAGAAAACACCTGCTGAATGTTTAGATTTATATTCTTTTACCCTTTTTGATGAGTAATTTTATTTCATATAAGTTTTTCATCATTTATGATCACAAATAAAGAACAATTTACTCAGATTTACTACAAAAAATAATCGTAAACACACCCGAGTCTTTGGTGATTATTTAAGACAAAAGAGGATGTTTCTATATGTTATTTGGGCCGTTCGAAAGGGGTGTCATGTTGCAACTAAATGTTTCGAAAGGGGTGTCATGTTGCAACTAAAAATGTTTACTTGCCGTTACTACATGTGTGGCATATTTTTCTGCTTCATTCCGTTTTTTTTTATTCTCCTCATTTTTTATTTTATATTTTTTTGTGTTTAATGATGTTTGTGCTGCTGCTGCTGTCTGCCTGCCACCACTGTTTTGTATGAGTGTAGTGTGTGCGTGTGTGTGTTAGTTTTAATGTAACACTAATGTGCACTTCCGTTTTCCGTTTTGAAATTTAAATATTTTTTTTACTTAATGTCGACGACATATGAACACATTTGGATTTGGTGGCATAAAATTAGAAATATTTAAGAGATGTTGGACTAATTTAGAAGAAAAAAATGTTATTAAAAATAAAAGAACTGAATTAGAACTGTAGTAGAAATGAACTAGAACAAGAACTACAACTGTGCTGAAGTAAAACTGGACTAGAACTGGAAAGAAAAAGAACTGAAGTAGAAATGAACTAAAACTGAACTGAACTAAAACTGGACAGAACAAGAACTGGTTTAGAACTGAACTAGAACTGAGCTACAATTGAACTAAAACTGAACTGAACTAGAACTGGACAGAACAAGAACTGATTTAGAACTGAACTAGAACTGGACAGAACAAAAACTGATTTAGAACTGAACTAGAACTGGACAGAACAAGAACTGATTTAGAACTGAACTAGAACTGAGCTACAACTGAACTAAAACTGAACTGAACTAGAACTGGACAGAACAAAAACTGATTTAGAACTGAACTAGAACTGAGCTACAACTGAACTAAAACTGAACTGAACTAGAACTGGACAGAACAAAAACTGATTTAGAACTGAACTAGAACTGGACAGAACAAGAACTGATTTAGAACTGAACTAGAACTGAGCTACAACTGAACTAAAACTGAACTGAACTAGAACTGGACAGAACTGGAACTGTAGTAGAACTGAAATAGAAGTAAAATAGAACTGAACTACAACTGAACTGAACTAAAACTGGACTAAAACTGGACAGAACAAGAACTGAACGAGAACTGAACTAGAACTGGACAGAAAAAGAACTGATTTAGAACTGAAATAGAACTGAACTACAACTGAACTGAACTACAAGTGGACAGAACAAGAACTGAACTAGAACTGAACTGAAACTGGACAGAACAGGAACTGATTTAGAACTCAACTACAACTGAACTAAAACTGAACTGAACTATTACTGGACAGAACTGGAATTGTAGTAGAACTGACATAGAAGTAAAATAGAACTGGACTACAACTGAACGGAACAAGAACTGGAGTAGAATTGATCTAACACTGAACTGAACTAAAACTGGACTAGAACTGGACAGAACAAGAACTGATTTAGAACTGGACTAGAACTGAACCTGAGCTGATCTACAACTGAACTGAACTAGCATTGGACAGTAATAGAACTGAACTACAACTGATTTTGAACTGAACTATAACTCAACCAGATCTCATTTAGAACTGAACTGAAATCGAATCAATTTCGGTACTAAACTAAAGTTCATTTGGTCATATATTCTGTTATCGCTTTAGTCTAAAATTTTGAAGTGTTTTTTCTTTATGTTTTCAATTATTATTTTATAACAATTTAGCAAATAAATAATAATTTATTTTTATTTACTTTACATTCTTCATATCTCGTATTTGTTTATAACTTTACTAATTAGAACAACCTTTTTTTTCTTTGCCATCAATAATTGAATAATTGAAGAAAAAGTAACTCAACCAAAAGTATCTAACAGTTTACTGTATTTATGGCTGACAACAACAACAAGTCATAATGAAAATAAATAAAAAAGTATTTTTTTTAATATTTTTTGTTTTTGGTTTTATTGAAACAACAACTGCAATTGTTGCTAATTTCATTCATTTAAATGAAACAATTTGTGTCAACAATTCAACCAAAATGATTCTGTAATAAATTTCTAGTTCAAATTATTGCTTTTTCTTTCTATCTTTTTGCTTTTCCTCCATTTTCAATGAAATTCTTGCCAAATTGTGGACACCTTGACTGTCATTTAGATACAAATTCGGCCTAAACACAACATAAATCGTTAAAAAATGTTCTTCATTGGAAATCTATTATGTTTGGTTGTGTGTTCTGTCGAAAAAGTTAGAGGGTTTCATTGTTGTATCCACAGAAATGTTGTTATGTGTATTTGCCACAAAAAGAAATAATAATAAAGATTAGTAACAAGGTTATTTGAATGCAACACAGGGTAACACGTTGTAATAGAGTGTGTGTGGCATGAACGAAAGTTATGTGGGGTGTGTGTGTGTGTGTGTTTATAGTTCGAATTCTAATTGTAACTTGAACTGTTCTTCTATTTTTTGTTATAAACTAAACAAGAATGAAATCAATAACAAAAGAAAAATGGAAGAATTCCAGAATGAATGACAACAAGTAATAATTTGCGATAATTGTTATTGTCACTCAGTTCTAATTCAATTTTAGTTCATTTACCAGTACAATTCCCTATCAGATCCAGTTCAAATCCCTTGGACATATAGTTTATTATCACTTCAGATTATAGTTCAGATTTAGGTTTTGATTCTGAACTTAAATCGTAGATTTTAGTTCACATGCTGGTCGATTTAGTTTTGCTCTCGTTCAGTTCTAAATCCGTTCTGGTTCTGTTATTTTGTAGTTCTAATTCATATTCTAAATCGAATTTCAGTTCTAATTTAGTTCTAGTTCAATTCTAAATAAGTTTTAGTTCTATTTTAGATCAGTTCTTGTTCAGTTTTAGTCCAGTTCTAGTTTAGTTTTAGTCCAATTCTAGTTTAGTTTTTTATCAGTTCTAGTTCAGTTTTAGTCCAGTTTTAGTTCAGTTCTAGTTTAGGATTAGATCAGTTTTAGTCCAGTTTTAGTTCAGTTCCAGTTTAGTTCTAATACTGGTTCAGTTCTAAATCCGTTCTGGATCTGTTCTTGTATGGTTCTAATTCATACTCTAGATCGAATTCCAGTTTTAGTTCAGTTCCAGTTTAGTTCTAATACTGGTTCAGTTCTAAATCCGTTCTGGTTCTGTTCTTGTATGGTTCTAATTCATATTCTAGATCGAATTCCAGTTTTAGTTCAGTATTAATTCAGTTTTAGTCCAGTTCTAGTTTAGTTTTTGACCAGTTCTTGTTCAGTTTTAGTCCAGTTCTAGTTCAGTTTTAGTCCAGTTCTAGTTCAGTTTTAGTCCAGTTCTAGTTTAGTTTTTTATCAGTTCTAGTTCAGTTTTAGTCCAGTTCTAGTTCAGTTCTAGTTTAGTTTTTGACCAGTTCTTGTTCAGTTTTAGTCCAGTTCTAGTTCAGTTTTAGTCCAGTTCTAGTTTAGTTTTTTATCAGTTCTAGTCCAGTTCTAGTTCAGTTTTAGTCCAGTTCTAGTTTAGTTTTTTATCAGTTCTAGTTCAGTTTTAGTCCAGTTTTAGTTCAGTTCTTGTTTAGTTTTTGATCAGTTCTTTTTCAGTTTTAGTCCAGTTCTAGTTCAGTTTTAGTCCAGTTCTAGTTTAGTTTTTTATCAGTTCTAGTCCAGTTCTAGTTCAGTTTTAGTCCAGTTCTAGTTTAGTTTTTTATCAGTTCTAGTTCAGTTTTAGTCCAGTTTTAGTTCAGTTCTTGTTTAGTTTTTGACCAGTTCTTGTTCAGTTTTAGTCCAGTTCTAGTTCAGTTTTAGTCCAGTTCTAGTTTAGTTTTTTATCAGTTTTAGTCCAGTTCTAGTTCAGTTCTAGTTTAGTTTTTGATCAGTTCTTTTTCAGTTTTAGTTCAGTTCCAGTTTAGTTCTAATTCTGGTTCAGTTCTAAATCCGTTCTGGTTCTGTTCTTGTATGGTTCTAATTCATATTCTAGATCGAATTCCAGTTTTAGTTCAGTATTAATTCAGTTTTAGTCCAGTTCTAGTTTAGTTTTTGACCAGTTCATGTTCAGTTTTAGTTCAGTTCTTGTTCAGTTCCAGTTTAGTTCTAATTCTGGTTCAGTTCTAAATCCGTTCTGGTTCTATTCTTGTATGGTTCTTATTCATATTCTAGATCGAATTCCAGTTCTAGTTCAGTATTAATTCAGTTTTAGTCCAGTTCTAGTTCAGTTCTAGTTTAGGTTTAGATCAGTTTTAGTCCAGTTTTAGTTCAGTTCAAGTTTAGTTTTTGATCAGTTCTTTTTCAGTTTTAGTTCAGTTCTTGTTCAGTTCCAGTTTAGTTCTAATTCTGGTTCAGTTCTAAATCCGTTCTGGTTCTATTCTTGTATGGTTCTTATTCATATTCTAGATCGAATTCCAGTTCTAGTTCAGTATTAATTCAGTTTTAGTCCAGTTCTAGTTCAGTTCTAGTTTAGTTTTAGATCAGTTCTTCTTAATTTTAGTCCAGTTCTAGTTCAGTTCCAGTTTAGTTCTAATTCTGATTCACTTCTAAATCCGTTCTGGTTATGTTTCATTTCAGTTTATTCTTTTTTCTTCCGTTCCTATTTCGCTTATGATTCTAATTCACTTCTAGTTTTATATCGATTATAGTTCCCCATCAGCTGCTTATTATTTCCAGTCCATTTGAATGTCTTCCTTATTTACAATATTAAATCTGCCATAAATCATAAAAATATTAATAAATTTTTAATTATCTCGTATTTACTTTTAACCCCTTCATTTTTAATTTTCAAATTCTATTTCTGTCTTCTTTTTTCCATTTCTCTCCATAAATTTTGTATAAAACTCAATGAAGCAGAAATTTCATTACAAAAATTTCAAAACTCCTCTTCATATGCGAGAATTCTATTTAAAACGCACAAGAATTTCTTTCCCTAAATTCATTTGAAATTAACGAAAATGAATTGAAAATAAAAATAAAAAAATAAAATTATGAAATAAAATTATAAAAATAGAAAGAGTTCATAATGACGGTCATTGATCCGGCGCACAAAGGTCATTTCTATTAAGTTCAAAGTTTTCACTAAAAATGCATTTTGTCTGCTTCTTCTTGCCACTAAATGTTGCATGTTTAAAATTCATATAAAATTTTCAGACTTTCAACACAAATAAAAACATAAATGTTTCACAAAAAAAAGAAACAACAAAAAAAAGCTGAAAATTATTTTCCAAAATGAAAACATATGAGGGCCACCATAAAAGGAGTTATAAACACACATTTTTATTGTTTCAAGTTTAGCAAGTTCACAAACCAGTAAACAATTTAAGGATTTTAATATTAAAGAAATATAATAAATATTTATATAAAATTGTTTGCTGGGTTATGTGTCATTTATAACATTTACTTCTTCATGTTCGTGTCGTCTCCCAATAAAATTCACTTTGAACTTCACCCTTAGAAAGTTAATTTTTTATGTTGGAGTTAAATAAATTTCTATTTCTCTTGACCATTTTTTAAGTTATTGTTGTTGTTGTTGTTGTTGTTGTTGTTGTTGTTGTGTTCAAAAGTTTATTAGAAAAACTACAAAAATATGCAGGTTGTAACAACAAAAACAATAAAAACAATATGGAAACCATGACAATAAATTATAATTTGAATGTGAATTGCATGTTGTAAAGTAATTTAATGAAAGAAAAAAAGATAAAATTTGAAAAAAAAGCAAAATGTTAACAGACTTATTAGACAATTTATAGAACGATATCTGAATATGGATATGGATTTTATCAAAACATAAAGAAACGGAATTTAAGACAGAGAGATAATTATTGGAATGGAAAGAGAACAAAGATCTCCTTACACTTTGACAAAGATCAAATCCAATTTAGTTCTAGTTCCAGTTCAATTCTAGTTCTAGTTCAGTTCTAGTTCAGTTCTAGTTCAGTTCCAGTTCAATTCTAGTTCAGTTCTAGTTCAGTTCTAGTTCCAGTTCAGTTCCAGTTCTAGTTCAGTTCCAGTTCTAGTTCAGTTCTAGTTCAGTTCTAGTTCAGTTCTAGTTCTGTTCTAGTTCAGTTCAGTTCTAGTTCAGTTCTAGTTCAATTCTAGTTCCAGTTCAGTTCCAGTTCTAGTTCAGTTCTAGTTCCAGTTCAGTTCTAGTTCTGTTCTAGTTCAGTTCTAGTTTCAGTTCAATTCTAGTTCTGTTCCAGTTCAGTTCTAGTTCAGTTCCAGTTCAATTCTAGTTCAATTCTAGATCAGTTCTAGTTCCAGTTCAGTTCTAGTTCTAGTTCAGTTCTAGTTCCAGTTCAGTTCCAGTTCTAGTTCAGTTCTAGTTCAGTTCTAGTTCAGTTCTAGTTCTGTTCTAGTTCAGTTCAGTTCTAGTTCAGTTCTAGTTCAGTTCTAGTTCAGTTCTAGTTCAATTCTAGTTCCAGTTCTAGTTCAGTTCTAGTTCAGTTCTAGTTCCAATTCAGTTCCAGTTCAATTCTAGTTCAGTTCTAGTTTCAGTTCAATTCTAATTCTGTTCCAGTTCCAGTTCTAGTTCAGTTCTAGTTTCAGTTCAATTCTAGTTCTGTTCCAGTTCAGTTCTAGTTCAGTTCAATTCTAGTTCCAGTTCAGTTCTAGTTCTAGTTCAGTTCTAGTTCAATTCTAGTTCCAGTTCAGTTCCAGTTCTAGTTCAGTTCTAGTGTAGTTTCAGTTCAATTCTAGTTCTGTTCCAGTTCAGTTCTAGTTCTGTTCTAGTTCAGTTCCAGTTCAATTCTAGTTCAGTTCTAGTTTCAGTTCAATTCTAGTTCTGTTCCAGTTCAGTTCCAGTTCTAGTTCAGTTCCAGTTCAGTTCTAGTTCAGTTATAGTTCCAGTTCAGTTATAGTTCCAGTTCAGTTCTAGTTCAGTCCAGTTCAGTGCAGTTTAGTCCTGGTTTAGTTCTTGTCAGTTTAAGTTCAGTTCCAGTTCAGTTCTAGTTCAGTTCCAGTTCAGTTTAGTTCCAGTTCAGTTCTAGTTCAGTCCAGTTCAGTGCAGTTTAGTCCTGGTTTAGTTCTTGTCAGTTTTAGTTCAGTTCTAGTTTTTTTCAATTCTAATTCAGTTGTAATTTAGTTCCTAATTCAGTTTTAAGCTCAGATTTTATGTCAATTTCCTGTTTAGTTTTTATTTTAGATTCTAATTCAGTTTCCAGTTCAGATTTTAATCCAATTTTTTGCTAAGTTTCCAAATTAGATTCAAGTTGAGTTTACTGTTTATCTCAGACTTCCAGTTCTGTTTTTAATTCGGATGCAACTTCAGTTTCTCAGTTTAAAGTTCCGATCTGAATCCGATTTTAATTGTTTTTAGTTCATTTGCCAGATAAGATTTAATAACGACTCTAATTGGTTTTTCTGTTTAGATTCTAATTCAGTTTCGGTTGCTAATTCTAGTTCATATTATAGTTTTGATTCAAGTTCAGTTGCTGGTTCAGAGTTTTAGTTCCATTTCTAGTTCAGATTCTAATGGAGTTTCCAGTGTAAATTTCATTTTAGTTTTTAGTTTCGATTTTAAATTCAAATTCAGTTTGAAGTTTAGTTTGTAATTCAGATTCGAGTTTTTTTTTTAATATTCAGTTTCTAACTCAGATTTTAGTTTAGCTTCCAGATTAGAGTTTGATTTAGATTCTAATTTAGTTTTTAGTTCGGAGTCTGATTCAGATTTTAGTTTAGGTTCTAATTTAGGTTTTAGTTTAGATTCCTGATTCCTATTCTGAAGTTTCCACTTCAGATTCCAGTTCAGGTTCTAATTCAGATTCTAGTTGAAAATATAGTACAGCTGTTACTGTAGAATCTATTTTAGATTCCAATTCAGATTTTAGTTTAAATTTTAGTTCTGATTCTAGCTCAGATTACAGTTCTGAATGTATTTTATATTCTTTTTCAGATTTTAGTTTAGATTCCAGCTCAGAATGTAGTCTAGATTCTTTAGATTCCTGCTGAGTTTCAGTTCAGCTTGTGTTCAGCTTCCAGTTCAGTTCTATTTCCATCCATTTCAAATAATTACATTTTCAATTCTTTCTTTGTGTTACTCCATTCATTCATTCATTCATTCATTCATTCATCCATTTTCATTCATAATTAATTCAAAACATTTCTAACCTCAAACAACAAGCAGCTGGTAAAAATGCTAAAAATATAATTTCTAATGGAAATTTAGAGAAAAAAACTACAATTTTACTTGAAGTAAAATTGTAAATTTTCAAATAATTGTGACACAATTGTCAGTCATTTCATGACAAACCCTAAAATAACACTCGTATAATAATAATAAAACCACACCACACGACAAACCACACACACATATACACTCAGAGAATAACACATAACACTTTCTTTGGCAAATTATATATAATTTATTTAAATTTTTTGTTGTTGTTGTTTCAAACACACTTTAATACAAATGATAACGTAATTATTTATTAAAAAAACATTAAAACTATATAAATGTGTATGTATACTTTATACAAACGAGTGTATAAATATGGATTTGTATGGTTTAAGGTGTGTTAAACTGTAGTTTTTTTTGTTTTTGTTTGTCGTTTGTCAGTTTGATTGTTGCAAATATGGTTAGAAAGATATTAGATATTAGATATTACAATATAGTTGTTTTGACGTTATGGAGAATTTAAAAAAAAAAATAAAGTCTTTTCAAATCAATAAGAAAGTGACGTTAGAAATTCAAGAGACATTTTCAATATTGAAATGGTAACAATTCGGGGGGAGGAGGGGAGGAGATATAAAATTTAAATATTCGAATAAAGAAAATAAACAAATTAATGATGTCAAATAGTTCTCTTTTTGAACCTCTTTTAAGGTGAAAATGATCATGTCTTTCTCTCTTTCTCTCTCTCTCTCTCTCTCTCTTTCACTTTGGTTCATGACCTTACTACTACAACCGGATATAGTTTAACTGTTTTATTTCATCTCTATTTAATAACTATGAAGATTCATTAATACCCACCACCACAATTACCTGTGAAGTAAATACTTTATGTTGTGTACATATACACTCACACTAAAACTCACTAATATATACAAAATGGTTAAGTTTTTCTTATATTTAGCAGAAACACTTAATGTGCTATAAAATTAGCATTAAATTTTTGGCTTTAACTCTTTTTTTTCTACTGAACCGAAATTTGATCATTTTTGAAATGATAATGAAGTACAAACAAGTTCATATTTCTACGAAATTCGCAATTTATAATTGTCTAATTTAACATTCTTCACTTAAACTTAGAGGTTGCTTCAGATATCGGTCTTAATCTTTTAAATAGGAGACTTCTCTGGACTATAAAAAATATTCAGGACAAGTTTCATTGAGCTCTGCCAATTATTGTGAATGTGATCCGGCCAATAATATACGAAAAGACAGACAGGAAGAGGGACATAACTAAATAGACTTAGATTTTGATTTGATGCAAGAATTAAGGGGTCACAGATGGTAGCATTTTACATGCAATGACAAAGTTAATAAACCCTCTTTAACACTTGTGCTTGAGGCAGGATATCAAAAACATCAATAATATCAAATGAATACAAAGAATAATATTGATCTCCTTTTTAAAAAGATTTTCACTTTGAGGTTAAAGTGATCATTTTCTCTCTCTCTCTCTCTTTTCCACTTTGGTTCATGATCTTACTAAAACAACTGTACACAAAATCTCTACTTAAAAATACAATTGTGCCTGAAGTAAATACTTTATGTTTTGTACATACACATATACATATACAATATAGAGAAGTTTGCCCTTATATACAGTTGCGGTCAAAAGAAAAGCACCACATACACACGTCTTCTTTAAGAGGTCATCAAATAAAATTAAAAATAATTTAAAAATAAAATTAAGAAGATATAAAAATAATTATGTTCATTAACTTTCTTTTAAAATTGATTTTTTCAGAAGATTTGATAAAAATCTGGCGTCAAAAAAAAAAAATAGCACCACCCGGTTTCTTAGCCGAATATCGTCTTCCTATTGATTTTATTACACTCTGGCATCTTTTTAAGATAATAGAGTTCCATTCAAGCTCTAATAGGGTCCAAAGATCATCATTGTTGGTCGATTAAATTGCCGACCCCTTCTTTTATTACGTATATAGACCAATTATCGTTTAGATTTATATCGAGAGACTGGGGTGGTCATCCATTATTCTGAAACCACTTTCTAAAAATTTTGCTGCCAAATTTCGGGATGGTTTTACTTCGCCTAATATTTTCATATACTCTGACAAAGCCATAATAGTTTAAATGCGGTAAATGGGTCCAATACCAAAGAACGAAAAGCAACTTCATACCATAACACTAGAATCATGGTGTTTACAGGTTTTTGTTGTAAATTTTCTGATTATATTCTTTGTCAGGAGGCCTCCTTACAAATTTAGAAAAAATATTTTAGAGTCATCGGTCCAAAGAATACTACACCCCTTTTTCAATATGATAAACTCTAATCTGAGACATACGGAACAGTTAAGAGAGGAAGTTCTCAAATTATATTCTCTAAGTCTTCTGTTACTGTTTCAGTACTTGTTAACAGATTTAATTATTTCGTAAACCCTGTAGCTGAGATAAATGTTGCCTTCTACATTTGACATAATATACGATGAACCATTTAGGCGTTCCCACGACAATTGGATCTTCGTTCTGGAGTTACATTTGTCTAAAAATTTTCTAACCTGCGACAGCTGTATAAAACGAAAGTTTTTTTTTCCCTCAGAAAGAACTATTGGTTACAGCCGATCTGTTACAACAACAACCATTTCGTTCACAATTCTCTACTTTTAACATAAGTTTGTTCATCAGAACCATGTTTTTTTAATGAGTTCTCGTTGTTCTGCAGTAAAGTACACGCTTCTTTTACACTAAATGTTATAAAAATTGTTTGAACCATTTATGGGGGGTTTTTTTTAAGTATCATAGAAAAGGTGCTATAATTATGAGAGTTCTCAACCAGATATTTTGTTTTTGTAATATTTTAGAAATATTCGTGTTAATTTAAAAGAAATTCTTTCATATAGAATTGGAGATAAAAATATTTATGAGAAAAAAACACAAATCAGCAACGACATGTGAGTGGTGCTATTTATTTTGACCGCAACTGTATAATAAGAAAGCGCTTAATGAGTCATAAAATTAGTTATATTTTTGTCGATAACTTTTTTCCTACTGAATCGATTTTGATAATTTTTGGAATGGTAATGAAGTACAAACAGGTTCATATTGTCCATTAATAAGTGACAATTTTAGGAAAGTTCATCGCCTAAACTTAAAGGTTGTTTTAGATTTCAGATTTTTGAAAAGGTTTTCACTTTGAGGTTAAAGTGATCATGTCTCTCTTTCTCTCTCTTTGGTTCATGACCTTACTAATTCAACCGGAAACATATTTATCTCATCTCTGTTTGAAAATATTCTCTACAATTAAAAATTTTCCTTCTTTTTTATTCTATTTACAAGATTTCTTCGCTTCTTCCACAGTTTTTCTCTACTTTGATCTTTAATTAAATGAAATACAAACTTGTTTGAATAATAATAAAAAAAAAACGTTAAATTATTTTAAATTTCTTCTTTTTGTTTGTTATAAAAACCACCGTTATTGTTACTAAATAAAGTTTTTCACCATATAATTACGATAATTGCCATTTCCTGATCTCACAAAAAACATATATTCAACCTTAAAGACATTTTTAAATAGTTTTTAAAGAATAAACAAAAAAATAAGAAAATCTAAATAAACTAAACAAAAAGGGGAGACGTTATAAAGAAAAAAAATTACTGTTAAATCGTTAAGAACATGCAAAAATGTTTTATTACAACAAAAAAATGGAGTTATGACTTATTAGGAGTAAATACAATAATAATTACAAAAACTATATAGATTAAGCAGTTAAAGCTTTAATCCGAAATGATAATAAAAATAGAAAAAAAGATTGGAATTAGACCAGAACTAAATTTGAATATGGCAGCTGTACATTAATTGAACTCTAAACGAACTGGAAAGGAAGTGAATTAGAACTCATAAAAACTGAACTGAAACAAAATTAAAATAAAAAATCTGAACTATAAACTAATTTAGAAACTGTATACGGAATTAGTAACGGAAATACAATTCGAACTAAAAACTGAACAAGATTTTAGAAGCTGAACTGAATTCTAGAGAAAAAACTGAACTGAAATATTAACAAGAATCATAACAAACTGAATAAGAATCAGAACTATAAACCGATATAATGAATGAAATGGATACACAGCACTAGAGATTAAACTAGAAATGGAACTAGAATCTAAACTACAAAATGCACAAGAAACTGAATTAGAAAATGAACTAAAACTGAACTAAAAACCGAAGTAGAAACTGTACTAAAATCTGAAATAGAAACTGAATTAAAAAAAACTGAATTAAAGTCTAAAAATCTAAACTAGAAACTGATGAAGAATCTAAGCTTTAAAATTAAACTGAAAATGATTTGGAATCTAAAGTAGAATGTGAACTATAAACTGAACTAAAAGAAAGACTATAGAACCGAAAACTGAACCAATTTTTAGAAACTGAATTAAATCTAAACTAGAAACAACTGAATTGAAATCTTAACTAAATACAACCTGAACTGAACTATAAAATAAACTAAAAGCAGAACTGAAATCTGAACTAGAAACTAAATCAATTTTCTAATCTTAAATCTAAACTGGAAGCTGAACTATAGACTTAACTAGAATGTGACATAGAAACTTAATCAACTTTCTGAACGTGATTGAACTCTAAAATAGAATCTGAAACTGAACTCGAATTTGAATAGGACTGAAGTGTACTTTAGTTTGAAGTAGAAACTAACTAAAACTGAACTAGAATCGAACTAGATTTTAGTTGGATTTTAGAAGTGAACTAGAGCGGAACTAGAATTGAACTACAACTGTCTTAGAGCTGAACTAGAAGGAACTGAACTGGAACTGAACAAAAATCTAAACTAGAACTGAACAAGAACTGAACTAGAATTGAACTACAATTAAAGTAGAACTGAACTACAATTGAACTAGAAGTGAACGAGAACTGAATTAGAAGTGAACTAGAACCGAACTCCAACTGAACTGATCTAGAATTTATACTAAAACTAAACTCCAACTGAACTAGAATCTGAACTAGAACTGAACTCCAACTGAACTAGAATTTGAACTTGAACTGAACTCCAACTGAACTGGAACTGAACTAGAATCTGAACTTGAACTGAACTCTAACTGAACTTGAACTGAACTCCAACTGAACTAGAACTGAACTCCAACTGAACTATAACTGAACTAGAATCTGAACTTGAACTGAACTCCAACTGAACTGGAACTGAACTTCAACTGAACTGGAACTGAATTAGAACTGAACTAGAACTGAACTGGAACTGAACTTGAACTGAACTCCAACTGAACTGGAACTGAATTAGAACTGAACTAGAACTGAACTAGAATCTGAACTCCAACTGAACTGGAACTGAATTAGAACTGAACTTGAACTGAACTAGAACTGAACTCCAACTGAACTATAACTGAACTAGAATCTGAACTTGAACTGAACTCCAACTGAACTGAACTTGAACTGAACTCCAACTGAACTAGAACTGAACTTCAACTGAACTGGAACTGAATTAGAACTGAACTAGAACTGAACTAGAATCTGAACTTGAACTGAACTCTAACTGAACTAGAACTGAACTCCAACTGAACTTCAACTGAACTGGAACTGAATTAGAACTGAACTAGAACTGAACTGGAACTGAACTTGAACTGAACTCCAACTGAACTAGAACTGAACTTCAACTGAACTGGAACTGAATTAGAACTGAACTAGAACTGAACTAGAATCTGAACTTGAACTGAACTCCAACTGAACTGGAACTGAATTAGAACTGAACTAGAATCTGAACTGGAACTGAATTAGAACTGAACTAGAATCTGAACTTGAACTGAACTCCAACTGAACTAGAACTGAACTAGAATCTGAACTTGAACTGAACTCCAGCTGAACTAAAACTGAATCAGAACAGAACTGTAGCTGAACTAGAACTGATTTGAAACTGAAATATAACTGAACTATAACGGAATTTGAACTGAACTAGAACTGAATTGGTATTGAGCAACTAAACTAGACATCGTAGCTATTGAATTGAAGACATGAAAACTTTTTTTAGTTTAAAATATTAAGTCAATTTGTTTATTCGGGTTTCAAGTGCTATTCAGCGGAAATGGTTTGAGATGATATATAATCATTTGGAAATTATATATGCATTGAAATAAAATAGCTGAATTAGCGTTATATGCAATTCAGCATTATATACAGCAGCTTAATAAGCAAAAATGCTATTCAGCTTTAGATATTAACACTTTGAATTATTTAAAAAATTATATTTTCTTTAAAAAAATGAAAGTCATCTGAATAAAACTGTGTAGTGGAAATTAAAAAACTTATTTGCAAATTTGGGTTAATGGAATAAAGTGTAAATTTTAGTATTAAAATTTTTTATAAAAAATGTTTTTTTTTTTATAAAAATTTTATTAAACTTTCAATTATTTTTCATCATATTTTGTTCGAAATGATATAATTTCCTTTAGTTACGCCACATGATCATTTTAATTATCATAAAATAAGATTAAAATCACAAAATATGAATAATAAATACGAAAATGATGTCTGCCACCAAATAAAACATATGGAATTAAGGTAACAGTGGGGAACAAAAATGAGGCAGCGGTTAAAAAAAATAGTTAACAAATTTTTTAATTTTTTTTCAAATTAATTAACTGCTATTTTTTACCCCTCATTCGACTAATTTCCACAATTTTCGACTTAAGACCCCCAAAGGGATCTATGTCCCTCTGTCCATCCGTTCGTTAGTCTGTGTGTCGGTTGTAATCAAGTTTATGAAGCCGATCTATAGTTGACATATGTTGAGATATGTATATCAAGCGATTGGAATTGCTTTCAAGAATTTTGCTATTGAAATCCAGAGAATTTAATTCATAAATGTCGCAGATGTTGGTTAAAAAACTGAAGGTGCCTCAAACTTTTTTTGCCATTTTTTTGAAGAGTTGGAGAATTAATTTTTTCACAGTTTGAATTCAATAAATTTTGTGGATTAATGTGCTGAAAATATAAAATGATTCGAAGCATTAATTCCTGAGTTATAGGTAAAAACATATTTTCCGATATTATGAACACGCTTTGAGACTTATGGACTTGGTTATCCCACCAATTGATTAACAATATTTTTTCCGAATTTTATATTTTTCATTTTTCAAAATCGCTTCATAAACCACCGAGATATGGTCAATTCCTTCCTTTAAAAATTCAGCCTTATGTGGTTGTTGTTGTTGTTCATAACTTTAGGAAAACAATAACAACATTTAAAATAATATTTTGGAGATTTTGTCCATTCTATTAATGTTAGAAGTGGATTTTTCATTTGAAGACATAAACTCGATAGGACCATTAGTTTTCGAGATATGGGCGCAAACTTATTCTGACGCTCCTGGTGCAGCTACGGATTTTGTTGTCAAGCAGAAAAGTTATTAATTTTTTTCTGAAATTTTGATTTTTTTAAAATTTTCAAATCGGTTCCTAAATAGTGGAGATATTAACAATTCTCTATGTTCCTTGTTGTTGTTGTTGGATATTGTGTATTGAAAACAACAACAATGTTAGGCAAAGTAATATTTTGGACCTTTTGAGAGTTCTAATTAATTAGGAGAATTTTCAATTTGAAAACATCACAGTAATCGCGGTCCATTTGTTTCCGAGTTAAAAAAACGTGTTTTCCGATATTTTGAACCTCCTCTATGGACTTAATTGTGATGCAGAAAAATTGACAAATTTTTTTCCTGAATTTTGGTTTGTTTTAGTGAAAGTGAAAACTGCTCGTGAACTGAATAAAATTATGCATGTAAATTGGGTGCTCTAATAACGGTCATTTTCTCCATTTTCCACTAGTGATGATATTATGAAGGTCTATTTATAACAATAAATGTTAAATCCGTATAAAAAATTCTGCACGGCCGATTTTAACACTTTAACTTGTTTGATTTAAAATTTATCTTCCTTAAACGGTGCTCTACTTTTCTCACCCACTGTAGTTTCGTTTATTTTATTTGTATGTAAACAATAAATTTAAATATTTAATTAACTTAAAACATGCAAAATATTTTATTAATAAAATTTTTATTTCGAATTTTTCACAAAATTTTTATTCATTCAAATTCAGAATTGAAAAAATTTTAATTGAGTTCAAAGTTCAATTTTATTAAAATTTAAAACAACAACAAAAACACTAAATAATGAAGAAAAACTGTTTAAATAAATTAATTTCTTAATAATTGACTTAAACATTTTGTTCTAAAATTATAATGAAGGTTACTCACACACACACACACACAAACACTCACAAACACTCAACTCGTTAATTTAAATTTTTATCTTAATTTCTTATTCGAAAAATAATTAATTTAAATTATTTTATGAAAATTTACATGACGTTAATATTTTCAATTAATTTTTTTAATTATTCTTAGAGGTCAGTGAAGCTGCAGAGGGTGAGAGAGTGTGTTGTTCTGGGTTCATAAATTGATTTTTTATTAATACTCATTTACTGCTGTTACATGATCAAGATGATAAAATAATTATTCTGAAATGCTGCTGCTGCTGATGACGATGACGATGATGATGTCAATAAATTTCAATTTATTAGTTTTTTTCTTTTTCATTTAAAGAAATTTTAGGAAGAAAAAAACTAATTTATAATGAGAAAATGATCTTTGAAATTAGCTGATCGCATCCATTGTTGATAGAATGTCAAGTTCCCTAAGAAATTAAATTCAATTAAAGTTTCCTTAGAGTTTCTTTAGTATAATTACTGATCAGTTCACGTTCAAACAAAGATCATTTTCGGTGAAGATCAGTTCTAAAATGCTTAATTATGTTAAGATCAAAAATAAAAGATCAACAAAATTTATCTCTAGTTTTGCTTCAATATTAACTGCTTCACAAGACTTTAATCAAATTTTATTATTTAATATTCTGCTGAATAACGTTTTATGCTAATTCAGCAGTTTTAGTTTTATTATTAATTTAAGTCTATTTCACTATAATCATCTTATTAATTTGATTCTTTTTCGTTTTTTCTTTTCAGGTATGTACAATTTTGAAATTATCTAAACAGATCTGTAAGTAGTTCAAAATAGTTTAAAAGAAATCAAAATTTCTAGTTCAGTTCCAATTACTTATGCTTCAGCATATGCATTGGTTCAGTTTTGGTTCAGTTTTTGTTAAGTTCTCATGTAGTTCTAGTTAAGTTCTGATTAAGTTCTGGTTCAGTTTTACTTCAGTTCTGGTTCAGTTCTAGTTCAGTTCTGGTTCAGTTCTGGTTCAGTTCTGGTTCAGTTCTGGTTAAGTTTTTGTTCAGTTCTAGTTTAGTTCTAGTTATTTCTAGTTCAGTTCTGGTTCAGTTCTAGTTCAGTTCTGGTTTAGTTCTGGTTCAGTTTTGGTTCAGTTCTAGTTCAGTTCTAGTTCAGTTCTGGTTCAGTTCTGGTTCAGTTTTAGTTCAGTTCTGGTTCAGTTCTAGTTCAGTTCTAGTTCAGTTCTGGTTCAGTTCTATTTCAGTTCTGGTTCAGTTCTAGTTCAGTTCTAGTTCAGTTCTAGTTCAGTTCTAGTTCAGTTCTAGTTCAGTTCTAGTTCAGTTCTGGTTCAGTTCTGGTTCAGTTTTGGTTCAGTTCTTGTTAAGTTCTGGTTCAGTTCTATTTCAGTTCTGGTTCAGTTCTATTTCAGTTCTAGTTCAGTTCTAGTTCAGTTCTAGTTCAGTTTTGGTTCAGTTCTTGTTCAGTTCTGGTTCAGTTCTGGTTCAGTTTTGGTTCAGTTCAAGTTCAGTTCTAGTTCAGTTCTGGTTCAGTTCTATTTCAGTTCTGGTTCAGTTCTAGTTCAGTTCTAGTTCAGTTCTAGTTCAGTTCTAGTTCAGTTCTAGTTCAGTTCTAGTTCAGTTTTGGTTCAGTTCTTGTTCAGTTCTGATTAAGTTCTGGTTGAGTTTTAGTTCAGTTCTGGTTCAGTTCTGGTTCAGTTCTAGTTCAGTTCTGGTTCAGTTCTGGTTCAGTTCTGGTTCAGTTCTGGTTCAGTTCTGGTTCAGTTCTTTTTCAGTTCTAGTTCAGTTCTAGTTTTCAGTTCTTCTGTTTTCTAGTTTTCTCTTTCAGTTCTGGTTTTTTCTTCTAGTTCAGTTCTAGTTCAGTTCTAGTTTTCTGTTCAGTTCTTTCAGTTTTAGTTCTTCTTAGTTTCAGTTCTGGTTCAGTTCTGGTTCAGTTCTGGTTCAGTTTAGTTCTAGTTCAGTTCTCAGTTTTAGTTCAGTTCTAGTTCAGTTCTTTCAGTTCTAGTTCAGTTCTAGTTCAGTTCTGGTTCAGTTCTTGGTTCAGTTCTGGTTAAGTTTTTGTTCAGTTCTAGTTCAGTTCTAGTTCAGTTCTAGGTTCTAGTTCAGTTTTAGTTCAGTTCTAGTTCAGTTCTGGTTCAGTTCTGGTTCAGTTCTGGTTCAGTTTTAGTTCAGTTCTGGTTAAGTTTTTGTTCAGTTCTAGTTTAGTTCTAGTTATTTCTAGTTCAGTTCTGGTTCAGTTCTAGTTCAGTTCTGGTTTAGTTCTGGTTCAGTTTTGGTTCAGTTCTAGTTCAGTTCTAGTTCAGTTCTGGTTCAGTTTTGGTTCAGTTCTGGTTCAGTTTTAGTTCAGTTCTGGTTCAGTTCTAGTTCAGTTCTAGTTCAGTTCTGGTTCAGTTCTGGTTCAGTTCTAGTTCAGTTCTAGTTCAGTTTTAGTTCAGTTCTAGTTCAGTTCTGGTTCAGTTCTAGTTCAGTTCTAGTTCAGTTCTATTTCAGTTCTGGTTCAGTTCTAGTTCAGTTCTAGTTCAGTTCTAGTTCAGTTCTAGTTCAGTTCTAGTTCAGTTCTAGTTCAGTTCTGGTTCAGTTCTGGTTCAGTTTTGGTTCAGTTCTTGTTCAGTTCTATTTCAGTTCTATTTCAGTTCTGGTTCAGTTCTATTTCAGTTCTAGTTCAGTTCTAGTTCAGTTTTAATTCAGTTCTTGTTCAGTTCTGGTTCAGTTCTGGTTCAGTTTTGGTTCAGTTCAAGTTCAGTTCTAGTTCAGTTCTGGTTCAGTTCTATTTCAGTTCTGGTTCAGTTCTAGTTCAGTTCTAGTTCAGTTCTAGTTCAGTTCTAGTTCAGTTCTGGTTCAGTTCTGGTTCAGTTTTAGTTCAGTTCTGGTTCAGTTCTAGTTCAGTTCTAGTTCAGTTCTGGTTCAGTTCTGGTTCAGTTCAAGTTCAGTTCTAGTTCAGTTTTAGTTCAGTTCTAGTTCAGTTCTGGTTCAGTTCTAGTTCAGTTCTAGTTCAGTTCTAGTTCAGTTCTAGTTCAGTTCTGGTTCAGTTCCATTTCAGTTCTGGTTCAGTTCTAGTTCAGTTCTTGTTCAGTTCTGGTTCAGTTCTGGTTTAGTTCTGGTTCAGTTTTAGTTCAGTTCTGGTTCAGTTCTAGTTCAGTTCTGGTTCAGTTCCAGTTCAGTTCTAATTCTGGTAACTCTTCATCTTTGATATGTGTGAATTTTACTCTTTCATTATTTTTATATTTCCTTCTCTTTCTCTTCAAATCGACATCCACTTTAAAAATTGTTGCTGTTTTTTTATATTAAAAAACAAAACTTTTTACTTGAAATTCTTCTTAAACTTTGTCTTTTCAAAAGTAATAAAGTTAATAATGGACGGAAAACTTTTATTTAGACTTAAAATAAAAATAAACTCTAATTTTTATATTTTTAGTTTCTTATTTTTTTATTTTTCCTCACATCAGCCGCAGCTGTAGAGACTCTCTGGTTACACGATTCTGTGTTCAACAGAAATAAAAAGTAAAGATTTTTTTTATATTTTTAGCTGCAACAAATTTAGGTTGCTGGATGTTGCTGCGGCTGCTGCTAAATTCTATTGTGGCCATTAAAGCCAAACAAAACCGAAATGCAGGCAGCGTAGTTGGATTCTGTTGTATGGGAAAATGTAGGTTGTTGTGGGAAAAAAATAAGTTTTTTTTATTTTATTTAGATTTTTTCTTCTTCTTCTTCCATTGTTTAGTCATGTTGAAATTTGTTTAAATTGAACAAAATATTTTTTTTTATTATTTTTATGTTAAATAAATGAGAGGAAAATATTTTGTAATATTAAAATAATTTATTAAGAAATATTAAAGACGTTGGAATATAAAATCACAAAAAAAAATTGTTTAGAAATGCAACTCTGTTAGTTGTCGCTAATGCACAGTGGGAACAAAACGATTTTTTTGGAAAAAAATTTGAACCGTTGCAGATATCTTAACGAAATTTCATATAGTCAGAGCTGAGGTGTTTTTGAGATGATTTGTAGGAACCCAAACTTCTATCAAGTCAAGGGCCGCAATGGTAACCCTCTAAAGTTGGCCATCTGGGGTGTGTTGATTTTTCAAACATCAAATAGTCCTTGTAAATCTCTATAAAAATGCTCTTAAATGTTTGTGGTTTTAACCATTTTCAACCGCTGTTTATTTTTTTAGATAGCGGACTTAACGTGGGTCCTAAAATTTTTTAAAATGAAGAATAGTTAAATTTTACTAGAGGAAGCCTGGTTTAGTGTGGATTTTCCTTCAAGGTATAAATTTTTAACACATGTATTTGGCATCTCTGAAAACGTCAAAACTTGCAGATTTAAAATTTTTAAAGAATAAGAAAATATAACCTCATTTGATATCAAAAATTTATAAATAACCTCAATTTTTGATTTTTTCCATTTTTTTTTTTTTTTTTGGAAAATAAAATTCATATTCAAAATTTAATAAAATTGGAACGAATAACGTTATTTATTTGAAATTTCATTATAATGTATGTTAAATTATCCATGATTCAGGGAATTAAAAATATGCCCACTTTTCCGATACGAAAATACCCAAAATCTCCGTCTGTATAAATCATAATGAAAAATTTGACTTTTTTAGCTGAAACGATTAACTTGTCATTACAAAAGGGCCGTCTGGTAGGCAACCCTTCTTATGTGGTTGCCTTACTTATGTATCTAGATAGTAAGCATAATTAAAAAATCATTCCAGCATAATTAAAAAAATGATTCCAGTTTAAAAAAATATATATAATTTTTTTCCAAAATTAACCAAGTTTGGTTAGGGCTTGTGAGCATGTCTCTGGCTCCAATCTCATCTGGATTTAGTTTACATACATTTCCTTAAGATTTCATTACAAAATAATAAAAAATGAGTTTATAAGTGAATAAATAATGCCACCTTTTGGCAAAAAATCCCCAAAAACTATAATTTTTTAAGTTCCAACTTTAGATAAATATAACTTTTAAATGGATGCATATATTTACACACCCATTCCACCACTATATTTTAGATGTTTTAGGGAATCGAAAACATATTTTTAAAAAATTTTAGGACCTACAGGACGAATTTAAATAAAAAAATTAACATACACGAGGTCGTCAACTTTAGAGGGTCACTGATTACGCCCCTGACAATATGGGGGCTTGTGCTCCTCCACATGCGCTCAGAAACACCACAGCTCTAACTGTATGAAATTTCATCAAAATATCTCTAACGGTTAAAAAGTTATAGTATTTTTTCCAAAAAAAATCGATTTGTACACACGGTGTAATGTAAACAATCTGGCAACTTCAATTCAGGTTTCTTTTGACTTCACTGTTGTTCTCAAGGCTGCCAGATGTCTAGCCAGGGGAATTTTACAACTGAGCGGACTACAACTATAAATTTATTACTATTTTTACCCTACACCATCATATGAGGTTGGGGTATAATGCGTTTGTTCTGATGTTTGTCTCAGAATCACTTTCTGAATCGATTTAACGATGTCCGTACATCAGTCTGGCCTGCCAGCTGTCTGGCCAGACGAGGGAGGTTCATTAATTTTTGCTAGCTACCACAATGTGTTGTAGGGTATTAAATAGTCGAGCTTGACCGAGTATCACTTCTTAATCGTTTCAATTTATTTCCATTCTTAATCACCAAAAACCGGTATTTTTATCGAAAACTTCAAAAAGTGAATGTTTTAAAGCCTCCTTTTTTTAATAAAAATAAACAAACAGACCAGACCTTGATTTCAAGTTACATAACCTCTTTTTATAGTTTATTTTGAGAATTTTTTTAAAGTTTCTTTTAAACTTTATTTGTTGATTTAAATAATATTTTTTATGTTGAAAATAATTAATAACTTTTTAAAAGAGAAATAACAAAAATTAAAATTAATGATCATAAATCTTATCGTTCTGTCGTTCGGTCTGTCTGTCGCTTTTTTGAATGACATAATTTTTTCTTTTTTTTACTAAAAACACATCAATTTTGTTATTGAAAATATGAAAAATAAAAACAAAAGTTTAGAGAATAAAAAAAAATGAAAATAAACAGAAACTAAATTTAAAAGAATTTAAATCCAACAACAATTTGATGTTTTAAATGT
The DNA here is from genome assembly GCA_004302925.2 of Cochliomyia hominivorax. NCBI lineage: Eukaryota > Metazoa > Arthropoda > Insecta > Diptera > Calliphoridae > Cochliomyia > Cochliomyia hominivorax. The sequence goes on along the minus strand of PYHX02000158.1, from coordinate 88,293,186 downwards.
CAAAAGTCAAAAATAACATTTCAATATTTCAAAATAATTTGTTTTTGTTTTTGTTTTTTTTAGCATATTAAGATAAATGTCAAAAGTGTTACAAATAGAGCAAAAATAAATGGACTTTACAATTTTTACATGAAACTTCACAAAAACTGAACTAAAACTTAACTGTGAATGGTCTGGAACTGAATGAGAATGAACAAGTATTTAACTAGAACTGGAATGAAGTAGAACTGAAACAGAAATGAAGTACAACTGAAATAGTATCGAACAAGAACAAGAATAAAAATAGAACTAGAACTGAAGTAGAATTGATCACGAACTGAACTGGAACAAAAGTGGAACTGAAATAAAACTCAACGAAAACTGTCTGAAGTTGAACTTAACTAGAATCGATCAAGAACTAAACTACAACTGGATTTAAACTGAACTAAAACTGAACTAGAACTAAATTATAATTGATCAAATACTAAATTAGAATTGAACTAGAATTGAACTAAAACTGAATTAGAACTGAACTAGAATTAATTAAGAACGGAACTGGAACTGATCACGAACTGAAATAAAGCTGAACTAGAACCGAACAAGATTTGAACTGGTAGTGAACTAAAACTGAACTGGAAATAAACTAGAAGTGAACTGGAACTGAACAAGAACAAAACAAGAACAGAACTGAAATAGAACTGAATTAGAATTGAACTAGAACTGAACTACAACTGAACAAGAACAAATCTAGAACTGAACTCGAACAGAACTAGAACTGAACTAGAAATAATTAAGAACGGAACTGGAACTGATCACGAACTGAAATAAAGCTGAATTTAAACTGAACTAGAATAGAACTAGAACTGAACAAGAATTGAACTGAAAATGAACTAGAACTGAACTAAAACTAAACTGTAACTGAACTAGAAGTGAACTGGAACTGAACTAAAACTAAAATAGAACTAAACTGAAAATGAACTACAAGTGAAACGGAACTGAACTAAAATTGAACTAAAACTAAAATAGAACTGAATTAGAAATGAACTGGAAATGAACTAGAACTGAACTTAAACTAAACAGGAACTGAACTAGAAGTGAACTAAAACTGAACTGGAAATGAACTAAAACTGAACTGATACTGAACTGGAAATGAACTAGAAGTGAACTGAAACTGAACTGGAACAGAACTAGAATTGAACTGAACAGAATTAGAATAGAAGAGATTTAAAAATTATTTATAGAATGAACTGGATTCGACCTAGAAATTAAATTAAATTCATTTCATTTACTTTTTCTTATTTTTGGCAATTTTTCGAGTGTTTAATTTCAATAATTTAGCAGTCAAACATTTTTTTTTGTTTAAATTCATTTAACCCATTTTGCAATTTGTTTCTTAAATTTATTTTTATTTATTTTTTTTTATATGAAAGTGTTTCAATTTCTCTTGCTCTTAAGTTCATTGAACGCTTTAATGCTTAAAAACAATAACAACAACTATATTCAGACCAATTTATTACCGACACAACAATTTTGTTGTATTTTAATTCACATTTTTTTCTCTCGTAAAAAGAAAACAAAGAAACCGAAAGAATGAACTGACTTTTTTTAATGCCAAAATTGTTTTTTTTTTCTTTTTCAAAAAATGTTTTTATTTAGAAAAGAACAAATAAAAAACAACAAAATGTTTGTTACATTTATGTTGATTATGTTAATTATGATCAAAAGTACATGATTATGATCAAGTTTTGTAAAAAGGAAAGAACTCACCATAACAATATAAAACATATTCACCATCATATTTGAAGAAGAGATGACGCGTGAAGTTAACACATCACAACAGCACATATGTTCGCATCATATGAGAGCGAGTAATGTAATGTAAACAAAAACAAAAAACAAAAATAACAGTTAGATTAGATCATAGTTGTATAAAATGGCATTTTGAGGAGGAGAAGAGAAGAAAAAAAAACGCATTAAAAATGTCTTTAATTCTTCATTCATTTCTTAAACATGAGATCATAAAGATTTAGTTTTCATTAATTCAGTTTTTATATTTCTTGAGAGATTTAAATACAGATTTTATAGAAAAGACAGAAAAAGATTCTTTGAAAAATTTGTTGGTTTTATGATTTATTAGAAAGAATTAGAAGAATATTGAGGGCATAATAAAACTGAAGTTTATGTAGAAATAATGGAGGCAAAATTTACACAATTTATTCTTCTGTCATTATAAAATTGAGTTCACTTAGTGACTACTAAGAAGTGTAGGTTGTAATTTTTATGTACAGAATTTTAGCTATAATTTTAAAGAATTTTGCAGTTTAATTTCTAAGAAAATTATAATTGAAAATTTAAGAAAATTGAGGTTAGATTTGTCACATTTACAAATAAAATCAATATGGTAACATTGTCATTTAACTAAGCACAGTAGTTTTGATTTATTCGAGATATTTTAATAAAATGTTTAGAGCTGAGGAGTTTTTGAATTGATTTGGAGGATAACAGGCTCAGGGGCATAGTCAGTGATCCTCCATTTAATTTTTTTTAAATCTACAAAAATTAAAAATCTAATTTTTTTGGGAAATTATTCTATAACTTTTGAATGGTTACGGATTTCTCAATAATATTTCGCTTGTTTAAAGCTGAGATGTTTTCGAGTTGATGTGGAGAAGTACAGACTCTTATTTAGTCAGGGGCGTAGTTCGTGTGAAGCTTTAAAATTTGCCACCTGGAGCAGGAGGATTTTTTTAATTCGTCAAAACTTCTAAATCGAGAAATAATTCTGTAACTTTTGAACTGATATTTTCAAGAAATTTAACCTGAGTAGAGCTGAGATCGATTTGGAGGAGTACAGTGACCATTAAAACTTGACAAAATCACCAACATTTATTTCATTTATGAATTGAGGCAAAATAAATTTTATTTATAAATAGAACCTTTAAACCCCTATAAAAATATGCTGACATCTGTGAAAGTCTCTATAAATTTCCAGATATTCCAGACGAAAGAAATTTTAGACCAAATTCTAAAATTCAGCTGTATCACTGATCGTCCCACAAGTCCCATTCAAACTTTGTGAATTATTTAAAAAAGTTAAAACATTTTTGTTAAGTTCTCAAAGAATTGGAATCATTTCTCAATTATCCCTAATATACAGGTACATTTGTAGGGTAAACATTCAAGAATTATTTTCTGCTGGGATGCCCTTTACTATGTTAGGGTTACCATTTTCATGGAAAAAAGTCAATTTTTAATTACATTTTATGCCCTTTGGGATTTTGGGTATTTGTGTATGGAAAAATGGGAATCTTCTGAATTCTCTGATTTTTTAACAAATCCATATTCACAAAGTCATATTGAAATTTTAAATATTTATTATTATTTGTTATGATTTTATTAAAGTTTAATAATTAATTTTTCTTTAAAAACAAAAAAACGAAGAAATTCCAAATTTTCAGTTTTTCATAAATTTTTGACATCTAATGACATTTTACTAACCAGATCTTTAAAAATTGTGAATCTTCAGGCCCCAACGTTTTCATAGACACCAAATACTTGTGTCAGAGATTTATACCTTGAGTTAAAATCCAAGCTAAACTTCCTTCCTCTGGTTGAATTAAGCTGTTTTCGTTACATTTCCACATTCACAGTGATTCAAAAGTCATGGAATTCTTTAAAAGAAATCGGAAAAGCTAGGAAATATTGCTGTTTCAGGAAGTTAATTTTATGAATTCGAAAATAAATATTTTTTATATCAAAATATTGAATTAAATTCTGTGTAATTTTTAAATTATTTTTATTTTTCAAAATCGTTTCAAAAATCATTGATTTCTTTTTTAGTATTTAAATTTAAATTTATTTTTTTTTAATTTTTTCCTTACATTTGTTTACATTATTTTTTGTTTTCAATTTTATTTTTTGAAATTTGAGTTAAACGAAAAATTCACATCATCAATTTCTTTGTTAAAATGATTTTTAATTTCTTGTCGTAATCAAGCACGTTTTTTTGCTGAAATAGATTAATTTTGTATCAACTATTTATGAGGTTGATATTTATTTATTCTATGGAATATGAATAATCAGTATAAATTTTTTATTTAGCAGTAATTTTTTTTTAAATTAAGATGCAAAGAATACAAATTTTCTTAGAAAAAGTGGAGAAGGCAGTTGTACACTTTCTGTAAACAACTTTACTCTAAAATATTCTGCATGAAGGGGCGATTTATATTATTTTTTTTTAAATCAAGATGTAAAGATTGCAAAAGTTCTTATAAAAAGACAAGAAGGCAGCTGTACACTTTCGATAAACAGCTGTACTCTATAAAATTCAGCATTTAATATTTTTTTTAAATCAAGATGCAAAGATTGCAAAAGTTTTTATAAAAAATACAAGAAGGCAGCTGTACACTTTCGGTTAACAAAAGATCTTATAAAAAGAAAAAAAAGGCAGCTGTGCACTTTCTGTAAATACAGTATAATATTCTGCATGAAGGGGCGATTTATATTATTTTTTTTTAAATCAAGATGTAAAGATTGCAAAAGTTCTTATAATAAGACAAGAAGGCAGCTGTACACTTTCAATTAACAAAAGATCTTATAAAAAAAAGAGGCAGCTGTACACTTTATGTAAAAACAGTATAATATTCTGCACGAAGGGTCAATTTATATTATTTTAAAATCAAGATGTAAAGATTGCAAAAGTTCTTATAAGAAGACAAGAAGGCAGCTGTACACTTTCTGTAAACAACTTTACTTTTAAATATTCTGCATGAAAGGGGATATTTATATAATTAAAAAAATCAAGATGCAATGTTTAAAAAAGTTCTTATAAAAATACAAAAATTCAGCTGTACACCTTCGGTCAGCAGCTGTACTCCACAATATTCCGCATGGAGTGGCTATTTAATATTTTTTAAATCAAGATGCAAAGATTGCAAAAGTTTTTATAAAAAAGACAAGAAGGCAGCTGTACACTTTCAATTAACAAAAGATCTTTTAAAAAGAAAAAGAGGCAGCTGTACACTTTCTGTAAACACAGTATAATATTCTGCATGAAAGGTCAATTTATATTTTTTTAAAATCAAGATGTAAAGATTGCAAAAGTTCTTATAAGAAGACAAGAAGGCAGCTGTACACTTTCTGTAAAAAACTGTACTCTATAATATTCTGCATGAAAGGGCGATTTATATCATTTTTTTAAATCAAGATGTAATGTTTACAAAAGTTCTTATAAAAATGCACAAAGGCAGCTGTACACTTTCGGTCAGCAGCTGTACTCCACAATATTCTGCATGAAGGAGCTATTAATTATTATTTTTTAAACAAGATGCAAATATTACAAAAGATCTTGTAAAAAGACAAAACTGCAGCTGTACACTTTCTATAAACACAGTATAATATTCCGCATGAAACGGCTATTTATATAACAATTTTTCTGATACTCGTTTTAGTTTGAAACTGTCTTGAAAAATTTCTAGTTCATCTCAGATATTGATTTATAACATTTATAACGGATTTTGATAAAACCTTGATCAATTTTCATAGAGCTCAAATTTTTGGTTTCAGCTTAAGATTGACCATAACAGCTGACTTTTAAATTTATGTAAACTTTTTAAAATTTATTAAAATTTTCCTCTTAATAATATATTTTTCAAAAAGTCCTCTTTATTATTTAATTTATTATGACTTAATACATTCAAATTAATTAATGTAAATTTTTCTATAAAATTCCAAAACAATTTAATTTCAATTACATGTTAAAATAATTAAAAGCACTAAAACTAAATAAAGAAACTTTTTAATTTACTTAAATATTTGTTTAATTAAATTAACATTTACAAGGTTACAAAGTCATAATCGTATAAAAACTGGTTATAAAATAAATAAAATTCACTCACATCAAATATGAGTAATCAAATATAATTTAGTTAAAAAAAGTATAAAAGAATAAATAAATTTTATTTTTATTTGACAACACTGTTTTTTTCTAATTTCCTACAATAAAGTGGCAACTTTGTGTAAACAATAATTAGAATGAATAAAAATTATTGTCAAATTTGTTTAAGAACATTTTAAATTAACATAAATTCTAGTTGTTTGTATTTAACTAAATAAAACATTTATTAAATTAACATATCAAGGTTTTAAGGTTAATAATCAGAAATTTGTTTTTTTTTTTAATAATAAACAAGTTTTTTTTGTGTAAAAATAAACTTAAAATTGCTCACAGATTATTCAAAAGTAATAATTCATCATAAAATAAATAATATTTTGATTGTTTAAAAAAATTCAACACCTGTCAACATTGTTTGATAATCTGGCAACCTTATGAGTGCATAAACATTAGAAGAAAAACGGTAAATAATTGAAAATAATGTAAACAATAGATTAAGCTCACTTTAAGTTTTCTAGTTTAGATCTCATCGAGTTCTATATCTGATTCTGGTTATGTTCTACTTCAGTCCTAATTCGGTTCTAGTTCAATTTTAATTCAGTTCTAGTTCGGTTCTACTTCAGTTCAAATTCTGTAATAATTCTATTTTAGTTTTAGTTCCGATTATATTTTAGCTTCTGGTTGTAATTCTAGTTCAGTTCTAGTTTTATAGTCTAATTCAGTTTTAGTTTAGCTCTAACTCAGTTCTATTAAGCTCTAGTTCTGTTGATGATCTGATTCTACTTCAGATTTAAGTTTTGATTCTAATTCTGGTTCTGATTCTCGATTTGATTTGAATTCCAGTTCTGATTCTGTTTCTGATTTTAATTCTGTTTCTAGTTTTAATTATGGGTCGACTCTTTTTCTATATCTAGTTTTGATTCTGGATTCAGTTCTAATTCATTCTGAATTTAGTTTTGATTTTAGTTCTGATTCTAGTTCTGATTCTGGTTCTGATTCTGGTTCTGATTCTGGTTCTGATTTTAGTTCTGATTTTAGTTCTGATTTTAGTATTGATTCTAATTCTTATACCAGTTCTGATTCTGGTTCTGATTTTAGTTCTGGTTCTGATTCTCGTTTTGATTCGTTCTAGTTCTGATTCTGGTTCTGATTTTAATTCTGTTTCTAGTTTTAATTATGGGTCCACTCTTTTTCTATTTTTAGTTTTGATTCTGGACTCAGTTCCAATTCATTCTGAATTTAGTTTTGATTCTGGTTCTGATTCTGGTTCCGATTTTGGTTCTGATTTTAGTATTGATTCTAATTTTTATACCAGTTCTGATTCTGTCTTTAAGTTTTGATTCTAGTTCTGGTTCTGATTCTCGTTTTGATTCGTTTTAGTTCTGATTCTGGTTCTGATTTTAGTTCTGATTCTATTTCTGGTTCCGATTCTGAGTTTATTTCTTATTCAGATCTAGTTCAGTTAAAGTTCAGTTCTTAATTAGTTCTTGTTCACTTCAAATTCAGTTCTAGATTAGCTCTAGCTTTGTTCCAGTTCCGTTCTAGTTCAGTTCTAGTTCTGTTATATTTCATTTCTAATTCACTTTTTCGATCATTTCTAGTTTCATTTTCATTTAAAGATTGTTCAAAATAGTATTTAAATCATTTTTCTTGGTACCACCCTAATATCAGTTTTTCACCATTAAACTCATTAGGAATTGAAGCCATTTTTCCTTTGAAGTTTTAATGCGATTTAGAATTTTCATTTAAATAAAATTATTACTTTTTAATCTCTTCTCCTATTTACCTCTAATAAACTGTTGCTAATAATGAAAATGACCATAACGATTCCTCTCACTTTTAATTGCAACAGGTTCAAGTGTCTAATTTTAATTTGAAAAAAATATTTAAACCATGAAATTTAAATATTCTCACCTTCTCCTCCAACGCTTGAAATTTTAATAAACCTGAACAAATTTTTTTCTAAAAAAAACTTAAATTCGATTAAAAGAAACATAAAATGGGTTTTGACTTATTGGTTGTCAAAACAAAACACAAATGTCATTTGAACAAGCAAATTTGCTACACTTGATTTAGAAATTTAGAAAAGAAAAGTTAAGCTCTACCTGAGAGATGTGAAAAATATTTACAAAATCAGATTTTAAGGTTATAAATTCCAAAGAAAAATAAAGGACAAATGATTGAGTGTAACGAAAAATTTCCTATGGTTTTTGTTGGTGAAAACACTTTCTAGAGAAATTTTTTTAAATAAGAGTTTATTGTGATTGAAAATTACAATTGAAATTTATTGTTCAAAATTTTTACTGTTCAATTTCTTATCATTTTTTTCCTAATTAAATTGATAAATAATTAATTTAGTTTTTAATTTTTTTATAGCAAAATATGTTATAATTGTTTTTATACCCTCCACCACCACCACAAGTGGTGAGGTTATATTAACTTTGTCATTCCGTGTGTAACGCTAAGAAGGAATTATTGCATCAAATCAAAAACTGAGTCGATTTAGCTATATTCGTCTACCCCTCTGTTGGCAACATTCTTACGCCTAGAATTATTGCCCGAATTCAATAAAACTTGGCCACATTGTTTGTTATTGTCCTAAGCAGTTTGCTATTTAAAATCAGCTATATCGGTTTATAAGCAATAAAGTTATAGACCAATATCTGAAACAACTTCAAAAATTCCGAAAAAGAACTCTTCTAATTTCTTCTAAAAAATTGTAAATGGACTTAAACAAAACAGTAATTTTAACATACAATTAAACGTGATCCATCATCGTTTATTATGTAAAATTTTGATACACCCCAAACTCTTTGTGTCATATTGGCCGCAATTTTTAAAATAATTTACTGAAATTTGTCAAATATACTTATTTTGATACAATAATAAATCCAAAGAAGTCATATTGTTTTGGGGTCATTAATTGACCCAGCTGCCATATAAGGCTGCTTCCCGGTATATGATTTTTAGCTTATAAAACTTTTAAATTTGAAACAATTTGGCACAATTAATTTTTTAACTTTTTTAAATTATTTTTTATAAATTTCATTAACATGGGTCCATATTTTGATATAGTTCCCATATAATGCCACTTCCCGGAAAACGGGTTTGACAAGCTTATTTTTTGTTTGTATACGCTCTACAATACAAGTGGTAAAGAAAGTAAATTAACTTTGTCATTATGTGTGAACGGCTAAGAATGAATTATTTTAGACCCCATAATGTATATATTCTTGCATCAAATCAAAGTCTCAAACGATTTTGTTGTTCACATCCAAATTTCAATGAAATTTGGTAGAAAAAAGGCAGTTCAGTAGCAAAAAAGTTAAAGGCAAAATTATAACTAATTTTATGACTCGTTAAGTATTTCTGTATTATATATTTGTGAGTGTATGTGTGTATATGTATATCTATGGAACTTAATGTATTAACTTCACACGAATTTGTAGTGGAGGGTATTGAAGATTCGGCATAGCCGAATATAACATTCTTACTTGTTTAAAGTTCAGTTATCTTTTATAATATTTTCTTTATAGAAGATATGTTATCAGCATTTTTTACTTTTGACCATTTTTCTGCCTCCCTTTTTTAAGTAATTTATGTTCTAAAAAAAAGGTAGCGTGTTCAAAATTTTCTTGATTTTATTATTAAAATGGCCTTGACTTTGAAATGTTTATATATATTTACAAAATATAAATAAACATTTAAAAAGAATAAAAACAAAAAAATTAAAATATTAAAAAAGAGAAAAATATTTGCAAATGTTTACTTGACTGAAAAGATTGTGATAAAAAACCATAACAATTTGCCAAAAATTTAAATAAATTTAAGTATTTAATTAATTTTATTAGCTGAAATAAAGATTAATTAACATTTTTAAGGCATTTAAGTGAATAAGTTTAATAAACAACATCTGGCAGCCTTTTAAATATACTTAATGGCAGTTTTACAACACTCAGCTTTTGTTTATAACTGTATGTGATAATGTAAATAACACTCATTCTCTTTCTCTCATAGAGTTTTTATAATGTTTAATTATGAATGTTACAGCTGTCAGCATTTGCAGTTAACATTGTTGTTGAGTTTCATATTAATCAGCTTTTGTTTATATGCAAAAATAACTCTGTCTTAAAGAAAAATAATTATTTTGTATTAAAAATTATTTCAAAAAAATAATTAAACATAAAAAATTTAATTTAAAGATTGAAATAGAAAAAACAAATGAATTTAATATAATTTAATTTAAATTAAAGCAAACATTTTTAGAGGGTTTTTTAATAAATGAGAAATTGTTTGCGTAACTAATTTAAGTGGGTAAATGTTTATAGAAAATGGAAGCTATGCCGAATCTTCACCACAATTACCTGTGATGTAAATACGTTATGTTTTGTACATACAAACTCACACATACACTAATAGATGTATAAAATATATACAAGTTTTACTTGAACATAAAACCGGACCACAGGACCTAAAATTAGTTATATTTTTGTCTATAACTTTTTTTACTTCTCAACCGATTTTGAGCATTTTTGGAATGATAATGAAGTACATGAAGCTTAATGTTATGACAAGTTCTAATTTCATTTTAATTTGCCAATTTATATTTGATAATTTTACAAAAAGTTCTCCACTTGAACTTAGAGTTTGGCCTCAGATATCGGTCTATATCTGTTAATGTACTGAATCGTTTTTTCTGGTTTTAAATTTCTCAGGACTTTAACAAATACTCAGGCTTAATTTCATTGTGCTCAACAACAGACAGACGAATAAAGCTAAATCAAATCAGATTTTGATTTGATACAAGAATATATATATACATTATGGGATCTAAGATCATTCCTTCTCAGTGTTACACATGGAATGACAAAGTTAATATATCCTCTTCATCACCTGTAGTGGTGTAGGGTGTACAAAATAGAAAAAAATATTATTATTTTAATAAAAATAAAAATCAATTGAAAAATTACTGCTTTTTTCTCTTGAATGATTTTTATTAACAAATAAAATTTATTTTTTAAATGTTAAAATTTTCAAAATGATGAGTGAGTGAAATGATTATTTAGATTTAAATACAAAAAAAAAAAAAACAACAAATCACCTTATTTTTTGGCCAAGAAATACAGAATAATTTTTGAAAAAAAAGATCAGCAATAAAAAGAAGAAGAAGAAGAAACAGGAAAGTGTGGGTTGTATTTGTAGACATATGGAAATTTCAAAATAATATTTATAGAAAAAAGAAGAAGAAGAATAATAAAATTTATTTTCAAATAATTAAGTGGGAAAAAATTGAGAACAAAAGATAAAAAAATGTTTTATTATTTTTTTGTGAAATATTAAACAGATTTTTGGTTTCATTAAAACAGTGAAATAAAAAATAATAATAATTAAATGGAAATTTTTTAATAATAGAAAATTCAATCTTATTTAGTTCTAGTTCAAGGCGAATTCAGTTCTAGTTCAGTTATTCTTTTCTAGTTTAATTCTATGTCAATGTGAGATCAGTTCCAGTTCATTTCTAGTTTAATTATACTTGAATTTTAGTTGAGTTCTAGATCTTGTTCTATTCTAGTTTAGTTCTCAGTTCTATCTCAGATCTATTTCAGTTTCAGATCCGCTCAAATCCTTATTTAGTTCCACTCCGATTTTAGTTTTTTATTTCTAATTCAGTTTTTCTGCAGATCAAGTTCACTTCCAGTTCAATTATAGTTCAAGTCTCGTGCACAGTTGTAGTTTATTACTAGTTAAGGTTCCTGTTCAGTTTCCTCTAGTTCTAGTTCAGCTCCAGATCAGTATTAATTCAATTCTAATTCATTTCTATTTTATTTCCAATTTAGTTCCAGTTCAGTTCTACTAGAATTCTGGTTTAGTTCTAGATAAATTCTGCTTCATTTTTAGCTCAGTGCTAAGGAGTGAGATCGAAAAATTCTTAACATACATATGTATTAATAATCTTAAATTTAATTTAGGCGAAAGAATTTTATTAATAAATTTTTTTATTGTATTTAAATTATAATAATTTTCAAAAAAATGCTCTTATAATTATAATCACTAGTGTTAAAATTGTGAACCTTTTTAGGTTGATTAATGTTTTACAGTGCTTTCTGTCACTTTGCTCGTGCGGTAGTACATCGACCACCCTTCTGGACATCTTTTTAATGCTCTTTTAAGAAGAGTCCAATATCTCTCCACTTACCTTAGCTCCGGTCAGTTTGGATGATAAGTCTCTCTTCACGCAAGTGTTCTTGTACCACTTAAGGGCCAAGTCAAGACCAAAAAAAAAAAAAAAAAAAAAAAAAAAAAGAAGTGAACACATTTTGAAGTCTTATGAATGGCAACAGCATTTTTTTAAACATTCCCGTTGAACCAAATGATTGGCTTCTTTTGCCGCAACTGCATATTGCTTGCCATACCAAGAGCTTTTTAAAAAATTTTTTGGGATCATAAACTTGTCCTTCGAGCATCAGCAATTGACAGAACATACGTCTTGTCATCCATTATGTAGTAATAATATTTTTAAAGAAAATTTGTTTTCAATTTCCGAACTCTATTTTCGGCCTCTAAATTTTTAAAAACGTTCCTGTCAAGATCTTTTTGAGCCTTGTATGTTTTTGAAACTGTATTAGCTTTAAATTTTCATATCAAATAGTCCGAGCACTAAGCTAACCGGGCTGATTTGGGTGCTCTTTTGATAATGCTTTCTATACCTTTACGTGGACTATTTCCTTCTACCTGAACCTGGTTTTCTATCAACGAGCAAGTTTTTCCGGTACTGAAACATTGAAACAGTTTGGCGGTAGGTTTTTGATTACTCGACCAACTTTTTGTAGGATCTGATAACTGATATGGTTTTCAAAAGTATCATGATCAGGGAAAAACTCGATTGGTTGGATCTATAGATCTTCAGGACAGAGTGAGGTTGTATTTGACTGGAAGTTGAATATATGTTATGTATCATGTGGTCCTTGACCACATGCAGGACCATCCGAGCACCATCCCAATCACAGTTGTGCCAGAACTACTCCTGTTGTCCGCAGCAAAATCTGTTCATTGTCTGCAATAGGAATTGGGAGGCCCTTAAGCACGACATTCATACGGTAACTTGAAACCGTGGAATTTGTGGAGTCTCTGTAAATGTCGTTCTGATCCAAAGGATCTTGTATATAACTATGTATGCTATGTTCGTATATACGAATATCCTTTCTTACATGACTCGATGGTTACTCCAATTGTGTAATATTAAAGTTAGGATGGTTACTTCGATAACACTCTAGAAGGAACTGCTTACTTAGCAGACAGCCGGTTCTTCGTATCGGAATGACACGAAATTCTTCAGTCCAGGGGCTGCTACCTCAGCAACGGAATTATTTCGATCTAAGAAGTTATTCTAAGAATTTATTCGATCTCACTCCTTAGTTTTGTTGTAGTGCAAGTTCAGTTTTAGTTCAGTTCAATTTCAGTTCAAGTACTGTTTTAGTTCACTAGATCAGCTTCTAGTTTATGGTTTAGATTCTAATTCAGTTCTAGTTCAGAGCCAATTCAGTTCTAGTTTAGTTGTAATTATGTTCTAGATTTGCTATAGTTATTTTCTAGTTCAATTTTAGTTCAGCTTTCTGTTTAGTTCTTGTTCAGAAAACTGAAAACCTTGAACATTTTCTTTCGATAGGTTTTCCAGACCTTGAAAATTTGTTAAGCAGATTTTCCAGGCCTGCAATAAATTTTACAACTATGAACAGAAGGTGGGGAAATTTTCAAAATTATTTGGGATTTTTTGGAACTTTTTTTTATTATAAAATTGAAAAATGATTTTTTGAAGTTAATTAGTTTTTATTATTTCAAATAAATATTTAATTGTTTTTAATTAATTTTTTAATTAATTAATTTTAATTAATTGTTTCTAATTAATTTTTTAATTTATTTTCTCTTCTTCTTCTCTTTGCAGGTATGTTGAAAATTTTGAATTAGTAAGAATCTGTAAGTAAATTTTTGGGAAATTTTCGGAATTTTATTACTAAAAATTTTTTAAAATTGTTAAACTTCGTTTGTTTAATTTTAAAAGTGGGTTTTAGTTAATTATTGTTTGCTAAACTAAGAAACGCCCACAAAAAATTTTTGGCCTACAAAACAAAAGAGTTTAAATCCCATTTTCCAGACAACAAATAACGGTAGTGCGAAACTCTATTGTTATGAAATGTTTTGCAGGAAAACGCTTAAAAATAAAAAGACACAAAATTTGAGGTTAAAAAGAAAATTGAATTGCAAAACAATTTAATTTTTTTTTACAAAATAAATAATAATTCTTGTTGTTTTTATAAAGAAAAGTAACCTCTGGAGTCTCTGGAGTTAAATGTGCGTCTTTTGTTTTTTTAAGATTTTCTACAGAGTTTTTGTTTTTGTTTTTTTTTTTTTTCGTTAAGAGTCCATTTAACAAGAAATTTACAATTCATATTCATTGTCTGAAGTACAATGAAAAACGCTTCTTTTGATGCATTTTATTCTGTGGTTTTCGTAAGATGAAATAAAAAACGAAACCATTTAAATTTCAATTAATGCGAAATGAGATTAAGCGATTATTCAATGGTGGAACCCAGAAATCATGTTTTTACTCAACTCAAGAGGGGTAAAAGGAAGGAAATATTTAATTGATTTAAGTGTTTTGTTATTGTTTATGATCAATTTCTTGAGAAAATAAAATAAAAATGGTTCCAAAAAAATATCATTTTTGATTGTTATTGGAACTGCAAAAAAAAAATCTATTAAACTGAACTTGGTTTTGTATAACCTCCACCGCCACGAGTGGTGAAGAGGGTAATTCTGTGTGTAACGCTAAGAAGGAATCATCTCAAACCCTTTAACACATGGAAGTAATTATCTCAGACCCCATAATGTATATATATTCTAAATCTGAATCGATTTAACTATGTTCTTCTGTTGTTGTCACGCTCACATCCACAATAATTAACACAGTTCAATGAAATTTGTTCTGAGTATTTTTTTAGTCCTGAGAAGTTTCCTATTTAAAATCAGCAAACTCTGTTCAGCATATTAAATGTTATACACCGATATCTGAGGCCACTTCTTAGTTCTTTGAAGAACTTTCCTAAAAATTATCAATTATAAATCGACAAATAAGAATGAAACTTTTTCATAATATTAAGTTACATGTACTTCATTGTCATTCCAAAAATGTGATCAAAATCGGTTCAGTAGCAAAAAAGTTATAATCAAAAAATAACTAATTTTAGGACTCATTAAGTGGTCGTGTGTTATTTTTAAGAAAAACTTTTATTTACTGTATAAGATTGTCAGTGTATGTACAAAACATAATGTATTTACTACACATGCATGAAGATTTTGAATATAACTTTTTTACTTGTTTAAATTTACTTAAAATTTCCAAAAATTCCTTTAAACAAAAAGATTATTAAGCTTTCATATATATATTGATTAGGTGGCAGCTCTATTAAATAAATGACAGCATCATGAGTGTTGACAAATTAAAATTTAATAAATTATTTAAATTTCCTTGAACTCTTTTCTGTGTTCTATTCCATTTACAAATTAAAATCTCAATCTCCCTTTGTTTGTTTCACCAAAACATCTGTCACATTTTTATTATGACATTTATATGTCACATTTAATTTAATTATAATAATGATTGTTTTTATTCTTTTAATATTTTAAATAAACATAATTTATATTATTACTTTCAAGTAAACAATTGAAATTTATCATGTTTTCAATTTCAAAATAAATAATTTATTTGTGTGCATAACTTAACCTCAATTATCTCACACAATAAATGTCATTTATATATGTCATCTGTATAACAGTTTATATGCCAAATAATGTCATTTATTTTTCTGTAATTTTTAAATAAACAAAAGCAGAAAGCAAAAAAAAAATTCAGTAGATTTTCAAAAATAACCTTATTGTCTGTCAAGTTAACAGTAAAATGCTTGAAATTTGTGATAAATTAAAATTCATAATAAATTTAAAATTGATGACACAAATTGTTTGTTTGTTGTTAAACGCCCACATTTTTCTGGAATGAAAATAATTATAAAAATAGAAAACAGAATTAAAAAAAAATTTTTGTAAACAAAGAAAAATTAAAAAGAAATTTTTTTGCATTGAAAAAGTGCAAGTAAATTTATGTGACAGAGATGCCAGATTGATAATATATTATGTTGAAAATTAAAATGAGTTAAAAAAGTTTAGAAAGATGTTTAAGATTTTAATGAAAATAAGAATCTTTAATGGATAAATCGATCAAATAAACTTAAAGAAAAATGTTAAAGAAAATTTATATTTTGACAGCTGTCACAGCCAATATTATTAATATAAGTTTATTCAGGTCTTGGTAAAGTCTTTCGCTTGCCTGACGAGCTTAGAACTTTAAAATTTTAGCTCTAATTAGTCCAAATTATATATTCTCAATTCAATAACTCATTTGAAAATACCAACAAGTTTTAGTGGCGAAATGTAGCGCAAAAGTGTCATAGATGGATAAAGAGGGTATATTTTGGACTCCTGCTTCAATTGTCTCTACGCATAAGTAATTTTTGGAGTTCAAATTATTTTAATTGGATTATTAAGTTAAAGAACCAGTGTTGTAATTACAGGGTATTTGGATCTATATCTCGAAATCCAAAACTTCTGATCAATTTAAAGAATTTCCTTTGAAACTGTCAGTTCACTTGGATTATCAGGGTTTACTTAGGTCCATAAGCAATATTATTTAAATGCTATGCGTTGCTTTGGCAACACTGTTCGCTAAAGTTTAGGCGAAGTTATGGTGAATCATGTGGTGAGTTTTTAATCTTACAAGAAAGAGGTTCTTTGTAATTATTTCCCTTGAAAGATTAATAAATATTGTATCGCAATAATGTGACTTGCTTTCAGAAGAAGGTCTGAAGATAAGATTTTAATTGGAGTGCAAAGGTATTAAAGGCCACTTTAATTCCCCTAAAAATTTGACAAATATCGTTTTAAAATCAAATGTATATGATCCATTCGACCAAACAGTATCCAGAAGACTATTGATACTGTGACGATTGTATTGAGAAAGTTCTAAAGTACAGCACGTAAAAGGACTTTGCCAAGCTTTAAGATAACTAAAAAATAGATGGACCATTGTTTTTAAACTGTGAAAATTTATAGTTTTGATTATCAATTTATTTCGCCATAAGTTAAAGGTTTAAAGAATGTTAATCTCTTGGTCATGTGATGTAATAATTTCATCGCTTCGCAATCAATTGAAACTGTTTCATGTTATTTACGATTTTTGAAATAGCTCAGTCAAGGTTTCGACTAGATTAAGGAGACCCTCAATGACTTTGCAAAGTTTTATGATTATTAACTGGAAAATACAGAGTTACATTTGCCTTCCGAGACTTATGAATCAAATCAAATTTATTAATTTATTTCCGGGTTAATCCATTTAGCTTTGAGGGTGTTTTTGGGGGAGAAATCGGTAGTAAACGATCGAATGGATTGAAATGTCCCTAAAGTTTGAATGACTGTTAAGTTTTATTATTTCTACAAAATATAGAGATACATTTGACCTCCAATACTTAGGATTCCAAAAAAGGGGTTATTAATTTATATCCAGATAAATTTCAGGTTCAAAAAAATAAAGTCTCTCAATTAAATATTGCACATTTTAAGTCAAGAGACTTGGAATATAAGAAGCTAATTAACCATACATTTTAAAATGATAAACGTGAGTCTTAAAAGGATCACGTTTACCTTTAAAATTAAATTCGTCATAAAAATATGGATTTTTAAGTTTGGAACTTGAAACTTTTGTGATCTAGAGCAATAAAAACTTTAAATGAATTATGACGACGGTTTGCTGATTTTGATCTTGAGCGATAACTTGAATTGATATAACATTAATTCTAAGTATTGGAACTTGAGATCTTTAAGATACACAATTAATAGTTTACGACTTGCGGATGTAAATAGAATTTTAACTTTCACTTTGTCTTTATGTCGCTGCTAATTATGCATTAAATCTAGAGCCAAATTGTGTGATTTCTTTGTATAGATTTAACCTCAAATTCTGTTATATTTATCTTTATGTCTGGCATCTTTGTTTTCAGTCAAACAATAACACAAACAATTTCTTATGGATGCTCTCTTTGTCAAACTCTATAACAGGACTGTTTTCTTTTTTTTAAGTATTAAATGGCGTCAAAATAATGACAGTTAGAGTCTATAAAAAATAAATAAGAGAAAAAACTTCATTATGTCAAACTAAATAATGCGACAAAGATAATGATAAGAGATACAAAATTATTTTCTTCCTTCCTTTCATCCTTCCTTCCTGCCAATAAAAAAATAAACATTTTTGTGTTTCTGTCTCTCTGTTTATATTTGTATTGGTGGCTCTTACCGAGAGGGTTTATAGTTTTGGACACAGTATGTGAAAAATAGGAATTGTCAGGTCTTGTGGTTTTAAAAAAAAATCAAAACTAAATGTTTTTGTTAAAAATAAATTATAGTTGTTGTTGTTGCTGGTGCTGTCGCTGTTAATGCAACAGTTAACAGCAGCAACAGCAGCATCTACCAGACCAGACAATACAACTTGTCAAAGTAATAAGATAGAAACACAGAGAGACATTCTAACTAATACATCTTCAAAAATATATATATAAACATCTACACATACTTACCTCCCTTCATGTATTAAATATAGAGACAGACAGACAGACTGTCATTGTCATATTGTCTTGTCAGTCCAAACTACCAACAACAAACATCTTCAATGACAAATACTTTGCTAAAAATCTTTTCCATCATCCTTCTCTCATCAACATTGTCTGTCTTTCCGTCCGTCTAACTGTTTGTCATTTTTTTTTTTGTTTGTTGCTGAAGGTTATTGAGTTTTAAGGATTTTGATTTATTTCAGGATAATGAAATTGATAAATGAAGTGTAAATTTTTGTTCTTCTAGTTGTTGTTATTATTATTATTGTTATTAAAAAGGTCTTTCTTTATTATCTTGTTTTCATTATAGCAAATTCTATTGTCATAATGAAGATCTTTCGTCAGAGACAAGATTTTTTTTTATTCAATAAATGACCCAGAAGAAATGAACAATTATTTATATGAAAGGATTTTAAGGAGAGACATAAATGTAGTCACAGTCTTTTCAAAAAGTTACGTCTTTAATAAACAATAAAAGTTTCAATTTAAACAATTGATTCGTATTTTGGCTGAGAATAGAAGACAAAAGAAATGAAAATTATTTTTCCTTTTTTGCTTAATACAAAAAGGAATCTTTGGAAAAAATTCTAGAAAAATGTATTCGATTTGGAAATTTTATCAGAAAGATTCTAGAAAATTATCTAACAAGGAATTCCAAACCTTGAAACTTAATCTCGCTTAATCTACCGCAATTCCAGCAGGAACTATGGAAACTCAATAGCTTGTTCAAGTTAATCCGTTGGCATTTCGATTCCGAAGAAATTGTTATACGAATTTTGAAGTAAAGAGGCTCTTAACGTTTTCCAAACATTAGAAATGATCGCGCCAAAGAAATTTTAATTAAAGTGATCGAATAAATTTCCTGATCACTCCTCTCTAATTTTCTTAAGAAACTCAAAAGAAAATAAATTACTAAATATCGAATTGAAGCTACCGATCATGATCACTAGAAACAATATTAAAATGATCCATAAATATCCAATGACAGGATCCTCACAAGTTTTTTAAGGGTTTAAATTATGCTCTTTAAGAATTTAAAGATTTCAAAATATTTTTGATTTTAAGTTTAACATGATCATTTCCGAGATCATTAGAAATTAAGTTTCCCTGTTTTCTGGCAGTACTTTTTACTAGAAAAATATCTCTTGTTAAACGATCAATGATCGCCTATGACTTTTTAAAGAATCCACACGAAATTTAGGTGTTTAAGATCCACTTGTTATGTTGTTAATGCGGTTCAAATAGTTCAAATGACTCTACTGAGAAAAATTATGATTTCAAATCAAGAGATCTTATTTATAGATCACAAATCGTCATATTTCGAAGATCATTAGAATTCTTATATACAATTTTTACTGATCTTTTTGTAAAAAGGAATTCTTTGTAATTTTGTTAAACGATCACGCAAAAATTAGCAAAAGATTCTTGCAAAATGTCGGTGTCTTTGATCCATTCGTTATGTCCTTAGTGGCGTTATATTGTGATTTTAAAGTTTAAGATAAAATTGTTTCATGATCACTGATCTTTAATTATCCCCAAGATCTTCAGGTGTTTTCCATGCTCCTCAAATAAATAGATCCTGTTAAGGAAATTCCTCTTCTTGATGATTGTGTACATCCAGATCTCTCAGACCTCTAATTACTTCAAATTCTAAGTTCTAAATGTGATCACTCACTTGATCTTTACATCTTTTTTTTTCCAACAAATTTAATATTTTCCACATTAAAAAGTTATTAAATCAATTTTACTCCTCGTAAAAGTCGCGACTTTAAATAAACGAGACAAGTGTTTCGTCCAGAGGGGAAATGCAAACTAATGTGATTTTCGCGTGCGGTCAAAGGAAATTTTAATTTTAGACAAATTATCAAAGATCAGTCTGTCTGTTCGCCTTGACCTCTGGCTATTCCTTCTTTTGCAAGTGCGGCAAAGTTCTATTAAGATAATTTCCACGAATATTCTCTAGAATCTTCTACGAATCACTACGTCATCTGCTGCGAAGTAACATCTTTAGGACCTTCTATGCTCCAGCTTCAATATCAATACAAGTAAAAATTTATGCCCGACTATGTAATACTCTACACCACAATGTTGGTTATAAATATTAGTTAAACGACCCTCGTATAATTTAATTTTCTGATTCTTTATCCTTTTCTCTGCGAGGCATAATTGTGACATTAACATTTATGTGAAATTTAGGCATTTTTAAAATGAATTTTGCTACAGGGTCATAGAAGAAATTATGGATCGACCCTCGTATAATTTTGCACATCTTAATTGGCCAATTATTATTACAATACCAACGTATTTGTGAGATTTATGCCCTTAAAAATTATATTTGATAGGTGGTTTGTATGGGACCTATGAGAAATAATGGACCGACCCTCGCATATTATGGCTCATTGCTTGAGAATATTATAAGACTTACTTGTGGTAAATTTCGTTTTAATCGTTTCATATTTAGAACTTGTATGACCTTAAAACCCCATTCCGAGAGGAACATTTGTATGGGAGGTACTTGAAATATTGGAATGAACATGGGCAATTTCAATAGGCTTCGTCCTTAGGTCAAAATAATAATGTGTACCTAATTTCATGGAGATAACTCAAAAACTGCGACCTGTAGACTGTACACAAAATTTACATGGACAGCCGGACAGACGGACGGAAGGACATCGCTAAATCGACTCAAAATGATAGTCGAACGGTATACTTAAAAGTAAGGGTAACAGCACAAACGCATAATTGTAACCAACCATCATCGATGGCGTGGGGTATAATCATCCCATTCGACATTCTTTATCACAATCCTGTCAAAGGAATGACCAGTGAAGGATGAATCTTTATTTAGATGAATCATTTGCTTCGAGGTAATATTTTTTCTACTGCAAAACCTTTAAAAACAGTCAGACCCTTCTACTATCCAAACTCATTTTTATCCGTTTCGCGTGAATCCGTTTTCAAGGCAAAACACTTGAGCAATTTAATATTCAAGTTGTCCTCACATTATATCCTCGAAAGTTCTTAAGAGGTTTCTATGATCCAGTTTCTATTATCTGCATAATGTCAAAGAAACGCCTTTTGGTGTAGAGGTCTTTCCTTAGAATACATTTTCCACGGCAAACTTTCACATTATCGTGGTGAAAAGCCAGGAATTTATATTCCCCATTAATTTATTCACCCCAGTAATTGAAGAGAACCGGTAGCTAGATATTTTCAACGAATTTCTGGAGTCATAACCAGGTCTAATTTGAAATGGTATTCACAAGGACGTGAGTCCTTGATTTGGCTTGAAAGCTAAACTTACAGCAACAGGACTTTTTTGATATTTTCTTCTTTTTGACTTTCTTTAGGCTCTAAATTCACCTCTTTCTTTAGAATTTTCCAAGTCGTTATTATAGAACCAAGTGTTATCTCCAGTTGTGTAGCATTTCATTGAGTCCTAAGAGTCTGAAATTATTATGTTTCAAAAATCTAGTAAGAAAGTTTTTTTAAAATAGCTAGTTTTCTATTTTTTAATTGGTTCCTTTTTGTTCCACTCACAAAAGTTTATCCATTTCTCAAAAGCAAAGACCTCAAACTGTCTTTGCCTTGTTACCTCAATCGTTGGATTACTGTCTATTCTATATATTGCTTTAGCCTCTAGTTTCCATTACAAGTTTTTCATTTCTTTCCTTATTTAATCTCATCCGTTACTGGACAAGCTAAGAGTTACCGTTCTTGGCTTATGGATAGATAGATGGATAGATAGATGGATAGATAGATGTACTTTAAGTTCAACCTCTCCTATGGTAGTACCAAGTTTAGTGAACCCTTTCATAGATTTCTTCCTTGTAACTTAGAAGTTCCGAAATTTTAACAGGTTTCCATAATATCAGGAACTTCACCTACAAATCCAGAATCAGAATCGATCAAATTGTAAACCATTCTGAGTTTCAGACATTGAAAATGATTGGAATTCTTCATCCAAATTATTTGTTGTATCCAAATGTTTGCAAAGCCAAGAGTCCTCAATTGGAAAGACACTCTTTTCATCAAAAACACGTCAGAAATATCGTCACATACAGCTTGAATTTGAAGACTCAATATTTAGAAAATACTGGGGGTCTTATAATGATAATGATCTGAAAAGATGTCATAGATCTGTCTATTATATTTTGAACAAATATCTCAGATTCCTTAATCGCTTGGAACTTCGCAAGTCATTTGATTGACTAAGAATAATGCCTTTCAAATTTTACTTCTTGAATCTGGAATGTTTCCAACGAATTAATTTGAATTCCCTTCATTCTAATGCCTTTAAAAAGATTTAACGGTTAAAGATCGTTCTAAAATTTAAAGAAGAAATCTTGTCTGAGAAAGAAAAGCAATATGGCTTGTTCCTCTTTGTCCATAGAACAGATAAAACCATGAGAGTATATTCTCTTTTGAGCCACGGATGTTTGCAGTTTCTTGGGATGTGAACGAGAATTTTTCATTAAGTGATCGCACAGATTTGTTCGCGGTTGCTGAAATCATTTAAACTAAATTGAATAATATGAATTAGAGCAATTCTCCGGCTTCTAAATGAAAAGATTGGACGTCTAAGACCTCTGACATATAAACTATTCTTGAAGACTGCAACTCAGATAATCTACTTCAAAGTTAAGAGAAAGTTCATTTGAGAATCCATTAAACGAGGAATAGATTCTATAAGAGCAGTTCAATTTCCGAACTTCGAAATTCCAATTATCAGAGGACACAGATGTTTAGCTTCCTTATTTTTAAAATCAACTTTTAAATTTAATGATCATTTAAGGCATAATTCATCAGCACTACTCAAGCAACTGTTGAGGTGAGAGCTTCATGACATTACTGGGGTGTAAAAGAAAATTATCCTAGTGAAATGTAATCAAACGTGATTCCAGCTGCAACATTTTTTAAAAATACTTCTCAGGTGTCAGATCCATTTAATAAAGAAGAAATTTTATTAAAGCTGTTCAATTGTGGAACTCCTTTATTACAATGGTCAGAGGATACGAATGTTTAGCTTCTTAAATATTTTAATTTACCGTGAGATTGAAATTTATTGTAGAGTTTAACTGCGATATTGGAAAGATGGTTGCCCAAAAGTGAGTAAATTTCAAGCAAAATCTTGCCAAAGGCGATCAAAGCTAAATAATCATTTGAAGAATATTAGACTGCTACAACTAAAGGAACTGTTGAATAGGAAACTTCAGTAAGAGGATTTCCGGAATGGCACTTGAGCTGAAAGATCATTAAAAGATCCTTCTCTAGCACAACTAAAAGAACTGTTAAACAGGGAACTTCAGCAGGTTTCTGGAATGACACTTGAGCTGAAAGATCATTAAAAGATCCTTTTCTGGCACAACTAAAAGAACTGTTTAACTGGGAACTTCAGCAGGTTTCTGGGATGAAAATTGAAGTGAAAGATCACTGAAAAGATACTTCTAAAGCACAACTAAAGGAACTATTGAACTGGGAACTTCAACAATCAGGTTTCTGGGATGAAACTTGAATTGGAAGATCACTTACAAGATACTTCATACTTCTCTAGCACAACTAAAAGAACTGTTTAACGAGAAAATTTAGGAGACAACAATTTAGGAGTAAACAACATAACTGATGTTCTCTAAATGATCTAAAGATCAGACTGATCTGTTTGTCAAAAATTTTCTTTTTGCAAATTCAAACAAAAATTTTGAAATTGCGAGAGTTCTTCTCAAGAGATATAAAAAATCCAAATAAACGTTTGTTGTTCCACAAGAGATTAAAGTTAGAAGAATCTTTTTTTTAAGAAAATTATAAAAAACATTTGCGAAATTTTCCTTCCATATGGAAAAATTCCCCTTAAACATTTGCGAAATAAAAATTTTATTTAAGTCACCATATCTAACAAAGATTTGTGATAATTGTCCTCCTTTTCCTGATATCACTATTTTTGGTTTCAAATGAAATGTGTGTGAAATTCTAACATTTTTTCCTATTTTGGCGTACGTGACAAAACGTAATTTTAACACGTACTAATTAGCGTTTTACTACTCAAATACAACATCTGGTCGCATTGCAACATAATTCTAGAAACAAAAAAACATCACAAGAGTAATAAAATTTATATGGAGGTGAGAAAAAAATTGTTCCTTAATAATTGTGTTAAGAAAGGAAAATCCCGTAATTTTTTAAAAATTTGTGAAAATCAGGCTCTGGGATTTGGCAAGAATTTTAGAAAAGAAGAAAATTTTATGATCATAAATTTTAAATATTTAAATTTTATGGCAACCAAAAGTTAAACAACCTGTAAGCTGAAAGAGGGAAAGAGAAAGAGAGAAAGAGAGTGATAGCTAGAGGGAGAGGAAGAGAGGTAGTGAAGATATTTATATTTTTTATTTCTATTTTAATAAGAACACCGGGTCGTAAGAAAGGATTTTCCCAAAATTGGCTTAGCTCAATATAACTTTAAATTCTCTCTCCCTCTCTCTTCTAGTATTCTAGTTAAAAAGAGGCTAAATTATTAGAAAAAAGGATTTAGCAACAGGTATATTTTAAATCGCCTAAACTATAATACAAACAACTATGAGAGAGATAGAGAGTTTACTAGATTATAGATTAAGTCATCATCATGATCATGATCCTCAACTACCTGTTTTTTGCACAAATTGAGGCAAAGAGAGGCATAGAGAGAGCTAAAATTTTTTTGGTATAAATTCCAGACACACTTGTGCTAAATGTATCAGTTGCCTTTGAGCTAAACTTAAAACAACATTTTAAAAATTTTCGAAATTTCAAATCAAAATCCGAGTGATCATTTCGTGTTTTAAAAACTCTCTTAAAGAAAATGGCAAATTCAACCAGTTTCAATATGACTTTGTTAGAGGCCTCCAAATTTAAGATTAATACTCAATATTTCTCTTCCCATGATCTGGCCCTATTTGTGGAGAGTTTGGAAACCATAAGCCGTTTGACTCGTGAGAAGGAGGAGCGTAAAGAGCAAAAGAAGTTAATGAAATTATCCAACATGAATAAGAAATACTCCACTTTGCCTCGTATAAGTTCTATGTCTACATTGGATTCATCTTCATCGCAGTCGAACGATGAAATGGAGGAGGATGAAATTTTATTATTGGAAAATAAAAAGGTGCCCAATTCTCCGGAAAGTCAAAGATCACAATATGATGAGTCATATTTCTCAGCACCAAATTCCGCACAATCTTCGCCACGCAATAGTGTCATCTATCAGCAGCAGCAGTTGAGCAAAAATAGCAGCCGCTCTACGCTCTCTATAATAACATCTTCCGATTCCGAAGAATCAGGTGTATTCCCCATTGGCTCTTCACAACAAGATCTCTATGAACCTCAGACCGCTTCTATCAGGCCTCGTTCTAAAGTTATAAACAAATCACGATCCCTTTCCGCACGTTCTCGTTTAATTAATTTGGTGATGAAAAAGGAAACGTTACCCGCAGTACAGCTAATCTCTTGTCGTGCTCTCGATGAGTATGAAACTTTGGAAATGTATGAACAGCAACAACAACAAATACTACAAACAGTAATGGTTCAAGAATCTGAAAAATTGGCCAAATTCTCTACTTTGCATATGAAGAAAAAGTCCCGACAGGGTTTTGCTTGCCCCGAGGGATCCTCCGAAGAAAAATTTTTGGACAAGGCTTTACGGTATTTAACTTTGTAGGTTATAAACTCAGGTTCACTCTCTCCCCTTCTGCTCGTCTCAAAGGGTTAAGAAAAGAGAATAGAATTCTTCTTTTTTGTCTTCTCTTTTAGGTTTAAAGGAAAAAAAGGTCTGAATTAATTTTTGAGTTTTCAAAAGTTTACAATTCTAGACTTTGTAGGGGTTTTAAAAAAAGTCTAACGAAATTTTATAATTTTTATAAAATTTTCTGGTAAAAGATTTCATTTCAGAGTGTAAATATAGGATTTCTTTTAGTGTATTTAAGTTTTAAGTTTAAGTTTTACACAAAAAAATGTCTAACATTTAATTAATTTTGAAAACAAAACAATAAAATTTTTATATAAAAATAAGCGATTTTTGTATTTTTTAAATGTTGAGTCACACTATGATAATATTTGTTTGACTTTAGTTTGTGATTTTATTTAAAATTTATATTTATTTATCTTTCGATTATTGTAATTCTAAATACGTTTACTTTTGTTTTGCATCGATTCACACTTTAATGAAATATTTGGTATCAAATATTTGTGTAATATGACTTATATTTAGGGGGTTTTAAATGGAGGTTTAACAAAAGTAGTCAAATTATTTTTTTAATTAAGAAATTATTTGAAATGATTCAGTGATCAAGAATCATTTTAGATCAAAATTATCACACTTGTTTCATGAGCAACAGGAGTTGCAGGAGCAACAATTGAGAAAATATAAAATATTTCAATTTCATTTAAGAGAGTCCAAAGCATTTTAAATTAATGTCGTCCATTTAATTCTTAAATCTAAAAAAATTATCTTTAAAATATTGTAAAATCAAATCGTATTTCAACTTTTATAAATATTTGTCTGATCTGCATTATTTAGCATAAGAGAAGAAGGTCCAACACACAGGCATAATTTCTTTATTTTAAATTAAAAATTTTTTGGAAGATGGAACCTCCTTTTGATAGTTGATTGTCATATCTTGATAATCTGAAAATAAATAAAACATCATCAAAGTCAGATCTCACATAATCTGGAAAGAAGAACCTCATTTTCTCTCTATAAAATAAAAGTCTGATCTAAATCATTTTGCATGAAGTTATCAGTTCATAACGAATTAATAAATCTCAAATTACAATTTAAAATGTTTTAAACAATCTTCCTTCATAGCTGAGTGTCCTTTTAAACATTATTTTCTGATAAACAAATCAAACTCTTCAAAGTCAGATCTCATATTTTGGGGGGTGGGTGTTGAAGGATCTCTCCATCTGATCTTTACCATTTTAAAGTTCATTCATTAGTTCACTCGGAGGCACAAATCCTAGATTCCCTTCTCCCTCCAAGAGTCCTGATAATCTGAAAATAAATAAAATCTCTTTAAAAATTTTCAAAATTAAATCAAATATTTTTTAGTAGAAAGGATCATTATATTATCCTTAAAAAAATAAAACTGATCTTCATATTGTTACATATTTTAGAAGGAGTATCTCTTTCACGAGAGATACACCCTCCTTAGAGCTTAGAGTCCTGATAATCTGAAAATTAAGCAAAATCTTAAACTGTATTTTCTGGGACAAAGGATCCTTTTTTTGTCTTTAAAATGAAAACTGATCCCAATATCATTCCTTATAGTAAAGGGAAGTCAAAAGAGGTATATTTTAGTCCCGCAAATTTAGCCAATACTTTGCTTAAATCCTACTTAAATTGTGTAGTTCCTGGTGAACTGAAAATAAATTAAAAAATGATGAAAATAAGATCACTAAAATGTCCTTTAGATCAAATTACTTTACGTGAACTGTTAAAAATATTATTTGATCGCAATTTTTAATTATATTTCCTAAGAAATTTATGTCTTCAAAATTTAAACATAATTTTAGTGATCGCAAGTTAATTTTGAAAGCTCATGATCGCTTTTATATCACAAAATTTTCATAAAATTTTAAACTTTAATTAATCATAAATGTAAGTCAAGCTAAATGTTTGAGATCGTAAGTTATTTTCTAAAATTTTAGGTAAAAACAAGCTTATGATCGCTTTTATTTTACTTCTTGTTTAGAAAAATTGGGACTCAAATATAATTCAATATTTGTGATCTTATAACATCATAACTTTGAAGCCTGCGATCGTTGAATATTTTTCTCTAGAAAACTTTTGCTATCAATCAGTACTATTAAAGCCCTTTGATCGCATTTATTTCAAGCCATCTTCATCGAAAATGACACTAATTTCAAATATCTCCAAATATCATGCAAAATAATTGCGATCAAAAGCTCCGTTTTCAAATTTCAAGTTAGAGTTTTGCGATCGCTTTTATTTTAATATATTTTAACAAATATTTACTCTTTAGTGATCTTAAGAGTTCATCCTGAACGCTTTTGTTTTAATGAGTTTTTACTTTATAACCTCAAGGCCTAATTATTCGCTTATGAATTTTATTTTAAAGATTTTTTCCTAATGATCAGTTTTAAAGATCTTCTTTTCAAATTTGTGTTACTTGTAGTTGAAAATATCGAACGATCAATAAAGTTCTTTAAATCTTTGCAGTTTGAAAAGGAAAATGTATAACGATCAGTAGATCAGTAGGAAACTACATTACATTCTTTTAAATATTTTTCTTAACATTTAAATGGTTCATAGGAATTCGAATTTTGAAGTAAAGTGCCTCTTTACGTTTTCCAAACATTTGAAATGATCGTGCCAAAGAAATTTATAATTAAAAGTGATCTAAATTTCCTGATCACTCCTCTTTAATTTTCTTAAGAAACTCAAAAGAAAATAAATTACTAAATATCGAATTGAAGCTACCGATCATGATCACTAAAACAATATTAAAGAGATCCATAAATACCCAATGACAGGATCCTCACAAGTTTTTTAAGGGTTTTAAGACACGATCGTTTCATTTAAAAAAATTCTAATAAAAATTATGCTCCTTAAGAATTTATGATTTCAAAATATTTTTGATCTTAAGTTTAACATGATCATTTCTAAGATCATTAGAAATTAAGTTTCCCTGTTTTCTGGCAGTAATTTTTACTAAAGAAATATCTTTTGTTAAGCGATCAAAGATCGCCCATGACTTTTTAAGAATCCACACGAAATTTAGGTGTTTAAGATCCACTTGTTATGTTCTTAATGCGATTCAAATAGTTCAAATGACCCTACTGAGGTAAATTATGATTTCAAATCAAGAGATCTTATTTATAGATCACAGATTGTCATATTTCAAAGATCTTTCTTATATACAATTTTTACTGATCTTTTTTAAAAAGGAATTTTTTGTAATTTCGTTAAACGATCACGCAAAAATTTGCAAAAGATTCTTGCAAAATGTCGGTGTCTAAGATCCATTCGTTATGTCCTTAGTGGCGTTATATTGTGATTTTAAAGTTTAAGATAAAATTGTTCAATGATCACTGATCTTTAATTATCCCCAAGATCTTCAGGTGTTTTCCATGCTCCTCAAATAAATAGATCCTGTTAAGGAAATTCCTCTTCTTGATGATTGTGTACATCCAGATCTCTCAGACCTCTAATTACTTCAAATTCTAAGTTCTAAATGTGATCACTCACTTGATCTTTACATCTTTTTTCCAACAAATTTAATATTTTCCACATTAAAAAGTTATTAAATTAATTTTACTCCTCGTAAAAGTCGCGACTTTAAATAAACGAGACAAGTGTTTCGTCCAGAGGGGAAATGCAAACTAATGTGATTTTCGCGTGTGGTCAAAGGAAATTTTAATTTTAGACAAATTATCAAAGATCCGTCTGTCTGTCCGCCTTAACCTCTGTCTATTCCTTCGTTTGCAAGTGCAGCAAAGATCGCGAGTTATTCCAACAACTATTTTAACAATCACATATGTGTCTCCTTCATTTAGAACTTTCAGTGTGATGACGACGTGACTGTAAATATTTAATAATTTCAGTCGATTTCACCATATAATGATTCTTAGAATATTAATAATAATGACATTTCAATAATAAATGCATTTTTAACACCCCCTGACAATAGAGCATTAAACGATTCACATATAAATGAAAAAAGAAAAGAGCGAGAGTAAAATTTGCGATCGATACCTGTTCTAGATCAAATAGTAACAGGTACTGGATTAAGCGGGTAATAAAAATAGTTTGGGATTTATTAGTGATCGTTTCGATTGCGCTAAATATTTAGCCGTTATTTTCACTACCTAATTTTAAGCATATTTAAGTGGTTTTCACGCTAGCAGAGAGCATCAGTTGAATTATAACTTTTCTACCGATAACATCAATTTTCTATTGTGATCAAGTTTAAAAAACAACAACAACACTAACAAAATGAGTGATATTTACGATTACGCTTACGTTCATGTCATGCGCCATCAAGTGGACAATAATAAATATACCTCAGCTCCGGTAGAGGACATTAACACGGAATCATCTGTCAATACAGATGATTTCTCTCCCCGAGATCTGCAGCAATTTGTGGATAGTTTGGAGGCCATTACACGTTTGGAGAGAGCAAAATATGAGAGACGCCAAAGATATAAAATCAAAAAGCATCAAGAATCCTTTGAATATTCGAAAAAGATCATTACCTGTTTAGACTCTTCCCTGGTGGGTTGTTCTTCGGCCGATGAAGACGCCAAGAGTGTTTCCACTTTGGAATCCGATTACCTCTATGACGAAACCTATTTTGGTTTACCCCAAAGCGAAGCTACTTACTCCAATCTCACCGAAGAATATTTAAAAACAAATTCATCCGATTCCGAAGAATCTGGTGTCTTCCTTAATAACACCCAAGAAGAACATCTCTATGAGAATGTCGATCCCATAAGACCACGGTCCAAAGTCATCTCTCATCCCAAATGCAAGTCCCTTAAATCAAGACTCATCTCGCTGATCATGAAAAAACAATACATACAACCTGAGGCTCCCGCAGCTGATCTTCTCTCATCCACTACTTATGGTGAGATCACCGATGAATCTGAAATTTATGATCGTGTGTTGGATGATGTTATAAAACATCAATTTACCAAGAATCCCAAGAAAGGCAAAAAGAAGTATCGTTCCGCTATGAATAAACAATCGGAAACGGTTACGGCTGAAGAGAAATTTTTAGATAAAGCGATGCGTTTGTTAACTTTATAAAAAGTTTGGAATAGAAGAGAACAGCAAAGCTATAGATCATTTCTTTAGGGAAAAGATCAAAGTGATATATCTACAAGTTATTATTTAGGATTTTAGTTCATAAGTTCTTAAAAGAATGAAAACTATTTAGGATTTTTTTTGTAATAAAAAATGTTTAACATTTTGTGGTAAAATTTGAAGAAAATTTTATAAATAAAAATAAATTTAAAAAAAAATGAGAAAAATCTTTTAATTCTAAAAATGATAAACGTGATTTTAGATCGCTAATATTTGAAATAAAGTTGAGAGACAATTTATATTAAGTTAAATGTCCTTTTATGTGCTTAAGATCGCTTTTGTATTTATAGGTATTTCATCTCTAATTGAGCACCAATAGGAATCACTCAAAATATTTGCGATCATACATTATTTTGTGGCATTATGAGCCAAAAAAGTACATAAGATCGCTTTTAATTTTTAAGAGTTTTTTATATATTTATCTCTACTTTATTATCATAAAAAATCAAGTGAAAATTTTGCGATCACACTTTACTTTATTGCATTATGAGTCGAAAAAGTGTGTAAGATCGCATTTGTTTTTTAAAAATTTTTTCAAATATTTATCTCTAGTTAAATAACAATAAGAATCACACAAAATATTTGCGATCATACATTACTTTTTGGCATTATGAGCAAATAAAGTGCTAAAGATCGCTTTCATTATTTCAACAGTTTTTCAGATATTAATCTCTACTTTATTACCATTAAAAATCAAGTGAAAATTTTGCGATCACGCTTTAATTTTTTTCCTTATGAGTCGAAAAAGTGTGTAAGATCGCATTAATTTTTTGTTTAAATTTTCAGATATTTATCTCTAGTTAAATAACAATAAGAATCACACAAAATATTTGCGATCATACATTATTTTCTGACATTATTAGACAAAAAAGTGCATAAGATCGCTTTCATTTTTTAAGAGTTTTTCAGGTATTTTTCTCTACTTTATTACCATTAAAAATCAAGTGAACATTTTGCGATTATACATTACTTTTTGGTATTATGAGCCAAAAAAAGTGCATAAGATCGATTTTTAGTTTTTTAAGATATTTTTCACAAGTTATATAACAATAACAACAATAATTCAAAATGTCTTTACGGTATTTAAATCACTTAAAGATCATTATTTTCTCAACCATATTTTTTCTAACAAAATTTTACTAATTAACATTATTATTCGATTTACAACACCAACAACTGAACAAACAATTTTCACCTTGTTAACAATAAAAAAACAACAAAAAGTTTTCCACAAAATCATGTAACAACTTAAGTAATTAAGAGAAAAATTATTGACTTTAAGCTTAAATAAATAAGAATAAATCGTTATAAAATCCTCTTTATCGTAACAAGCCAATTAATCACTACAACAAAACAAACAAATAAAAACACCCACCTAAACTCTCGTCAATCATTCACACAAATGATTGAAACATTAAACGAAACATTTCAAAAACGTTTACGAATTAATTTTTCCCTTCTTCAATAGTGCACAGTGTGTTGAAATCGGAATTTTTTGGAAATAATTCTGTAACTTTTAAACGGTTGGAGATATTTTAATGAAATTTCACTAGGCGAGAGCTGAGGTGTTTTTGAAATGATTTGGAGGAGTAAAAGTGTCAAAGTGGTCAGCGGCATAGTCGTTGAGCCTCTAAAGTTGATCATCTCGGATATATTGATTTGTAAAAATTTGAAATAATTCTATGTCTTTTGAACCGTTAGAAAAATCTTAATGTTATTTGAAATGGTTAGAGCTGGGATGTTTTCGAGTTGATTAGATGTAGTAAAAGTGTGAAACTGGTCAGGGGCTGGTAGCCGCTCTCAAGTCCGATTTAAAGTAGGTAATTTTTAAAAACATTTTTAATTTTTTTTTTGTTAAACTCTTTAATCGCAAGACTGGAATCATTTCTAAATTATCCTTAATATATAGCTCCATATGTTAGGTAAATACTCAAAAAATATATTTGATCGGACGTGCCTTATAATGATAGAGTGATCATTTCTGTGAAAAAAGTCAAATTTTTAAAAATGTTTAACAAGGATTGGGATTTTTGGTATTATGAATAATAAAAATTGGAATTTTTTGATACTCTGGTTTAAGGACAAGTTCATATACATTATATTTAAATTTCAGATAAATATCGTTATCCGTTTCAATTTTATTAAATTTCAAATATTAAGTTTATTTTTCCAAAAACAGCTAAAATTTTAAATTTTAAGTTCTTCATACATTTTTGACATCAAATGTCAAGTCACTTATTTTTTCTTTAAAAATTAAAAATCTACAAGTTTCAACCTTTCAATCGATACCAAATACTTGTAAAATAAGTTTATATCTTATCTGAAAATCCCACCTTAACTTGGCTTCCTCTAGTCAAATTTAGCTAATTTCCTTACACTTCTACGGTTTGGTCACACTGTGTAGTGTGAATGAGTGTTTTTTGTTTGTTTGTATTTTGCTAATTTCTTTTAAAATTGTTTTTGTTGTCTTTTTTTCTATTATTTTTCTTTATTTGTTTTTGTATAAACAAATCAATTTCTTAAAACAATAACAACAAAACAATTTACAAAATGAAAACTATTTTTAAGTGATTTATGTGTCAAACATGACATAATGACACTTGTTGATTAAGAGAGAGAGAGAGAGAGAGAGGGAAAAAAAGAACAACAACAACAAAAAATTAATAACTGAATATGTAACAAACATATAAACAAAAATATTAATACTGTTATTTATGTTGTTATTGTTGTTAATAACTAAAATGCGTAAATGTTTAAGTGTATCAGTGTTCGTGTGTATCAAGAGCAGTAAGAGGTGTTTGGGGAGCATTCAAAACGAATCTTTAAAACTCAACTAAAATTACCTTAAATAGTAAAAATAGGGTAAGAGAGAGGGAGAGGGAGAGAACTTCATAATGTGTTTTAAGTAGTTAAGTAAGGAGAAAAGGGTTTTATGAGAAAATAAACACTAAAGAGTGGTGGGAGTGTAAGTGTTATAAGTAAACAATAAAAAAATACCGTTACTGTGTGTAATTTAATAAGGAAAAATAATTATGACAACAAAACAAAGAGTTGCCAGATGGAAAAAAATGTATGAAATTATACATCAAAGCAAAAAACAGAAGATTTTTAAACATATTGAAATCCTTTTTATCGTAACAAGCCAATTAATCACTACAACAAAATAAACAAATAAAAACACCCACCTAAACTCTTGTCAATCATTCACAAAAATGATTGAAACATTAAACGAAACATTTTAAAAACGTTTGCGAATTAATTTTTCCCTTCTTCAATAGTGCACAGTGTGTTGAAATTGGCATTTTTTTGGAAATAATTCTGTAACTTTTAAACGGTTGGAGATATTTTAAATTGAAAGCTGAGGTGTTTTTGAGATGATTTGGAGGAGTAAAAGCTCGAAAGTGGTCAGGAGCATAGTCGTTGAGCCTCTAAAGTTGGTTATCAAAGCAAATAACAGACGATTTATAAACATATTAACAAAACAATAATTCTACATAGAACTATATTCGCAAAAGTAATGTTAATATGAGATATGTAAACAATAATTATAACATTAATTACTGGCAACAATTTATAAAGTTGCCAGATGAAAAATATTAACAATTGCAGTTTGAAGGAAGTTTCATAACTAAATATGGTGGATAAAAATTAATTTTTAGAAATAAAGCTATAACGTTTGATCGGCTAGTTGGATTTTAGTGAAATTTTCTACATCCATAGCAACAGTGTATAGCATTATAAGTTAGCAAAAAGAATCACCTTTGCAGTTTAAGTGATAGATTTATGGGTACTTAAAGTAGGGTATTCCAAACATTAATATTTTTAGGAGTCCAACAATTTTTTTGTTATTCACGTAATTTGAAGAATGTAATTACTTTAATAAAGTCGTTGCTAAGGGCCTTCACAATTTACTTTTTATAAGTTCGCATTAATTTCCCTTAGCAAATTCTATCTCTCTGAATATTCCAAAATATAATGGAACAGAAACTATATAAATTTTTTTAAATAAATGTACAGCTTCTGATTGGCATGACAAATTTAAGTGAAATTTTCTACAATGATAACAGAGGTGTGTAGCATTAAAAGTTGGGAGGAGAAATCACCATATTAATTTTAAAGACGATGCTATTGATACTCAAAATAGGGTATCTCAAACTTAATTTTTTTTTTGAAGCGTGACAATTTTTTATTTTCCATATAATTTCAAGAATTTATAAATTTTTGGCTTATCAAATTTCATTAAATTTTTTAATAAGAATTTTATATTAAAATAAAAATTGTGTAAAGTTTAAAAATTTATGCAACACTTTCTTTCTACATTTAGACCTAAAATCCCACAACGCTTTTTATCATAAATAATTTTATATATTCTTGAGAAGCTCTACGCATTACCTATAGAGTTAGTTGGAGATATATTTATTTAAAATTATCTAATTTTAATAAATATTTTAATGAAAACATAAGCAACTATTTCTTTGTACTTTTTGGTCTAAAGTAGGCAATACATTTTGTTATTATAAATAATTATATACATTTTTGTAAAGCAGACATATTCAGTTTTACACTAATATAAAGTATATGTGTTTTCGACTATGAAATCGGAACAAGTTTATGTTTGATAAAAATAAAGATAAAGTTTTAGTAAATAATTCTTTTTACTTTTTGACCAAAAGTAGGCAATAAATTTTTGTTATTATAAATAATGATGTACATTTTTTGAAAACAGCTTTGATAAGCTTTAGACTTATGTATAATATGTCTGTTTTTAAATTGTAAACTGAGAAGAAATTAAGGATCAAAAATTAACATCTCTGGGAAAATATTAATTTAAATTTTTATTTTTTTATATATAATTTTTAAAATGTTTGATTTTTTATAAAAATCTAGAAATTTTTATCAATTTTTTTTTAAACATTCTTATCTAATTTTTTATTTCTTTCTATTTTCAGGTGAGTTTTTCATACAATTCCAACAATATTTATTTAAGCATTTAGTAAGTAAAAACTTATTCATAATTTTTGATAAAGACCCTTTTTAATATCATAACGTTTAAAGGTTAAATTAAAAAGCTTTTTTTATTTAAAAAAGCTTTTAAAAGTTTAATAAGCTTTATAAAAAGCTTTATCCTTTTCCCCTTTTTATGTGACATTTATCTTTTGTTAATTTTCTCTGTATTTTCATTATTTAATTTAAAAGCTTTTTTTCTTCTTTACATTACATATGTTGCGCTTTTTAAGTTGAACTCTCTTTTTCCTTTTCCACTCTCTTTTTTTTCAAATATCTTTTTCATATTCTCTGTTTATATAGTTTTCAGTATTAAATTTTTTTGTTGAAAAGTCTCTGGTGTATTTTAGCTCTTGAAGTCCTTACTCAATATTAGGTTCTTAACGTAGTTGTTGGTTACTTTGGAAAAAAAAATATGTAACAAAAAGTAAAAGCAGAAAGTATAGAAAAAATTACAGAAAATTAAGTTAAATTGTTGGTAGAAAATAAAAGAAAGAAATACAACTTCATGTGCTGTTGTGTTGTTGTAGAGTATTACTCTTTTTTGTGTTTGTGTGTGTACGTGTTAATGTTGTTGTTGCTGTTATAGGGACCAAGCCAAGTATTTGAAAATATATATCATATTATATACACAAAAGTATTCAAACATAAAACATTTACTCGTAAAACGTAAAGAAACAGAACGAAAGAAAAACATTTTTAAAATTTAATTTAAACAATTAATAAATGTAATAAATTTAAATAGAAAATGTGAAAAAATAATAATTTTTGTTATATTTTAAAGAAAAAATAATCAATTTTGTTATTTTTTTTACAAAATCAAGTGAATTTTTAATGATTTGACTTCAAAACGGATATAAAAACCTTTTTCCGTTTGATTTTATTAAGAGATTGTGTATATGTGTGTTTAAGAAATGAGTATTTTTTTGTGTTTTAAAGAAAATTATATGAAAAAAATGTTTAAAAAAGCAGAGTATACTTTTAGGAGGTTTGATTTTAATGCTTTTAGCTCTTATTCAATAACATAGTGTTGTTGTTGCTTGTTAATGCTCATTATACACTACATGTACAATCTTCTTTTAATGCATATGTTTTTGCATTACCGTTAGTTATATATATATTTGTGAATATATATGTATGAGTGTGTATGTGTGTGTGTTTTTTTTTTAATTGTGAAAATAGAAAAATATGTGTGCCAAACCTTATAATAATATTCATATACCAACAATTATATTTATAAAGAGTATAACAGTTCTTTTTTTTTTTTTAAATGTGGAGAGTAATAAAAAGAGCAAGAGAGAGAAGTTCCCGTTTTATTTTTGTTCATAACTTCCTGTGTTATAATTTATTATGGAATATAAAAAAGTACTCCTTTTTATACCCTCCACCACCATGAGTGTTGAAGAGGGTATATTAACTTTGTCATTCCGTGTGTACCGTTAAAAAGGAATCATCTCATATCGCATAATGTATATATATTCTTGCATGAAATCAAAATCTAAGTCGATTTAACTATGTCCATTTGTCTGTCTGTTTTTGGCAAGTTCATATTCATAATAATGATAGAACGCAATGAAACTTTACCTAAGTATTTGTTATAGTCCTGAGAAGTTTATTATCGGTTGAGCATATTTAATGATATAGACCGATATATGAGGTAACCTCAATAAATATAACTAATTTTGTGACTCCTGTGTTGAATTAAAAAAAAACTTTAAAATATTGCATAAGTTAGGGAGTGTATATCGGAATGTGTTTGTACGAACATAACGTATTTACTTTATATGCATTTGTAGTGAAGGGTATTAAAAATTCGGCATAGCCGAATATAGCATTCTTATTTGTCATTTATTTCAAGAAAAAAGAAGAAAAAACATTTTTTATACCCTCCACCACCACAAGTGGTGAGGGTATATTAAGTTTGTCATTCTGTATGTAACGCCAAGAAGGAATCATCTCAGACCCAACAATGTATATATATTATTGCATCAAATCAAAAACTGAGTCGATTTAGCTATGTCCGTCTGTCCGTCTGTCCGTCTGTCCGTCTGTCCGTCTGTCCGTCTGTCTGTTGGAAACATTCTCACGCCTAGAATAATTGACCGAATTCAATAAAACTTGGCCACATTATTTGTTATTGTCCTAAGCAGTTTGCTATTTAAAACCAGCTATATCGGTTTATAAGCAAGGAAGTTATAGACCGATATCTGAAACAACCTCAAAATTTCAAAAGTGAACTCTTATAATTTCTTCTAAAAATGTAATTGGACTAAAACAAAAATTAATTTTAGCATACAATTACACGTGCTTCATCATCGTGCCAAAAATTATCAAAATCTGATTAACCGGAAAAAAGTTATAGGCTATAATATGCAAAATTTTGATACACCCCAAACTCTTTGTGTCATATGGACCGCAATTTTTAAGATAATTTACTGAAATTTGTCACAACTAATTTTTAAACCATTCTTAATATATGTTATAAATTTTATTAACATTGGTCCATATTTTGATATAGCTCCCATATAACGCCATTTCCCGGAATATGATTTATAGCTCATAAAACTCTTAAATTGGAACCAATTCTATTGAAATTTGGCACAAATAATTGTTTAACTATTTTAAATATATACTATAAATTTTATTCACATGGGTCCGTATTTTGATATAGCTGCCATATAAGGCCCCTTCCCGGAATGTGATTCATAGCTCATAAAACTCTTAAATTTGAACCAATTCTTTTGAAATTTGGCATAACTAATTTCCTAGCTATTTTAAATATATGTTATAAATTATATTAACATGGGTCCATATTTTGATATAGCTCCCATATAAGGACTTTCCCGGAATATGATTTATAGCTTATAAAACTTTTAAATTTGAACTAATTCTTTTGAAATTTGGCACAATTATTGTTTCAACTATTTTAAATATATATTGTGAATTTTATTAATATGGATCCATATTTTGATATAGCTCCCATATAAGGCCCCTTCCCGGAATTTGATTTATAGCTCATAAAACTCTTAAATTGGAACCAATTATATTGAAATTTGGCTCAAATAATTTTTTAACCATTTTAAATATATACTATAAATTTTATTCACATGGATCCGTATTTTGATATAGCTCCCATATAAGGCCCCTTCCCGGAATGTGATTCATAGCTCATAAAACTCTTTAATTTGAACCAATTCTTTTGAAATTTGGCACAACTAATTTTCTAGCTATTTTAAATATATGTTATAAAATTTATTAACATGGGTCCATATTTTGATATAGCTCCCATATAAGGCCCCTTCCCGGAATATGATCTACAGCTTATAACATTTTTAAATTTGAACCAATTCTTTTGAAATTTAGCACAATTGATTTTCTAGCTATTTTAAATATATGTATTAAGTTTTATTTACATGGGTCCATATTTTGATATAGCTCCCATATAAGGCCCCTTCCCGGAATATGATCTACAGCTTATAACATTTTTAAATTTGAACCAATTCTTTTGAAATTTAGCACAATTGATTTTCTAGCTATTTTAAATATATGTATTAAGTTTTATTTACATGGGTCCATATTTTGATATAGCTCCCATATAAGGCCCCTTCCCGGAATATGATCTACAGCTTATAACATTTTTAAATTTGAACCAATTCTTTTGAAATTTAGCACAATTGATTTTCTAGCTATTTTAAATATATGTTGTAAACTTTATTAAAATGGGTCCATATTTTGATATAGCTCCCATATAAGGCCCCTTCCCGGAATATGATTTACAGCTTATAATACTTTTAGATTTGAACCAATTCTATTGTATTGTGGGTCCATATTATGATATAGCTCCATTATAACGCCCCTTCTCGAGGAAATAAAGACCAATTCTACTGAAAGTCGACACAATTATTTTGCTAACTGTTCTGAAAATATTATATTAATTTGCCCTGTATCGGTCCAAATTTTCCTATAGCTCCCTTATAACGGGATTTTCCGGAAAACGGATTAGAGTTTATAAAACATTTAAATAAAGATCAATTCCATTAAAATTTAGCACAATGAAAAATAAACTCTTTAATTATTTTGTTTTTAAATACGATTTACAAATTTTATAAAAATATAGGAGTATGAGTTTAAAG
The DNA here is from genome assembly GCA_004302925.2 of Cochliomyia hominivorax. Taxonomy (NCBI): domain Eukaryota; kingdom Metazoa; phylum Arthropoda; class Insecta; order Diptera; family Calliphoridae; genus Cochliomyia; species Cochliomyia hominivorax. Next base: position 88,252,614 of record PYHX02000158.1, on the reverse strand, counting down.
TGTAAAGAAATTAACAGTTCCACTTAGAAGTAATATTTTTATTTAAATACAGTTTTATTTTGAAACTTTTGGTAAAAAATTCTTTATTCTTTTTAGTGCTCCCGATTTGAAAATTCAATGACTAAAAGTCTTAAATTTTGTGGAAAATTTTGTTCAAAATGAAAAAACTCTAGTTAAGACGAAAAACATTCAAAATTTTAATTATCGATTCGATTCTAATTAGGTTTTCGACTAAATTTTTTGGAAGGTAAATCTGGTTTCTGTTTAGTTTAAAATTTGGTTAGAAAATGTTTACTTAGTTATTGGTGCTGCCCTCTATAAATGATTTTTCTAATAAATTTAAGTTGTTAAATTCTATAGCATATTTTTCAGGAAAATATTTTTCCAATTATGGATTCGATTTTCAAGAAATTTCCAATTAGAAAGCAAATCTGCGTTCTAATGCTGCCCTCTATGTTTTTCCCAGCAACATATATTTTATCTAAAATCAGAAACTTTTGTTGCCAGCAACATTAATTCAATGACAAATTCTTGATTTTCTTTAAATCTCTATTTTTAATGTCCATTCTACAACTTGTTTATAATAATTTGCAGCATGTAATGAAAACTTGTTGCTAACAATATAATGGAAACATGTTTATAAACATAATTATAATCTGTTAATTACCAACATACTACTAAAATTAAAATTAAAGATCTCTTTATGATTTTTTACTTCTTAGCAACATGTTGAGAATATTTAGTTTCGTGCAACATGATTTAATATGAATTTTCTTCCAGTATTTTGTTGATAAACATTTTGGAATAAAAACATGTAAACAATCATGTTGTTGACAACATTTTGTTGCAAATTATTTTATTCACGTTAAAGAAATAAATATTTTTAGCATTTTATTTGTAAACTTTTTGGATTGACAACATGTTTACAAATGTTTTGTTAGCAACATTTTGTTGCTAACTATTACGTGAGCGACGAAAAGGAACTTGGCTTTTCTATTTTTTATATGTATTTCTATGCATTTTGTTTATAAGCATTTTTGATTAACCACATGTTTACATATTTAATGTTGGCAACATTTTTTCAAAATGTATTTTGTTTTAGAAAAGATTTTTATTAAATTAAAAACAAAATGTAACTAAAATTTCATTATTTATATTATTTATTTCTATAAATTTTGTTTATAAACTTTTTTGATTGGCAACATGTTTACTTATATTTTGTTGGCAACATTTTGTAAAACAAGTAATTTTATTCGAAATTACTTTTAATGATAAGAAAGACAAAAAGCAACAAGAGTTTTTTATTAATATAATTAATTACCAGCATTTCTTTATGAAACATGTTTACAAATATTATGTTGGCAACATTTTGTTTAAATAGATTTTTTTTGAAGTTATTTTTATTTTTGTAACAAGAGAGAAATTTGAGTTTATTCGATAGTTAAATCTATTTTCCAAAAAGTAGAAATGTTTTCCTTAACTCATTTATAAATTTATATTCAGCAACATGTATAGAAACTTTCATCGAATGATAATTTGTTTACAAATATTATGTTAGCAACGTTTTAATAAAACTAATTGTTTTTAATATCTTAAAGACTAAAAAGGAAGTTGAATTTCTTTATTAATAAGACTTACTGATATCAACATGTTTAGATACTTTTATGAATTACAACATGTTTGTATATGTTATGTTAGCAACATTTTAGTAAAATTTAAAGTTTGATCGTAATTAATTTTATACTCTTAAAGACTAAAACGGATGTTCTGTTTTTTATTAATAAGACTTATTTTTGTCAACATGTTTAGATACTTTTTTGAATGAGAATATGTTTGTAAATATTATGTTGGCAACATTTTTTTTTTTTTTTTTTTTTTTTTTTCAAAAAATTCTTAATAATTTTATGTTCAACAACATGTCGAGAAACTAAAGAATGGCAACTTTTAGAAATATTTCCTTTTAAAATTTTTTGTTTAGCCACATGTTTATAAACATTTTTTTTAATTGTTAAAAATGTATATGAAAAAAATGGAAATGTGCAAGAAAATTTAAAAATTACTTAAAATAATTTTCATATAATAAAAATACTTCTCATCAACATGTTTCGAAATATTTCTTTTTTGTTTAGCAGCATGTTTATAAACATTTTTTTAATTGTTAAAAATGTATATAAAACAAATTAAAACATGGAAAAAATTTGAAAATTACTTAAAATAATTTGCATATAATAAAAATATTTCAAATCTTACTTCTCATCAACATGTTTCGAAATATTTACTTTTTGTTTAGCAACATGTTTACAAACATTTTTTGTTAAAATTGTTAAAAATTAATTTGCAAAATAGGAAACATTAAAGGAATCTTTGAAATGATTTAAATCATGTTGAATTAATTAAAATATTTCGTATAGATTATTTTTTTAGTTCCGAATTATTGTATCTTATTTTTGTAATTACGGTTGTGTTTCGAAACATCTAATGGAACTTTAAATAAAAATAAGAATTTAATTCAAAATTATAAAAAATAAATAAGAAAAATCAGTGAAAATAACAATCATAACATTAAAGTAACAAAAATGTTTAAACGCAAATAATATGAATACGTGAAGTTAACAGCAAAAAATCAACAAATTAATTTAAACAACTAAAAACCACAGGGTGTCACCGAATTAAGTAAATACAACAATATGTTGGAATGTAAACAGGTAAATGAATTTAATTAAAAACTAATATTTTTACAATTTTTTTTAATAAAAATTAAAATTTCAACTTGTTTCCCATCTCCTTCCTTTAACTGTCATCTTAAACTAATTCTGTCATTTTTTATTAATAAAACACAAAATCGGGGCTAAATATTTTTTCTGATTCTTCTACTTTTTTGAAATGTGCATTTAAACATTTTTTATTTATTTTCTATATTATTTATTCTTTTTTCCTTTTGACCCAATTTCTTGTTTTTTTCTTTTTCTTCTTCCTCTTCCTCTCATATTCATATTTAAACAGTTTTACAAAAGATTATTATTTTCAAGGGGACATTTACATGTTCACTTTTTTGATATTTCGCAAATTGTTTTTGTTGTTTTTTGGAAATATTTCAAGTTTTTGAAGGAAAGAGAAAAAACTCATGTTCATGAAAATCATAATCGTGTACTTAATAAGTAATTTAATGCGGAGGGGATGGATTGTGAAAAATATTGTGAAAAAAACTTGGAATGGAATTTTAAAAATAAATATTTAAAGGAATTTAATATTTTTAAAAATTTAGAATTTTTGCTGAAATTTAGATTTTTTAACGAAACTCAATCTAGAATTCTCAAATCAAGAAATCTAAATTTTTTATAAAAAAAATTCGAAATTTTTATTTCAAAATTAATAAGTAAATTTTGAAATTTTTAGCCAATTTTTACATTTTCAATACATAATTCTTAAAAATTCTAAACTTTTAAGAAAATTTAAATTTTTAATAAACTTTTGAAATAAAGTTTAATTGTAATATTCAACTGGATTTTAAATTTTTATTAAAATTTTTGAATTTTTATAAAAATTTCAATTTTTTAGTGAAATTTTGTATTTTTTCTAAAATTAAACAAAATAAAAATTTTTATAGAAAAATTATGAATTTTAAAAAAATTTAATTTTAAATAATTTTTTAGAAAAAAAATGACTTTTTAGAAAATTTTTTTATTAAAAAAATAATAATTTTACAAAAAATTTTAAGTTTCATTAATTTTTGTTTTTATTTAGAAAAATTGTATTTTTAGAAAATAAAATCAATTTTGTGAAAAATTTATAAAAAAAAATTGATATTTTGAAAAAATTAATTTTCGAGAAAATTTGAAAAATTTTGGATTCTAGTTCAGTTGCCATTAATTTCCGGTTCAGTTCTGTTTCAGTTCTCATTTAGTTCTCGTTCAGTTCTAGTTCAATTCTAGTTCAGTTGTCATTTAGTTCTGGTTCAGTTCTTGTTCAGTTCTGTTTCAGTTCTCAATTATTTGTCGTTCAGTTCTAATCAGTTTAAGTTCAGTTCTATTTCAGTTCTGTTTCAGTTGTCATTTAGTTCTGGTTCAGTTCTCGTTCAGTTCTCATTTAGTTCTCGTTCAGTTCTGGTTCAGTTCTCGTTCGGTTCTGTTTCAGTTCTCATTTAGTTCTCGTTCAGTTCTATTTCAGTTCTGTTTCAGTTGTCATTTAGTTCTTGTTCAGTTCTGTTTCATTTCTCATTTAGTTCTCGTTCAGTTCTGGTTCAGTTCTCGTTCGGTTCTGTTTCAGTTGTCATTTAGTTTTGGTTCAGTTCTTGTTCAGTTCTGTTTCAGTTCTCATTTAGTTGTCGTTCAGTTCTAATCAATTTAAGTTCGTTTCTTGTTCAGTTCTAGTTCAGTTTTAGTTCAGTTCGAGTAAAGTTTTAGTTCAGTTGTAGTTCAGTTCTGGATCAATTCTACTTCAGTTCAAGTTCACTTATAGTTCAATTCCAGTTCAGTTCTTGTTCAGTTCTCGTTCAGTTTTAGTTATGTTCCAGTTCAGTTCTATTTCGTTTCTCAATCAATTTTATTTCAGTGTTGTTCTTTAATTCAGAAGATTCCCTAATGACTCCAATTGTAAATTCCAATTTTTATTACATTTTGAGAGTCTTCGAAATTGCTGAAATTATTTTAAAACATTTTTGGAACTGTCGTTGCTAAGATTTCCACCAAAATAACTCTCCTTTAGTTGAAAAGCCTGTAGGAAACTTTTAGGTTCTGGTATAATTTTTTAAACTTAAAAAATTATTTTATTATTCTTATTTAATTTAAATTGTCCTTATTTCGAAAACCATTTTTGCCATTATTTTCTCAAGAACTTTTCTGAAATCTACAAAAAAATTCTTTAGAAATTTTTATTAATTTTATTGTGAAACAATAAATTTTGTACAAATATTTGCATTTTATGACAAACGGAAAAAAGAGAAATTCCCCTAAATAAACGTTACCTTAATTATACCGCGAATTTTGCAAAGCAGCTGCCTTTGTTCTCTCAACAAATCCCTAACGAGATACAGTAGCTTCGTTGAAATATCAAACAAGAGAAACAGGTATAAACAAGAGCAAAAGAAACACCCGCAATATAATCTCATCATCATCATACAAGACCTGAAGGATCAAAATCCCATTAAGAATATCTTGTAGTTAGTTAAAGCTGCAGGGAGAGATTTTATTACCTGTATCTCATGTACTCAAATTACTGATCGTGTGTGAATATAAATTTTCGTGGGCGGCAGCGAGAGTATCAGTTATACTGTATAACGTCAAACGTTAACAACTCGTTTAACATTTTAAACCGTCAAAATTTATCCCACCGTAGAAAAAATTCTCAACATGGTTCTCAACTCAACCGTGATCGTTAATAATTCCAACAACGAAGCTGAAGATCAGTTACATCAGCAATCACCCCAATTGGTGGTGAATACGAAGAATTTCAATAATGAAGACTTGGAAGAATTTGTAAATATTTCGGAGGAAATTGAAAGAGCTTCCCGAGAACGTCGTTCTCAAAGACGACGTTCTAGATCAAGATCGAATACTATGGTAGCTACCATGACTAGAGAAGAGATATTTGAATGCACCAATATTGATGATGATCAATTTCTGAAAGCTATGGAACATGAGACCAGTTATGAGGTTAGCAAAGATCGTGTCGCTTTGGTAAGCAGCATAGAAAATCTTATGAAATATTTTGATGAGGATGTCACCGTAAGAGATGATAGTTTGGTTAAGGCTTCCCCGGTTAAGAAAGTAACCAAAGGAAAAGTGGCCTCAGCCGTAGCTTCCTTCCGCAACAAATACAACTGGACGCCTTCTCCTTTGAGCAAACGTAAGAAACAACAACAAACAGCAGCAACAAATGGAGGTTAAAGCGAATATCCAGGAATTGAAAAAGAAATATGAGACCTCTATGGACACGGATGCAAGTCCATCTCCCAAGCCAGGGAAAACCAGAAGTCCTAAGCTTTCACGCAAAAACAAGGTCAAACAAATGGCTTTGCTTTTTAATAATAAAATCAATTCTATAATAAGAAATTCCTCACCCGAACCCCAAACACCACCTCCTGTGTCTCCCGGCTTAGAATCTATTGCATCATCTATAGCTTCCCCTAATTTCACTTCAACTTTGAAACCTAAATCACCGAAATTAAAATCAAAATTCCCTAAATTTGTAGCCAAACTACCAAGTCCCAAACCAAGTCCTCTCTTCAAAAGGAAGCAATTGCAAAAGTCGCCCAGCATTTCAACATCTCTGGGACAAAGTCCCTTAATGAGCCGTAAGCAATTGGAAAAACAACCCAGCACTACTTGTTTGGTGGCGGAAAGTGTATTCTCTCAGTTATCGGTGAAAGACAAAGCTTTACTCTACAATCAATTCATTGCTGACATGTCGAAACACAATCCTAAATTCAGCAAACACGCTGAGGTTTTGGAATCGAATGTGAAAAAGGAAATTCAAAGGGGTGAAGTAATATGTGAAAAGCAGAGTTCTGTGAAATATTTAAGAGATTCGCTGGAGGCTAAATTGACTCCTACCAAAGCCCTATCCAAAACTCTGCAAAGATTTAAAAGATCAAACTCGAAATTAGCTTTGGAACTTTCACCTAAAGCCAAGGAATATGAAGATCTTTTACAAGGCGATATGTCCTGTTCACAGTTGGTAGATGACAGTCAAGATCTCCTACATGTCAGCACCTTAACGGTGGTTTTGAAATCTATTCCCGACAACAAGAAAACTCTCACCAAAAATAAGTCTCAACGCAAAAAGAAAGATGTTACTTTTTCAGAGGATAATAGCATAATAGAACCCCCCTCACACAAAAGAACCCAAACCATGATCCGTTCTTCTTTTTGTGTGGAACCCTATGCTCCACCCAAGAAAATACGACGCACCCAACACGAACGTTTGGCGCCTAAAATGTTTTTTCAGAATCAACATTTGGAAAAACTTTTCTATCACTGGCTAAAGGAAAAGAATGGTGTGGCCTTTGATATTACGGCAGCCGATAATCAATATGACATCATAGAAATTGTGCCCAAGAATTCCCGTGATAAAGTACTACCGGCCCAAGAGGTGAATGAAATTCTAGAGGCGGCCATTAATAAATTGGAATCGAAAAAGGAAAAGGAAGAACGAGAAAATTTGAGTAAACCGAAGACGGAAGATGCCATAGCTCTGATAAAAAATACTTTGGAAAATGAGAAATCTTTGGAGAAATCAGTCATAGAAGTGGAACTACCTTTGGAGGTGGAAATAGAAGCGAAAAAAGAAACAGATGAAGCAGAAGCAGAAAATAAAGCTAATGAAACTATAGAGAGTGATTTGGGCTTCACTAGTATAAACAAGGTAAGAGGAAATCTTAAAGACTTTCCAAAGATTAAAGACACTTATTCCCTTTCCCTTTGTGTCTTTCCACAGACCACTAGCGAAGATTCCTTAACGGAATTTAACTCACCCGAAGTTTCAAATTTAGCAAAACGTAAAAAGAAATTAAAACGTTCTATGTCTTTGAGAAAGGACAGTTCGGTATTGGAATCTAATGCTCTGTTCTCCACGGATTCAGATTCTGATTGCAAACCTCAAACTGAAGTCGTAAAAATACAAAGCTGTACTTTACCTAAGTCCAGGAAATGTTCCAATTATGTTAAGAAATTGGTGTTTAAGACTTTGAATTCCTCCATGCCTGCCGAACCCCATTCCAGCCATCTTAACAATGAGTTGAGTATTTTGGAATTGGATAGATCTTTAATAAGACAAGTCAATTCACCTTCCAAAATTAAAAATGCTTACACCTTAACTGTCATGTCTTCACCTTCACCACAAACTGAAAGTGATTTCTACGATTCCGATTTACCAAGAACACCCATTAAGGAGGCCTCACGGTCATGGCCTTCTCTACTGGAAGCTCAATTGGAGGATGAGGTTTATGGTTTAAAGGGGAAAGCTGTGTCCACAGAATTCACCGATATGGCCAAGAGCAAAATGGAGCAGGAACAACAGAAATTGCTAATGGATAGTTTTATAGATCAGGGTTTTGAAACGGGTTCCAATGATATGGATTCGCCCATGAGATTGCCTAGAAAACTGGCAGCTGATCTAGACAAATCGGTAATGAAAAGAGAAAATCCTAAAAATTTCTCTACTCCTTTGAAAGATAAACCTGTAAATCAGGTATTTACTGCTTTACAGGGATCCACCACGCAAGCTCAAGTTATAAGTCCCATAGCAAATGATTCATCACCCCAAAGACCTGCCTCCCTTACCATGACAGTTATTAAGGAGGATACGCAAATGGAGGATTCCCAGGAAATGTATAATACTCCTAGTTCCTTAAATGATTCCAATACCTTCTTTGCCACTGAAACAACTCCAGAGTTGGGTGTGACACATAAAGTTCAAACCTCACAATTTTGGATAACTTCTGGTGACTTTACAGCCGCCATAACTATACATCATTATGAAGCGGAACGTTTAATGTTGCTGAGCAATATATTTGCCCAGAAAAGTTTGGACACAAAGGAAATGAACTTTGGCATTGATCAACATAAATTTATCGCCGATAATTCGGCCACTTCAGATGACATAATTAAAAAGGTACCACAAGAAAATAATTGCTCACAATATTGGTTCTCTACCGGGGATGTTTTGATACCTTTTAGTGGCAAACAAATGTCCAGCAAGAAAATACAAAGTTTCTTTCGTTACATACGGGAATTTTTGGAAGATTCGGGTTCGCTAAGATTTGGTATTGACAATTATGAATTTTCCAATATCTATCAACACAACTCAAATTGTTCTAACCATTTTATGGCTAATACTTGGTCCCAGGCCGTCTCTTCCTTAAAAACTAGCGATCTAGATCAATCCGATATAGATTCCGAAGAATTTGAACAAAGTCTTACATTCTCAGGGATGAGTGGTCATCATTCAGATACCGCCTCTTTAAAAAGTGATGATTTAGTTAATCCTCAACTTTCCAGCTTTAGAACACAACATTCTTCGATTTCCTTAGAGCAAATATTTGAAGATGCACGCCATTTGAATCTCTCGAAGACACAAACCGATAAACAAGCTTTGGAAGCACAATTTACCGTACCCGAAATGTTAAAAACTTTACAAAATCAACAAGCTAAATTGAAGTCTTTGGAAGAACGTATGTTAACCTGCACCGAGAATTCAATGTCCCAGAAAACCCATGATATTAATGAATCTCCGGAATATATGCGTAAATTGAGGAGTATCATCTCGGCTATCGATAACATAGGTCGGGGTAATGGTTTCAATGCCTGCACCATAGAACAATTGGAAAGTTTTATGTTTTTTTTGAGCCGTTATGCTGATCTATGTCTGGCTAATTGTACAGCCCACATAGAGAAAATTTTGGATGTGGTTATGAACCAACGTACATTACAGGTTTAGAGTTTAAGAAATACGATTTCAACTTTAATTCTTCCCCAGAAAAAAAAAGTAACTTAAAGTTTCTTCTTCTGTAATTTTTCTTTTTAAGATATAGAAATAAGAATCTCTCAAATCATTCCATTTGATTTTAAATGACTATAGCTTTTCAAAAAGCTTAATTCTTTAGTGCTTTAGTTTGTAAGTTTTAGTTTTTAAGTTTTTAATAATTTTAAGTGAAAAAGTCTTATGAAGACGTTTTAAAAGTTACTTTAAGTTTTTGAATATAAGTTGAAATTAATCGAATAAAAACTGATTGGAAAAAAATTTGGATTTTTGATTTTCTATAAAAAAATTTGATTCTTCAGATTGATGAAAATATATCAATTGTTGCGATGTAGTTATCGGTTATGTTCAACAGATCGAAATAAGTATTTCAATAGTTAATTCTTTAAATATTTCCTTTTTTGATATTATTCTTGGCGCCATGCGAATAGTGACCTCAAGAGAAATGGACCGAGAATGAAGTCTCAAATTTGAGCCAATTTTTCATTATGAAAAATTACCCCATTTAAGGGAATGTCATAAGAGACCCCAAATATTGGGGCATTTTTGAGGGAAAGAAAAATTTCCCCAATTACATATTAATGTAACAACTTCTTTCGGCCGGACTTAAACACATCAAAACACCGACATCGTTAAAGATTTTATTTGGGAAGCATTTTAGCGAAGACGTCTTTCTAAGCGCCACAGAGTTGAAAGTCTCTCATTAAAAAGCCGGCTTCATAAAAGTTTTTTTTTGGAAGTGAGACGCATTTTAGCAAAGCTAAACACCATAGAGAAGATGTTTAGAAAGTCGGGTTGCGCAAGGAAGGTTTATTATTTAATTATCAATGGATTCCAAGTGGATGTATGGGATCATTTAACTGTCATTTTCATTATTCTATCAGACATTTAACACATCAGCTTCCCGACTTATTTCATATATAATGGATTTCATTTGGGTGTTAAATTTTCCCTTCTTCTAAAAGACAAAGTGACCCTAAAACAAATATAATTAAAGATCCCTAAAAATGGGGAAAATACCCCAAATTTAGTGCTGTTGCACTCCATGTAATTTTGGCATTCATCTTTCATTAGGCCATTTTTCTTAGGGTCACAATTTGCAGCGCCATTTTTTTAATGAAATTTATAAAATTTTAATATGTTTTATTATTCTTCAATTTATCGTAAATTTTTTTATTTATCGATTTCACTTCAATTTTTTGTTTATCGAAAATCTTCTTTAATTCCTATATTTTTTCAAAACAATTTTCATTAAATTTATATTTTTAAATTCTCTTTAAACCTTAAATTTATCGACAATATTATATGAATTTTATATTTATCGAATATTTTAAAAAGAAATCGATAAATATAAAAATCCAACTCCTCTAGTAATTTAAGAATTTCTCTAAAGTTTATCGAAATTTTATTTCCAAATTTTATATTTATCGAAAATCTTAACTAAATTTTGTTACGCTTCAATTTATCGTCAATGTTATATATATTTTTATTTATCGAAAATCTGAAAATTCAATTTCGATATTTATCGAATTTTTTTTTTCAATTTTCGTTTTAATCGTTAATCTTCTTAAGAGAGTTATGAACTTAATGAAGATGTTTTTTTTTTTGTTAGGAATTTATTTCTTCAAAAAGTTATCGATATTTTTATTTAAAAAAATCTAAATGTTATAACAAATCGTTTTTGAACTTCACACATATCGAAAATATCGCTTCTTAATTTATTCATGATTTTTATTAAAAATTTGAATTTATCTAAAATTTAATTTAATAAAAATATTTTTAAATTTCAAATTTAACGAAAGACTTTTCTAATTTCTATACTTAACGAAAATTTTCTGTAACTGATAATTTATTGGAAATATTCTTTCTCTCTTCAGAATTTATATCTCTTAATTTTTATTATTAAATTTCTAATCAGTGAATTTATGGAAAATGTGTTTTTAATTAATTTCGATCTTAACGAAAATGTTGTAAGTCTTAATTTTAAAAAGATGTCCCTAATTTTTAAATTGAACGAAAATCTTTTCTTATTTCTATACTTAACGAAAATTGTCTCTAACTGATTATTTATCGGAAAACTACTTTCACTAAAGATTTTATCTTTCATAATATTTATCGATTATTTTTCCCCATTTTCGATAAGTTTTATATTTTTCTAAGTTTTCTCGAATCTATCGAAGGATTTTCTCTTTTGTGAACGAAATAAAATCTTTTTTTATTTCTATACTTAACGAAAATTGTCTCTAACTGATTATTTATCGGAAAACTACTTTCACTAAAGATTTTTTTTCTCATAATATTTATCGATAATTTTTTCCCCATTTTCGATAAGTTATATATTTTTCTAAGTTTTCTCGAATCCATCGAAGGATTTTCTCTTTTGTTAACGAAAGAAAATCTTTTCTTATTTCTATACTTAACGAAAATTGTCTCTAACTGATTATTTATCGGAAAACTACTTTCACTAAAGATTTTATCTTTCATAATATTTATCGATTATTTTTTCCCCATTTTCGATAAGTTTTATATTTTTCTAAGTTTTCTCGAATCTATCGAAAGATTTTCTCTTTTTTGAACGAAAGAAAATCTTTTCTTATTTCTACACTTAACGAAAATTTTCTCTAACTGATTATTTATCGGAAAACTACTTTCACTAAAGATTTTTTTTCATAATATTTATCGATTTTGTTCCCCATTTTCGATAAGTTTTCTATTTTTCTAAGTTTTCTCGAATTTCTCGAAATATTGCGCTTTTTCTGCCATGATTCATATTTTAAACGTCAGTTTTCCTCTGAATATTCAAATGAACTTTTCTTGCAGCGTAGAATTCTTCCAAAGTTTTTCTTCCTAAGAGCCTTGAGCAACTTGTGATCGTATATAGTTTTTCCTATTTTCATTAAAACGATTCTGGTGAGAATTCAATTTGAAAACGATACTTTTCATAATTTATTTTATCCGCAAGACCTCACACACTGCCATTTTGATTAAATAGAAAATTCGGGCTGAAAATTTAATCCTTTTTTTAATATAAAAAAAAGTTTAGATAGATTTCTTCTGGAACAGTGTTTAATATAAAATGTCTTTTCTCAGAAGCAGATCTCTAGCAAGATCACTTTGAAGAAATTTTTAAATTCGCGATCATTCAATTATAATTTTTTAGAAATGATTAGAATACTATTTTAGATAAAGAAACAATTTGGAGTTTTATATTGCAGAAAGATCGCTCTAGCAAGATCACTTTGAAAAAGTGTTTGTATATGGTGATCGTTTATTCTAATCCGATAATCTGATTAAGGAATAGAAATGGTTTTGAATTAAAATATTATTTTTGATTCTTTTTTCGTTTTTTATAAAAAAAAATCAAAATTTTCTTTAATCTGAACATTTAGATTTTAGTGATCGCAGCACTTTAAGTAAATAATACATGTTGAAGATCGCATGGATTTCGAAAGGGAACAAAATTTCGAAAACAAAATCAATTTGGTAACTTTAAAATACTTCAAATAAGTTTATTTTTGGGGACCGTTTTTCTCTTAATTGATTAACAATGATTCCTGATCTTTTATGAGAAATGGCTAAGAACAAGAGTGATCTTGAAAGGGAAATGGCTTAAAATTTTGAAATTCGCTTTTTAAACCGGTTTACTTGGAATACTACATTTTTATATCCGAAGAATTTTGACTGATCAGAAAGTTTTTTATTTTGCAAGATCGCAAATTCTTGAAAGACCAAATATTCAATTTTCCAATTTCCATACTGAAAATGTGATATCTATACAGGCTTGTATTTCATCATCCTTTATTCCATATTTTTCTACTAGTTTTATTTTATTTTACTTAATACCTCTGCCCGTTATTTTAAATAGAAATCGCAAAATTTTCCTAATCGCTTATTAAATGCTAAAATGAAATTCCACTAAATTAAGAAACAAACTTTCCAAGAATTGCACTTTAACTCTCTAGCAGCTGTTATAAATGGTCATACTTTAATCTCAGCAGGTAGCACCTTTTTCCAAAAAGGAAAAACGCGAATAATTAGGAGTTTCGCGAAAAAAAGTTGAAATACGCGAAATAACTACCTGAGTGGGGCAACTGTTACAGGAAAGATTAAGTTACCTAAATTTCTTCTTCAACATTTTTTGTAAAGTGACCTTTTTAGTATATAAACTTGCTGTGCTACGAAAATCACCATCAGTTCTAAACTGTCTAACGTCTAACGTAAAACATAACCTCAAAAACAAACCAAAAAACACTTTAAGCGAAAAGTTTTATACTTTTTTAACTTAAAAACTCTAATTCATTCAAAATGATGTCAATTAACAACTCCCAACAAGCTAATCCAATCTCTCCAGTGGTTTCACGCAAAAAGTATCCTGCTCCTCAACGTCCCAGTATTGAGGAACTTAAAAAGAAATACGAAGCGAATGTGAATGTAAAAGATGAAGTTTTTAAAGTTCCTGAGCCGGAAACTCCTAAAATGTTGAAAATTTCCAAGGTTAAACAAATGGCTTCCATGTTCAATTCCAAAATTTCTCAAATTATAAGACGTGACACGGAATGTAACAAGTATTCAACATTGGTGAATGAATTGTCGCCAGAACCTAAGATTCACAACAAGCCCGAATTACCCAAACCTTTTCCATTGCCCAAGATACGTTATAACAAGGAAAAGGCTCCTATTCCAAGTCCCCGAACCAAATCCAAGGCAAGAGCTCAACAAAAATCCATGTATTTTATTTCGGAAGATAATTTTGCCAAGTTAACGGTTAAAGACAAGCTCTACTTTACACCCAATTTATTAATGATATGTCCAAAAAGAATCCCAAATTTGGCAAACATGCCGAGCAAATGGAGGCTAATGTGAAAAAGGTGGTGGCTCATGGTGAAGTTATTAATGAGAAACAAGAATCGGTAAAACAATTACTAGAAGAACTAGAGGCAAGATGTGCTTTTCCCAAGCAAAATGTGTCACCATTGGGTTTACAAAAAATTATTTCTTTACAACAAGCTAACAAGAAATCCAAGGCTGCTACCAAAGGTCCCATTAAATCCAAAGAATTTGAAGATATATTGGAAAAGAAAGTCTCTCATATTGCAACTCTAACCATTAATCTTCAACCCTATGAGGAAGAAGAGGAAATGAGACCGCATAGAAGAGCAAGATCTTTGCCCAGACGTCGCAGAGATCATGAGGAAATTCTTAAGGAGTTGGGCATTATAGAACCCTCACACAAAAGAAACAACGATGAAATGCGTACCTCCTTGCCCATAGAAGCTTATGCTCCACCCAAGAAAATAAGACGTACCCGGGTTGAAAGACTAACACCACAAATTGTGTTCCAAAATCAACAATTGGAAAATTTATTTTTCACTTGGCTTCAAGAACGTCAGGATAAGGTGGAAGCCGTAGAAGAAATACAAAACAAATCGGCTATAGATAAGTTATTGGAAGAAGCTATAGCTAAATTGGAAACAGTAGAATCCAAACAAAAGGAATCATTAGTAGTGGAAGAGAAAGAAGTTGATACCAAATCAAAGTCATATAACAAAAAGAAACCTGCTCCTCCGGTGCCGCAACAAGTGAAGAAACTTGTGGCAGAAAGTACAGAAGGTTCTACCACCTCATCGGCTAAGCAATCGGAGGCCGAAGAAAGTGAATCGGGTTTATCTTCTCTAAATAAAGTAAGTAATTCGACTGTGGAAGGCAAGCAAAGATATTTATTTCTCCTTAATTCCACCACAGATAAACAGCGAAGATTCTCCAGCTCTTACAGCCGAAAATGAAGCTGAAAGTTCGGACTTTAATAAACCTATTAAACCTTTACGCAAAAAGAAAATGCGCCGTACTTTAACCTGGAAAAAGGATACAAGCTTAGAGGAAACACAACCCATAACATCTACAGATTCTGATTCGGATTATAAAGTTGCTGAAACCAAAAATAAAAATAAAATGTTATTTATGCAACCGGATACTGAAGAGGAATCTGCAGCAGATGTGCCAGAGACTGCAGCTGTTTCTGAAAATGCATCTGAACCCAATAGTTTTGTGGAATTGGATACGACACTTATGCGTGAGGTTAACTCTCCACGTAAAATAAAATCAGCTTATACCTTGACTGTCTTTTCCCCCACTCCTTGTCAACAATTGGAAGTTGTTACAGATTTGGATTCATCTCAAAGCATTTCTAAGGAAACTTATCGTTCTTGGCCTTCTTTGGTAGATCAACAAATTGATCAAGACCTGAGTTTAATTGATAAGGCCCAATCATCTGATTTGACTTTGAATGAAACTCTGCAAGAAAATAGAACTTTGGCCGATAGTTTTATAGATCAAGGATTTGAAACTGGCTCCAATGACATGGATAGTCCTATAAGAGCCCCTAGAAAATCTTCATTAAAACGGCAAGATGCAAAAGTTTCAGAACCTTTGTTCCTAAAGCCGGAAACCCCTTCAGGCTTCTCTACACCCATTAAAGGACATTTACAACCTAAAAAGACTCCTTCAATAGTTCAGTGCAGCAGCAACTTTTCAGTCCCATAACCATGCCCATGAAAAATCGTCGCCGTTCTATATATGATGCTGAATCTCGTCGCAGTTCCTTGGCCATGCAAGTTATACGAGAAGACCAGCCCTTGGAACAACTTGAAATGACTTCACCTCGAAATCTATACAACACTGAACAAGTATTCTTTGCTAATGCTCCCACCTTGGAAATGACAAATGATATCTCAGATTTGAATGCTCCCAAAATGTCACATTTTGGATTAAATGTGGTGATTTCTCGGTATCGTTAGACATCCATTATAATGAAATGGAAAGAATACGTCTACTCTATGAAATCTTCAGCCAAAGAAGTTGCGATACCAAGGATTTACATTTTGGCATTGATGAGCACAAGTTTTCGGTTCATAATTCCCAGGAACAGGATAATGTAACACGGAAATTGCCTTTCAATAAAGATTTTTCACAATATTGGTTCTCTACTGGCGATTTGGCCATACCCTTTAGTGGCAAACGTTTAACCAGCGAAAAGATACAACGTTTATTTGCATTCATCAAAGCCTCTGTAGAGGAAACTGGTATCCTACGTTTTGGTGTAGATTCTGTGGAATTTTCCAATGTTCCCGAATTTTGGAATCAATCACCCAAATTCTCTATGGAAAGTAATTACAGCATGTTGGTGGGTTTGCAGTCGGGCAACAGTAATGGCCTGGAGGGACGTAGTAAATTTGCTTGGCCCAATACCAAACCCGTGAGAGTCAGTGATTTAGATCAATCAGATTATGAATGTGAAGATTTTGAGGATAATGATTCCTGCCGACTCTCCTTCTCTCCCTGCGGTAGTAATCATTTCGATTTGGCTGCATTGCGTGCTGAGGAATCTACGCCATCCCGCAACGGTGAAGCTGGTGAATCTTTTGGTTATGAATATGAAAATGAGTCATTGGATCACTTATTTGAAAGTAAACGACAGTTAGAAAGTGCCTCACAAATCGAAACTGTACCCGTTATGTTGGATACTTTGAAAACACAACAGGAACGCTTAAGTTTGGTTCAAGCAAAACTCTCCACATATCATAATCCTGAAAAGCTATCAAGTGATGTTCTGGATGCTTTACAAGACACACCAGAATATCTAAATAAACTGAAGGAATTAGTGGCCGAGATAACCAATAAGGGAAAGAACAGTGGTTTCAAGGACTGCACCATCCAGCAATTGGAAAGTTATATGTTTTTCCTAAGTCGTTATGCTGATATTTGCTTGCACAGTTGCAGTGATCATATGGAAAAGGTATTGGATGCTCTCATGGATCAAAGAGCTGTAGTCGTTTAATTTCAGCTGAAGTTCTATGATTTTGTATATAAATTTAGATTTAAGTTAGTTTTGGATCGAGAGTCTTCTAAAGACATAAAATATATTTTAGTTTTTAAGTCCGAATTGGAGAAATAAAATTTGATCAATAATTTTAAACAGAATTTTTTACTTTTATTTTTGTATCGAGTCGCTGAGGAGACTCTATGTTGAGGATTATAAAACGAACTATGAATCTCATGTACAAACATTTGGCTTCCCCGTTTAGTTTCAAGATTTCTCAGATCATAACTCGTGAAACGTGAAACTAATATGGAACTTATATAAAGAAGTGGAACTGAAGAGCAGGATTTTTGACCATGCGTCGCCCTGATCACGAGCAGTTTAGAAAGAATTGTGCATAATAGAGCCATTGCATAAAAGAATGATGAAATGCGTTCCACCTTGCCCATAGATTGTTTCTCCCAAGAAAGTAAGACATACCCGGGGTGAACGATTAACTCCACAAATTGTGTTTCAAATACAAGAGTAAGAAAATTGATTTTTCTCTTGGCTAAAAGAACGTTAAGATAAGGAAGAAGTCATAGAATAAGTGAAACATAAATCTGCTATAGATAAATTATTGGAAGAAGCTATAGCTAAATTGGAAACAGTAGAATCCAAACAAAAGGAATCATTAGTAGTGGAAGAGAAAGAAGTTGATACCAAATCAAAGTCATATAACAAAAAGAAATCTGCTCCTCCGGTGCCACAACAATTAAAGAAACTTCTGGCAGAAAGTACAGAAGGTTCTACCACTTCCTCGGCTAAGCAATCCGAGGCCGAAGAAAGTGAATCGGGTTTATCTTCTCTAAATAAAGTGAGTAATTCGACTGTGGAAGCAAGCAAAAATATTTATTTCTCCTTAATTCCACCACAGATAAACAGCGAAGATTCTCCAGCTCTTACAGCCGAAAATGAAGCTGAAAGTTCGGACTTTAATAAACCTATTAAACCTTTACGCAAAAAGAAAATGCGTCGTACTTTAACCTGGAAAAAGGATACAAGCTTAGAGGAAACACAACCCATAACATCCACAGATTCTGATTATAAAGTTGCTGAAACCAAAAATAAAAATAAAATGTTATTTATGCAACCGGATACTGAAGAGGAATCTGCAGCAGCTGTACCAGAGACTGCAGCTGTATCTGAAATTGCAGCTGTTTCTGAAAATGCATCTGAACTCAATAGTTTTGTGGCATTGGATACGACTCTTATGCGTGAGGTTAACTCTCCACGTAAAATAAAATCAGTTTATACCTTGACTGTCTTCTCACCCACTCCTTGTCGACAATTGGATTCATCTCAAAGCATTTCTATGGAAACTTTTCGTTCTTGGCCTTCAACAGTTATTTGAATTTATATGACCTTTATGACCGTTAAAGGACAATTCAACTGTGTTTAGTTTGGGGATTTTGAATAAGGATTTAATTTAACACTTCTCTAAGGTTCAATCGACTTAAAAGCTGGAGCTTTTTGATTATTTTAAGCTTCGTATTTTTCGGTTGTTTTACACTTTATATTCTTTTCGTTATTATTGAATTTATTTCTATAACAAATGTCATTCGATCTATTTTATATTATTCTCTATAAAAGACTTTTTGAATTGAACAGTAGCAGAAAAGGTTAAAGGTCAATATAGTGGGGTCTTTAAGTCCATGATCTTTTTTTATTAATAGCAATTATGGAGACCAGAAGATAGTTTAAATGAACTCAATAAAGAAGTTATAAAAATTACTTTCAAAATCTTCTTTGATTTAACTCTTACAATAGTTACTCTTCCTTTATTAAGGTCAAAGGTCACTAATTTAACTTTTCATATTAATGTAATTTTAGATTATTGTTTTAAAATTTTATTTTCAATATTTCTGACTATTTTCTCTTCTTATTTCATTACAGGTATGTTAATAATTATTGAAGAATTATTGAATCAATATTTTTTAAGATAAGTATATTCAATAGATCTATTAATAATACAACTCTGTTTAGTTGGGTTCTAAACCATTTAAGCAAATCATTTAAAATGATGGATTTAAAAAATTAATTAGCCAGAAACTAAAGCAATAAGAACCGGCTTTGAACGATATCAGACTTCATTAAATAGACTTCATTCACAGCCGATTAAAAATTAAAATCCATTAAATAATGATTCCCCCTTTTCAACAAATAAAAATTCATTACATATTTTCTTTTTCTTCTTTTTCAAATAATTTATTCTTAAATCTTTAAACTTCAGTTCTTAAATCTAAACAAAATTATAAAAAGAGGAAAATTTAAAGTCCTTCCTCCTCAAAGACTGTCAACGAATTATTTACAATATTTTTTTTTGTTTTTTACAAAATATCTTCATACTGGGGCTTTCACAATTTGACGGTTTTTACGTGCCTCAAGAGCTCTCTTCATTGAATCCATTCTCTGCAAGGCTTTAGTTCCTTTTTTGTTGGGTTTAGGAAATACACAATTAAATTCTAATTCTTCCAATAAATCTTTAACGGTGGCTTGTGTTTCATAAAATACTCCTCCTCCTCCTCTTTGTGATTTCTCCTCAACCGTTTGTGATTTAGAATTCTTTTTACTGAATTCTTCCACAAATTGTGTATACAATTGAGCTTTAGCTTTCACTGTCAATTTGGCAAATTCATTTTCAGCTACAAAACATCCGGAAGGGTTTCTTTCCAATTTAGCCAATGTCTTTATTCTGGGAGTGGGAACAGGAGCTTTGGGTTTAGTGAAACGTGTTCTAGGCTTTGGTACTGGTTTCACAAATACTGCGGTGGGTTGAGGTTTAGCTTCTGGAGAAAATTCATTAATTAGCGTGGAATACTTGACAGCTTCTCCTTCACGTTGGATAATTTGCGATATCTTCGAGCATAACATGGAAGCGATTTGTTTTACTTTAGACTTTTTGGTTTTCTTGGACAATTTGAATTTATTGCCAGATTTATGAGTTTCTAAGACAGGAGATGATACGTACTTCATTTTAAATTCCTCGATGTAAGGACATTTATTGATGGGAGAGGTTTGTGCAGCAATTTGAGTATTTGGGAACATGCTGATTTTATTTAATTGAGAGGTTTATGCAAATTTTCTTTAAAGGGTTTTGTTATGGCGATGTTAACGTTAGACGTTTACGCTTAGAACTGATACTGTTTGAGGCTCAAATGGGAGAATATATAGGAAATGTGCGTTTGTAGAACAGGTAGTTAAAGTGTCCTGTTGGTGGTTAGTGATTAAATTTGCTTTGTGTTAGTTATCAGGTACCTGATTTTCATGGGCTTAAGATGAAATAATATTTAGGTTATTCCAATTAATATTACATCCCATTTTTCAGGTAGCTTTTTTGGGGGGATTTAGAGGGATTTTATTTATTTTTACCAACTAACTAGATTAGTTAATATTACGTGATGTTATGACCACTTGTAATTAAGAAATTCTCATAGAGATTTAGATTTTATCTATTAAGTAAATTCAAAATGTTTTCGAAAGCCAGACATTATAATTGGAATTGAATTAAGAGAACTTCGGGACTGCTCACATGTTTTCTATGATTGATCTGTCACCAACTAATCGTCAGTGTTAATATTCATAATGTTGCCAATCACCCCCAAAATAGAAAGTCAAATATTTTCGAGTCAGCAGCTATGAGAATCAAACTGGCATTAGGAAATATTTAAACGATCTCATGTGAAAGAAATCTGAAAAAGGATTATCAAATCTGGGCGACAAAATCGCTGATCTTGGTGCTATATTTTTCATTCTTGTTGTTCTCATTAGTAGAACTAATGTCATCAAAAAAATTCTCTTTCCAATTCTGATTAAAAGATTTTTACGTTATTTCATGACAATCATCTTTCCACTTAAAAATCCATTAAACCTTTAATTCACCTCAACCAATAATTTTCCTTAAAACTCCCAAAAAAGTAATAAAAATTTTTGTTTTTCTTCTTCTTTTCAAATAATTTATTCTTAAATCTTTAAACTTCAGTTCTTTAATCTAAACAAAACTATAAAAAGAGGAAATTTTAAAGTCCTTCCTCCTCAAAGACTGTCAACAAATTATTTACAATAAAAAAAAATTCACAAATCAGAACTTAAGAACTAAAATTTAAACCAGACTTAAAATAAAAACATTAAACTACGACAGCTTTATAATCCACCAAAGCATCCAAAACTGTATCCATATGTTTGTTGCAACTGGACAAACAGATTTCAGCATAACGACTCAAAAAATGCATATAACTTTCCAATTCTTCCAAGGAACATTCTTTGAAATTGTTACTACAGCCGATGTTACTGATATCGGTTACAATGCTCTTGAGTTTCTGCAGATATTCTGGAGTTCCTTTCAATTCATCCAAAGAGTCCTTGGCAATAAAGGAAGGTTTAACATAATTGCTCAGTTGTTCTTGCACCAAACTCAAGCGTTTTTGTTCATTTTGCACTGTTGAAACCATCTCGGCAATAGGAACTGGTGCTGGTGAACTTTGGCATTCTTTTTGTGACTCTTGGCTAAAACTATCCTCAAACAGATGCTCTAATTGGTTCACTTTCATAATTTCCACAATAAGATTCTAAACTCATCATAGCTTGGCTGTTGCGTGGCATTGACAGTTCTTCTTGATCCAAAGTAGACAAATCGTAATGATTACTGCCAAAGGTGAGTAGGATAAACGACCACATTCGATTTCCTCAAATTTATCGCATTCATTAAAGGATTCATCCAAATCACTGATTATGACTGGTTTGCTGTGAGGCCAACCAAATTTCGAAGATTCTTCATCCGGTTTACTATGAGGCCAAGCATATTTACTGCGTCCTTCCAAACCATTACTATCACCAGATTGTAAACCCACCAACATGCTATATTGGCTTTCCACCGAAAATTTAGCTGGTTGATACCAAAATTCAGGCACATTCGAGAATTCAACTTCATCAACACCAAAACGTAAAATACCAGTTTCTTCAACTGTCTCCTTAATGACACGGAAGATACGTTGTATTTTATGAGTTGGTAAATATCTGCCACTGAAGGGTATGGCCAAATCCCCGGTAGAGAACCAATAATGGGAACATCCTTTAGAGGCTGGTATGCGTGTTGAAATATTATCACCATCCAAGGGACCATGAACTGAGAATTTTTGATCATCTATACCAAAATGTAAATCTTTGGTATCACAACTTGTTTGTGAGAAAATTTCATAGAGTAAACGTAATCTTTCGGAATCATTAAAGTTGATTTCCAAAGCCACAGAGAAGTCACCACATTTAATCCAAAACTGGGAGGTTTTTTCGGTAGCATTCTTCATGGCTTCATTTTTAACTTCATTAGTGATATTTTGGCTGATCTTCTGCTCTGTTTTATTTAAAATGTTGGGAGATTCATACGGTTGATCTTCTTGTATGACTTGCATGGCCAAAGAATTACGTCTGGATTCAATTTCATAAATAGATTTACGTCTATTTTTCATTGGTTTGGCAATAGGACTGAAGAGCTGTTGTTT
This sequence comes from Cochliomyia hominivorax, assembly GCA_004302925.2. Classification (NCBI taxonomy): domain Eukaryota; kingdom Metazoa; phylum Arthropoda; class Insecta; order Diptera; family Calliphoridae; genus Cochliomyia; species Cochliomyia hominivorax. The sequence goes on along the minus strand of PYHX02000158.1, from coordinate 88,229,784 downwards.
AGCCGATTTCGAAATGGAAAATGAATGTTGTTCTGGTGTCTTAATTGGAGTTGAAAATCCGAAATTATTTTTAGTCGAAGACAAAGGTGATGAATAGCTTATTTCACTTTCCTGTGTTAAACTTTTCTTCAGAGGACTTTCAATATCATTAGTGGCCGTTTCAAAACCTTGATCGGTTAAAGTATTATTTGCCATAATTTGACGATGAGTTTGAATCCTTTTAGCAAAGTTTAAAGATGAACGTGGAGTATTTAAAGGAGTTTCCAAATCATTAACTGTTAAAGTATAAGCGGATTTAATTTTGCGTGGTGAATTGACGGCTCTAAGAAGTGATTGATCCAATTCCACACAACTAGTTTCAGGTTCAAGTTGTGTTTCGTTTAGCTGTACTGTAGTGGATTGATTCCTTTTAGATTTTAATTTCATTTCTGCTTCTTTATTATCAGTTTCCGAATCAGTGGATGTAAATTGATTGCAAGCCTTTTGTGAGACATCCTTCTTGAAGACGGGATTTCTGCGCAATTTTCTTTTGCGTATGGGTTTTAAAGGTTTGGCAAAGACAAAATCGTTTTCCGAATTATCCGTTTTAGTTAAACGATTTTCAGTTTGTGATTCTTCACTGGTACTTTTGGGCAAAGAAGACAAACCAGATTCACTTTCTTCATCTGTAGAAGGTTTGGCTGATTCCGAGTTAGAGGACGTGGATTCATTTTTGATGATTCTCTGTTTACGTGGCATGGGAATAGGGTTTTGTTCAACATTTTGGTCGGCTTCTATGGTTTCCAATTTAGCAATAGCTTCTTCCAATAGTTTATCAATGGCAGATTTTTGTTTTTCTTCATCAATTTCAGATTGATTTGATTCGTCATCTTTAAATTGGTTTTGTTCATGTTTTACTTTAAACCAACTGAATAATAAATCTTCCAATTCCTTTTTAGGAGCAATTTCATTTGTTATACGAGGCAAAGATTTCGATTTCTTTTCTTTGATTATTGGATTATCCTTCTTCACCAAAATATCTTCATATTCTTGGGCTTTCACAACTTGAGTGTGTTTACGTGCCTCAAGAGCTCTCTTCATTGAATCCATTCTTTGTAAGGCTTTAGTTCCTTTTTTGTTGGGTTTAGGAAATACACAATTAAATTCTAATTCTTCCAATAAATCTTTAACGGTGGCTTGTTTTCATTAAACCACTTCCTCCGTTATGTGATTTCTCCTCAACCGTTTGTGATTTAGAATTCTTTTTACTGAATTCTTCCACAAATTGTGTATAATTGAGCTTTAGCTTTCACTGTCAATTTGGCAAATTCATTTTCAGCTACAAAACATCCGGAAGGGTTTCTTTCCAATTTAGCCAATGTCTTCATTCTGGGAGTGGGAACAGGAGCTTTGGGTTTAGTGAAACGTGTTCTAGGTTTTGGTACTGGTTTCACAAATACAGCGGTGGGTTGAGGTTTAGCTTCTGGAGAAAATTCATTAATTAGCGTGGAATACTTGACTGCTTCTCCTTCACGTTTGATAATTTGCGATATCTTCGAGTTGAACATGGAAGCCAATTGTTTAACTTTAGACTTTTTGGTTTTCTTGGGCGAGTCGGGCTTATTGGCATTCTTGGGAGTTTCGAAGACAGGAGATGATTCATATTTCATTTTCAATTCCACGATGAAACGGTGATTGTTGACAGGTGGGGTTTGTGTAGCAACTTGCGTATTAGGCGACATTTTGATCTTGATTTGTTAAGAGTTTAAGGTAAAAGTTTTTTAAATACTTTGTAGTGGCGATGTTGACGTTAGACGTTACAGTTTAGAACTGATGCCGTTTATGGCACAAGTCAATTAATATATAGGAATTGCACGTGTGAAACAGGTAGTTAAAATGGTCTGATGGTGGTATATATTGTATTAGTTATCAGGTACCTGTTTTCTTATTGCCCTAAACTAAAATAATATTTCGGTCATTTAAATTTTAAACCCTTTTTACTGGGAGGTTGTTGGGAGATTAAGAAGGATTAATCTTTAGTTGCAACGATTAAATTTAAATTAGTTAAGATAACGTAATATTTTGAATGCCGCACTTTTTGACCAAGTTTAAATAACTTTTACTTAATCCAAATTATACTAAATTTAAGGGATGAGTATTCATAAAACAAATTACAGGTTAAATATTCTCTAACAAATTTACAGGCTAAAGAATTTCATCACTTCGAATTTAAAGCGTGAATTCTCCCTGACTTTGAAATCAATTTTGATGAAATTTTGATGAACAAAATTTTAAGGAATGAATTTATTCCACATTGTCCGCCCATGATCTTATAAAGAAGGCTTAACCGATTGTAGTCACTCCCGTTATGTTCCAGAAACTTCATAATTTAAAAGAATTTTCCTTCCAATGGAACATAGTTTTTGCTCTGTTGCTTTAATCAGTTCAATATTAATTCGTTACAGTTTAGTGAGGTTATGAATTAACTCCTATAATGTAAACGATGCCGAACACTAGTCAAAGCCATGGAGAAATCGTAGTATATATTTTAAAATTTTAACTGATTTGAATTTCCGAGTAACAAATGCTCCTTTCATTGAAAAGCTGGCAATTGGAGTCAATTAACACATGAAATCACTTTAAATTCCGAAGCTAAACTGAATTCGAATCTAAGGATACTACGAAATTCGAATGGTCAACAGTTAAAAATTGAACTGTCCTCATTTTGAGAGGACTCAAGGCTAAGTAACTGTCTCCAAAGATACATCGTGTCATCTATAAAGACTTCAAACCTTAGTTTTTGTCAATTATTTATCTCTCTTACATCGACTTCCATAAAAACTCATTTATATGCCACGACAAATTCGTCTAAACGAAAACAACTCCATAGTAAATTATGCCGTAAATTAATTTTTGCCGTAGAATACAGACGTAATTTCTTGGGCATCCATCGCCCGAAAAAAATCTTAAAGAAAAGTGGACACTGAAGGACTTAATGTGACAATTGGAATTCAGCACTATTTTCAACAGTTCAAGAAAGTGAATATTGTTCTAATTCGAACCCATGAATACTAAGCGAAAACTTTAACTTGGTAATCATAAATCACAGTTTCGGTCTCAATTTAATTATTCTTAAATTGTATCACAAAACAGTAATTCTATAACCTCAAAATCTCTTAAAAATCCTCAATCTACTTTCCTTTTCATAACATTTTCGTTTCAAATATTGAAAAACAGTTGTCCAACTCCCTATAAGATTTTTTCAAAAATACACCTGCCTAAAATCGTTAATTGTTTTACAGTCCTAAACCAAAATTCTGACCGTTACAATTAAATATTAAAAATACCCGCAGTTTTCTCAACTGCCTGGTAAAAAGGACTTAGTGTTTTCTTTGGAAAACCCAAGTACACGTGTCAAACACTTAATCTTTATTTTAACCAATAAGAAAAACAGGTACTAAAGGTTTAACACCTAAAACAAATATATACCACCATCAGACCATTTTAACTACCTGTTTCACACGTGCAATTCCTATATATTAATTGACTTGTGCCATAAACGGCATCAGTTCTAAACTGTAACGTCTAACGTTAACATCGCCACTACAAAGTATTTAAAAAACTTTTACCTTAAACTCTTAACAAATCAAGATCAAAATGTCGCCTAATACGCAAGTTGCTACACAAACCCCACCTGTCAACAATCACCGTTTCATCGTGGAATTGAAAATGAAATATGAATCATCTCCTGTCTTCGAAACTCCCAAGAATGCCAATAAGCCCGACTCGCCCAAGAAAAACAAAAAGTCTAAAGTTAAACAATTGGCTTCCATGTTCAACTCGAAGATATCGCAAATTATCAAACGTGAAGGAGAAGCAGTCAAATATTCTACGCTAATTAATGAATTTTCTCCAGAAGCTAAACCTCAACCCACCGCTGTATTTGTGAAACCAGTACCAAAACCTAGAACACGTTTCACTAAACCCAAAGCTCCTGTTCCCACTCCCAGAATGAAGACATTGGCTAAATTAGAAAGAAACCCTTCCGGATGTTTTGCAGCAGAAAATGAATTTGCCAAATTAACGGTGAAAGCTAAAGCTCAATTATACACACAATTTGTGGAAGAATTCAGTAAAAAGAATTCTAAATCACAAACGGTTGAGGAGAAATCACCTAACGGAGAAGTGGTTAATGAAAACAAGCCACCGTTAAAGATTTATTGGAAGAATTAGAATTTAATTGTGTATTTCCTAAACCCAACAAAAAAGGAACTAAAGCCTTACAAAGAATGGATTCAATGAAGAGAGCTCTTGAGGCACGTAAACACACTCAAGTTGTGAAAGCCCAAGAATATGAAGATATTTTGGTGAAGAAGGATAATCCAACAATCAAAGAAAAGAAATCGAAATCTTTGCCTCGTATAACAAATGAAATTGCTCCTAAAAAGGAATTGGAAGATTTATTATTCAGTTGGTTAAAATGAAAGCATGAGCAAACTGAAATAAAAGAAGATGAAACAAATCAATCTGAAATTGATGAAGAAAAGCAAAAATCTGCCATTGATAAACTATTGGAAGAAGCTATTTCTAAATTGGAAACCATAGAAGCTGATCAAAATGGTGAAGAAAAACCCATACCCATGTCACATAAACAGAGAATCACCAAAACTGAATCCTCGTCCTCTAACTCAGAATCAGCCAAACCTTCTACAGATGAAGAAAGTGAATCTGGTTTGTCTTCTTTGCCCAAAAGTACCAGTGAAGAATCACAAACTGAAAATCGTTTAACTAAAACGGATAATTCGGAAAACGATTTTGTCTTTGCCAAACCTTTAAAACCCATACGCAAAAGAAAATTGCGCAGAAATCCCGTCTTCAAGAAGGATGTCTCACAAAAGGCTTGCAATCAATTTACATCCACTGATTCGGAAACTGATAATAAAGAAGCAGAAATGAAATTAAAATCTAAAAGGAATCAATCCACTACAGTACAGCTAAACGAAACACAACTTGAACCTGAAACTAGTTGTGTGGAATTGGATCAATCACTTCTTAGAGCCGTCAATTCACCACGCAAAATTAAATCCGCTTATACTTTAACAGTTAATGATTTGGAAACTCCTTTAAATACTCCACGTTCATCTTTAAACTTTGCTAAAAGGATTCAAACTCATCGTCAAATTATGGCAAATAATACTTTAACCGATCAAGGTTTTGAAACGGCCACTAATGATATTGAAAGTCCTCTGAAGAAAAGTTTAACACAGGAAAGTGAATTAAGCTATTCATCACCTTTGTCTTCGACTAAAAATAATTTCGGATTTTCAACTCCAATTAAGACACCAGAAAAACATTCATTTTCCATTTCGAAATCGGCTAAACAACAGCTCTTCAGTCCTATTGCCAAACCAATGAAAAATAGACGTAAATCTATTTATGAAATTGAATCCAGACGTAATTCTTTGGCCATGCAAGTCATACAAGAAGATCAACCGTATGAATCTCCCAACATTTTAAATAAAACAGAGCAGAAGATCAGCCAAAATATCACTAATGAAGTTAAAAATGAAGCCATGAAGAATGCTACCGAAAAAACCTCCCAGTTTTGGATTAAATGTGGTGACTTCTCGGTGGCTTTGGAAATCAACTTTAATGATTCCGAAAGATTACGTTTACTCTATGAAATTTTCTCACAAACAAGTTGTGATACCAAAGATTTACATTTTGGTATAGATGATCAAAAATTCTCAGTTCATGGTCCCTTGGATGGTGATAATATTTCAACACGCATACCAGCCTCTAAAGGATGTTCCCATTACTGGTTCTCTACTGGTGATTTGGCCATACCCTTCAGTGGCAGATATTTACCAACTCATAAAATACAACGTATCTTCCGTGTGATTAAGGAGACAGTTGAAGAAACTGGTATTTTACGTTTTGGTGTTGATGAAGTTGAATTCTCGAATGTGCCTGAATTTTGGTATCAACCAGCTAAATTTTCGGTGGAAAGCCAATATAGCATGTTGGTGGGTTTACAATCTGGTGATAGTAATGGTTTGGAAGGACGCAGTAAATATGCTTGGCCTCATAGTAAACCGGATGAAGAATCTTCGAAATTTGGTTGGCCTCACAGCAAACCAGTCATAATCAGTGATTTGGATGAATCCTTTAATGAATGCGATAAATTTGAGGAAATCGAATGTGGTCGTTTATCCTACTCACCTTTTGGCAGTAATCATTACGATTTGTCTACTTTGGATCAAGAAGAACTGTCAATGCCCCGCAATAGCCAAGCTATGATGAGTTTAGAATCTTATTGTGGAAATTATGAAAGTGAACCAATAGAGCATCTGTTTGAGGATAGTTTTAGTCAAGAGTCACAAAAAGAATGCCAAAGTTCACCATCACCAGTTCCCATTGCCGAGATGGTTTCAACAGTGCAAAATGAACAAAAACGCTTGAGTTTGGTGCAAGAACAATTGAGCAATTATGTTAAACCTTCCTTTATTGCCAAGGACTCTTTGGATGAATTGAAAGGAACTCCAGAATACCTGCAGAAACTCAAGAGCATTGTAACCGATATCAGTAACATCGGCTGCAGTAACAATTTCAAAGAATGTTCCCTGGAAGAATTGGAAAGTTATATGCATTTTTTGAGTCGTTATGCTGAAATCTGTTTGTCCAGTTGCAACAAACATATGGATACAGTTTTGGATGCTTTGGTGGATTATAAAGCTGTCGTAGTTTAATGTTTTTATTTTAATTCTAATTTAAATTTTAGTTCTTAAGTTCTGATTTATGAAATTTTTTTTATTGTAAATAATTTGTTGACAGTCTTTGAGGAGAAAGGACTTTAAAATTTCCTCTTTTTATAGTTTTGTTTAGATTTAAGAACTGAAGTTTAAAGATTTTAGAATAAACGATGTTAAAAACTGAAAAATAAGTTTTTGGAATACACTTTTTAATTTATGTGGGAATAATTATTATTTTGGGTTATTTAGTGGTCATTTAAATTTGTTTTAATCAGAGGATGTTTCCTAAAACGATCTACTTTTTTAGTCCATGAAAACGATTTCGTAAAATCAATCCAAATTAACGAAAATTCGTTTGTTCTTTAGAACTGTTAATAAAAGCAGTCTTTAAAGGCTGAGCAACTTAAATTAATATCATAGATCTCCCATGATTTCTATTAAATTGTTTACTAATTTATATTTTTGCTTGCATTCTCTATTGCAGCCCCCCGAAAATGAGCTTCAAAAGTCCCACGATCACAATCCGGCCGCCTTAAGTGAACATCAGTTGCGTATACAAGCATCATTACAACGTCTCAACATACCCGACTGGTTCCGACAATACAATCAAAATCAAAAATCACCCGATGGTGCTGTCGGCGCTTACAAACCTGGTAATTTTACACGAAAACGTACACAAGATTCTGGCCGCTGGGTGGGTCTCAATTCAAAAACCACCTCCCTAAGCTCATTAGGTTCACAGAGATCAGATCGTAGTCCTTTATTGCTAAGTCCTTCAGCACATAGTCATCATGGTGGTCAAACAACTGCAACTACACAACATAGTGGACCACACGGTCATGTTACCGTAACAGGGTCGGGAGCAAGTGGTGGTGCCTTTTCACGTTGGTCCACTTCACATTTGAATTCATCACAAACATCACCCAGTGTCTCACAAAGAGGTTCATTTTCCCGCGGTGGTCCTATAAATTCAAGTTTTATATCCGTTAATAGTGGTCACAGTGTGATACGAAACTCTATGCGTCAGCCATATTTGGGATGGCGTTCGCAGGAGAAATTATCGCAGAGAACCGCACATGAGAGGTAATGGAAAAATGATTTATTTATTTTTCTTATTTAAAGATTAAACTAATATAATGTTTTTCTTATAACAGATTGGCCTCATCCCTTTTGTCTCAACAACAACGCACATCTCCCACATCGCAATCAGCGGTTACGGCTACAAATGATAAATTACAACCAGTTACGCCCGAGATACAATCCTCTATTAAAGAGGTTACCTCGGCTATTGTACATTATGTTAACGATCAAACAAATCAACAGCGCAGTAGATCAACGAGTCCAAATTCGAGGTAGGCTGGTTATTACTTTCAAATAACAACCAGCTTTTTCAAAAGCTTTTGGTTTTCCTCCCCAACAAAAATTGAAACGAAAATTATTACTCTGTTTTAAAACTCTTCCTTTGTCCTTATAAAAATAATTTGTGTGTGTGTGTATTTTTTTTAGCCAAAAAGGTGGTTAAAGGATTTCAAACTCCTTTTATGCCTTGAGAAAATTTATAATATTTTTTTGTTTTTGTTTTTTTTCTATGTACAGCACTCTTAGTTTAATTTTGTGTATTGTGCACCACCAGTTCACCTAATCCTCCAAATAGTTTCTCCAAATACTTGATTTATTAACTTATTTTTAAAATTATTTTATCTTGCACAAATTTCTCTTTTTCTTTTAATAAATTTTTCTCATTTTCGTTTCTTCTTTTTTTTTAATTTTCTATTTTCTATTTAGTTATTTATGAAATCGTATTAAAGCTTTTTTATAAAAATTATTGTCTAATTAATGCACTTTTTTAAACACTTGAGTTTTCAAAAAGTACTTCAGTTTAAATCATCCTTAGATATTTCCCCCTTCATAAAGTACCAAAAATAACTAAAATAGAATTAAAAAACCAACACTGTTGATTTGATTTTGTATTTGATTGTGTATAAAACAAAACCAAAAACTATCATTTTTTCCTCTGGGATTCATCATCAATCAATCAATCCATCATCTTTTCCAATATTATTGTGAGCATCTTTATGTTGTTGTACATACAAAAAAAGCCGTTTTATCATTTCCTTTTTTCATTTTCGTTAAAATTTAAGGTAAGTTTCCGTTTTGTAATTTCTTTTTTCCAAAAATATCATAATTATTAATTTTAAATTATTTTAATTATGTTTTTTAATTATTATTAATTATTTTTTTATTTTTATTATTTTAATTTTTTTCTAAATATTTATTAAGTCTTCATTAATTTTCCTATGATATAATGTAATTGGTTTGTGTCTTAGCTAAAGTAGTTTTAAATATTAGTTTGTCTTAATAAGTCATATAAAATTCTGAATCTTGCTGTATTGAATATTTTATTTATTAAGTTTGGGGGGTAATATGTGTTAAGTATATAGTTCCAGTCTGAATCACTTTCTGAGTCGATTTAATGATATGCGTCCGTCCGTCTGGCTGTCCAAGTAAACATTGTGAACTCAGCAAAAAGAAAAAAAGCATCCAAAGAAGTCAATAAGATCTGGAACTTGTGATCCGGAAGTGCAGCAAATTCGGATTATTTCCAATGAATTTAATATGGGCTTTTTATAGAAATTGATGGCTGCTGGTGGCAGCAATCTAATTCACGTCGCTTCTCAATAAATTTCTTTGTTTTCTTTAATGTTACCTTCTGGACGTTTTTAACTTTCTTGGATATTGTTTATCTAGAACTTCCTAGGATGAAAAAATTATCGACTTATTGATACCCTGGAAGCAATGAAAATGTAATTCCTTAAAAAACACTTCCATTTTTGTTTTGCTAGGAACACACTTGTTGAGATATCTTGATGAAATTTTGTATATGTTCTTTTTTTGGCTCATTGAACTTCTCCAATATTTCAGGTACCTCCCCATACAAATGTCCTACCTCCCGGTATGAGGTTAAAAAAAATCATAAATATAAAGCAATTTAAATTTACAGAAGTAAGTCTTATGATATATTAAGACGATGTGTCAAATTATGCGAGGGTCCGTCCCATATAAGCACCCTTCAAAATATCACTTTAAAAGGCTTTAATCTCACATATTGTAATTATAATTGTTCAATTTAAGATACAATATAAGCACAAAGTGATGAGCAAAATTATACGAGGGTGGGTCTATAATTTCTTCTTGTTATATATAACCTCCCAAAAAATTTATTTTAAAACGTATGCATTCAAATTGATGTTAATGCCACAATAATGGTTGGTACGAGGGTCGTTCATTACGTTTTTGTAACTCCCATTTATAACCAATATTGCGGAGTAAAGTATTACATAGTCGGACCTGATCTATGTAATAAATCAAAAAATCAATATATATTCACTAGTTTTAAACCTAAGAGTTGTATGATTATTTAAATTTGCTTTGTATGAGGGTACCATCCCCTTATCCTATCAGCTCTGTATCTTTTTCAGTGATGGTATCTCACCGTAGCATAATTGCTGCAAAATTTTAAGACTCTTGCTGTTATAGTTCCTTAGATATTCGATAATCAATATTTGCTTTTGGGGGGATACCCCTTCCCCTGGTCCTATCCGTCCAACAGTTCCTTAAGGAGGTAGTTAGGATCAAATTTTGAGGACTCTTGGTGTTATAATTCTTAATATATTCGAAAATCAATATTTCCTTTGTGAAGGGGGTACCCCTTCCCTACTTCCATCCGTCCTATGTTTTGTCCACTCAAACATTTCTTTGAGGAAGTCGAAATTTCAAATTTTTGAAAAATTTAACAAAAAATTTTAAACTTTTAAAAATTTTAATTTAAGTGAAAAACAATTTTTAATAAAAAAAATTCAAATTTTAATGAAAAAATTAATTCTAATGAAATTTTCAAATTTAATATTTTTATCAAAATTTGTATTTTAATGAAGATTTTAAATTTTATATGAAAAAATATTTTTTCTGTAAAATTTCAATTTTGTTAAAAGAAGTTATTATTTTTTTATTTAAATTTTTTATTCAATAATAAAAGGTTTTTAAAAAGTTGAAATTTTAATAGAAAAATTAAAATATTTTATTCAAAGTTTTAAATTTAATCAAAATTTAATTTTTATGGATTTTCCAATTTTAGTAAAAATTTTTAATTTAAACAATTTTTTTTAAGGAAATTTTCAAATTTTAATGAAAATTTAGTGCGCTTTGCTGCCCTTATCAAGTGGTGTACCTTTCCCCTTGATTCTACGCGTCCTATATTTTGATCAGTAAAACAATTATTCAGTAAGTGTGATTGGGGTCGAATTAGAGAACTATTGCTGTTATAGTTCTTTAGATATTCGATAATCAAATTTTTCTTTGTATGGGCGACATCTCTCCCCCTGATTTTGTCTAGTAAAACAGTTTCTTGGAAAATTGTCGATGTTATATTTCTTTAGATATTGAATAATCCTATCGAAATCGGTCAAGTTCCAAACAAATAAACACAGATTTAAAATTTAATAAATGAATGTTTTAAAAAAATTCCAATTTTAATAAAAAATTAAAGATTTTGAATTTTAATGAAATTTTAATTTTTATAAAAAAAATTAATTTTTTCAAAAGAAAATTTCACTTTAAATATTTTTTTCATTTTAATGAAATTTTTTAATTTTAGTAAAAATTTTCATTTTATGGTAGAATTTTAAAATTTATTGAAAATGTTGATTTTGTTTAAAATACAAATTTTTATAAAAATTTCAATTTCAATAAACATTAAATTTTATTAAAAATTAAAAAAAAATCAAAATTCCATTTCAATAAAAATTTCATTTTTTTTTTAATTTAAAAAATCGATTTTAATATAATTGAATTTTTTTTTTTCAAAATTCCTCACCATTCACTTTTTAATCACCTGCCACAACTGTCTTAAAGCAAATTATTATCCCAAACATGTTTTTCCTATTTGCAACAATTCCTAGTTTCCGTGTAATCATATGAAGGATACATGAGTCCTGTTTTTAACATTTAAAAAAATTATAAAAAAAAAACTTTTTGTTGTTGTTGTTGGTTGCTATTTACAATTCCATAAAACAAAAGTTAACAACAACTTTATTGTGGCAGGAATATAAAACCCAAAAAAAAAAAAAAACAGGAAATATAAATTGAAATGAAAAACAAGTAAGAATGTATAGCAGATCAAGCTCGACTATTTAATACCCTACACCACATCGTCGTTTAAAAATGATGGTTACGAAAAAATTAATGAATGACCCTCGTATAACTTGAGTTGATCTTAAGTGTGTAGTACAGTATTGTGACACTAAGTTTTATGTGAGAATTATGCCTTTGAAATGAATTTTTCCTGGGGAAGGTTTTTTTATGGGGGCTACAAGAAATTTTGAACCGAACCTCGTATATTTTGCACATCGATTTTTGTTTATATTTATATTAATTTGATTATTATTACAATACCAATGTATATGTAAGATTTTTGCCCTTAAAAGTGAAATTTTGAAATGGGTTTTGTATGGGACCTATGAGAAATAATGGACCGACCCCCGCATATTTTGGCACATTGTTTTAGAATTTTATAGGACTATATTTTGCCTAATTTATTTTAAATGACTTTATAATTCTTAAAACCCAATTCGAGAAGGAACATATGTATGGGAGGTACCTGAAAAAAAATGGACCGAACATGCAAATTTCAATAGGCTTCGTCCTTAAATCAAAATAATAATGTATACGAAATTTATTTATTTAATATTTAAAAATTCACAAAGTTTACATGGACAGACATACAGATGGTCGGGAGGACATCGTAAAATCGTCTCAGAAAGTGATTCTGAGTCGAACGATATACTTATTTCTGAATGTTACAAACATCAGCACAAACGCATATTTATAACCAATCACCTTTGGTGGTGTAGGGTATAAAAACAGTTTACATTGGTTTTTTCGAATAAAACAATTTTCAATAAAATAAAATTGCAAACAACAACAAAAACAACATGAAACAAATGTAAAATAGTTTTGCAACAAAAAGTTTTAAACTGCAGCTGACAGTTAAATATGGAAAAATGCAAAAAAAAATACTATAAATGATGTAAAAAAAGGGGGAATAATAATGCATTTTAATTGCAAACAATGTTTATGCAACATATTTTAAATGCCATTGAAATTGCCACCAAAATAACAAGAAAAAAGGCAAAAACAAATTAAATACAACAAATATTTAATTTCTATAGCAACAACTTTTTTTCTTGCAACACATAACAATCATGTATTGCAAAATTACAAGAGAACAATTGCAATTGTTTATTTTTATACCCTACAACACCGCCGTAGGTGGTTGCGTTTGTGCTGATGTTTGTAACATACAGAAAAAATGGTGTTACATCAATATTTATTATATCATTCGACTTAAAACCACTTTTAGAGTCTATTAGACGACCCGTTAAACTTCGTTTTGGAAAACAAATTTTTTAGGGCGTTGCTGGCCCTAAGGAAACGTTGTATTATCATACGATTTAAATAAATTATTAGTAATTAAAAATTTGCTTTGTATTGAAGGTACCTCCCCCTGATCCTATCAGCTCTATATGATAGTGTCTCACCGTAGCATAATTGCTGTAAAATTTTAAGACTCTCGCTCTTTAGATATTCGATAATAAATATTTGCTTTGTAAAGGGGGTTACCCCTCCCCCTGGTCTTATCGTCCAAACTTATTACCACTGTCCTTAAGGAGATAGTTGTGATCAAATTTGAGAACTTTTGCTGTTATAGTTCTTTAGAACTTTAGTTGTCCTGTAAAACAGCTCTTTTAGGAAGACGTTGGTACCAAATTTGAGCACTCTCGCTTGCTTTGTATGGGCGGTACCCCTTCCCCTGGTCCTATCGAAATTTTTTGTAGCCTTTGTATCTTTCGGTTGTATTGGGATCATTCTGTGAAAATTTCATCAAAATTTACCCAACCATTTTGGAGTCTAACGTTACATACATATACATATACATATACTTACATACATACATACATACATACATACATACATACATACATACATACATACAACATACATACATAATACATACATACATAAATACATACATACCCCTATTTCATATATGTATAGATTCCCATCTGTCTGTCCGTCCGGCTAGGTGCCCATGTAAAATTTATTAATGCTCTACTGGTCACAATTTTTGAAGTGAATTAATGAAATTTGGTACATATAATTATAATGGCGCAAAGGATAAGCCTATTGAAATTGAGCAAGTTCGGTTCAAAATTTCAGTTACCTCCCATACAAATGTCCTCCCGGGATGGGGTTTTAAGCATCATATAAGTGCTAAATATAAAGCGATTTTAATAAAATGACACAGAAATAAAGCGATGACCAAATTATGCGAGGGTAGCTCCATTGCTTCTCATAGGCTCCCTTCCAAACATCACTTTAAAGGGCATAAATCTTACGTATATGCTGGCAATGTAATAAAAGTTAAACAAATTAAGAAAAATATAAGCAAAAATCAATGTGAAAATTAAACGAGGGTCGGTCTATAGTTTTATGAAGCTTCCATTTAACCCCTCATAAAATTTAATTTTAAAAGGCAGAAATTTCACATACATGTTACGTTTCTCAATAATGTACTGCACACTTAAGATTAACTCCGAAAATAAAAATTATACGAGGGTCGTTCATTATTTTTCGTAACTACCATTTATAACCAACATTGTGGTGTAGGCTATCACATAGTCGGGCTTAAACGACTATTAAATTCTTACTTGTTTTTTGTTGTTGTTTAATGGAACAAAAAGGGTTGAAATTGAGTCCTTTAAGCTTTAAATTGCTTTCTTGTTTTACCCCTCTTATGTGGTCAACCGAAATGAATTTTAGGCTTTGGCCTCAATTTTGCAATATTGCAAACGATTCTCATTTATATAAAAATAAATTTTAAGCGTGAAATCGATTAAAAACAATCACCTTTGGGTATTGAAATTTCATCATCCCCCCTCTCTGAAAGCATATTGATTGCTTTTGTTCAACCGAATTAAAACTTAAATGTAATTGAATTGAACACTGAACACTGAAAACGCAATTAAACCTAAATGTTTTAAGCAATAAGGAGTGAGATAGAATAATCATTAACATTCATTTATATTTATAAAAACGTAATCACTAAACTTGCGGTTTTAATCACTGGATTTTTTACCTTTTTCGGAATCCCATCTTCCATTAAGGCTTTTTATAGTGCTTTTTGTCTCTTTGCTCAAACATGCAATCCATATCCTTTTACAGTCTAGCACACTTTTGAACGCCTTTTTTGTGCTCTTCAATTTTGCAAGAGCCCAATATCTTTCCACTGGCCTTAGCTGCGGGAAGTTTGAAAACTTTTCTCTCTTGGTACAAATACCTCTTAATTGCTCTTTTATCACTCAAGGACTGGTTACCATAGTGACAGGATGTCAAGTCAGACCAAAAATAAGTGGACACAATATGAAATCTCATGAATAAAAGCGGCCGTTTTTGTAAATATTTCTTGATTTAAATTTCGATATTTATAGACAAAAAAACTGCAAACTTCTTTCGCCGCAACTGCATAATGCTTGACAATCCAAGAACTTTATGGGAATTTTTATCTGTTCTGGAGTCGTAAACTTTTCTGTCACATTCTATCGAGCTCAGCAACATAAAATTTTTGACCAGAAATTTGCGTTTCTGTCAGAATTTTTTAAGTCTTTTATTCAGTTCTAGTTCAGCTCTACTTTAGTTCTAGTTAAATTATGGTTCTGTTCTAGTTCCGCTCTACTTCAGAGTTTAGTTCTCATTCAGTTCTTGCTCAGTTCTAGTTCAATTCTGGTTCAGTTCTTATTCAGTTCAAGTTTAGTTTTAGTTCAGCTCTACTTCAGTTCTTGTTTATTTCTAGTTCTGGTTCAGTTTCAGTTCATTTTTAGTTCAGTTCTAGTTCAATTCTGGATCAGTTCTAGTTCAGTTCAAGTTCAATTCTGGTTCAGTTTAAGTTCAGTTCTTGTTCAGTTCTAGATCCGCTCTATTTCAGAGTTTAGTTCTCATTCAGTTCTAGTTCAATTTTAGTTCAGTTAAAGTTCAGTTTTAGTTCAGCTCTACTTCAGTTCTTCTTCATTTCTAGTTCTGGTTCAGTTTTAGTTCAGTTCAAGTTCAATTCTGGTTCAGTTTTAGTTCAGTTCTAGTTCAGTTCTTGTTTAGTTCTCATTCAGTTCTAGTTCAATTCTAGTTCAGTTGTAGCTCAGTTCTAGTTCAGCTTTAAATCATTTGTAAGCTATAAATACTTCTTTTTGTTTTACACTTTAATAGTGTAAATTTACATTTTTATTCATCATTTGATAAGCATTTGACAAAATGAAATTAATATTAATGAATTTATGTTGATAATTGTTATGTTTTTTAGGTCATAATGTTTTTACACTATAATAGTGTAAATTTACACTATTATTAAATTTTGAAATTTGTTTAAAAATAGTAATAATATTTATTATTAAAGACATATTTTCTTATTTTTATGCATTTTTAGTTAAAAATTTAAATTTTCTACAGTTTTTTTACTAGATCTTTAATTTTCCTCCTTTTTAAGGCATTAAGTTTTTTTCCATTCTATCACATATTAATTTAACTATAACATTAGCAGACATTTTTCTTTATTACTACAGAAAAAAATGTAATTCAGGGAAATTACTTACATACTTGCAATTCTTAACAGTCATAATTTTTCTACTTTAATGCCATAATTTTCCTCTACTCACACACACATTTGACTAATAGTCACCGTCAAGGAGTAAGAAAATAAAATGTTTGCTTTTAAAAGGGGAAAAGAAGGCTGTTAGAAGCGTTTTTTGTTAAAACAACTTAAATGAAATTAGAATTTTTTCTAGTTTTAACATTTAAATTTAAATTCAGAATATTTTCCTTAAATATTTATTTCATTTCCAAATGTTTCTTTATTAAAAATGTCATAATTAAATATTGATGTAAATTTTAATCAACTTAACTACAGAAATATAAATATTGAATTACTATTTAATTGCATTAAAATGGAAATGACAATGTCCACATTTCTAGGAAAAAAAATATAGCAATTTTATTGCATAAATTTTTAACCTCCAAACACCCGCCCAGACCATAAATCAGTATTGAAGAAAAACAAGGGGATTCAAATGGCATGAGATGTAGAGGAAAATAATGGAAATATGTGATTAATAGCAACTAGATATGTATGTGCATTGACTATATGTATTAAATTTCTATTTCTATTTGCTCTGCTTTAGTCTTTTAATCAAATTATTGATTTATTTGCTATTTTTTCTCTCTCCCCTCTAAACCTCCCCAAAAGCCACCATATAGAGAGAAGGAAGACTCAGACATTGTTATAATTATCTTTGGTTGCTAAATAAATAATATTCAAGAAAAAAACTCTTTTGATATGAATATTTGAACATATTTTCTGCATTTTTCTAAAAACAACTTAAATTATCACAAAATTTCTTCTTAATGTCAATGTTTTGACATAAAGACAAATATTGTTATGAAAATACAAAAATATTTTCCTTACGTCTGGGGACTAAATTGTGCTTAGAATTTATATTATTTTATATAAAAGACTATTTTTATGACATTTAAAAGGTCAAAATAACGAAAATTAAAAAGAAATTGAATTAAAGTAAAAAGGACTTTATTTTAAATTAAAAATTTTAGTAAAACTTATAATTAAAACCAGCCATCAATTTTTAGCAAAACAATCAAAACTTTACACTCTTACAATGTAAAATAAAAATATAAGCTTTTATAGCTTAAATATGCTTTTTATAGTTTGGAAATCACTTTTCAAGTAAAATCTTATTTTCCAGACTTTTTCTTACAACCGAAAAAAGTCGCAAATTGTTTTATTAGTTGCAAAATTCAAATTTTCAAGTTTTACACTCTCAAAGTGTAAAAATGAAAATAAGCTTAAATATGCAATTAAAAGAAAATAATTTTATCTAAAAACAACCTTATAATAGAAGTCAGTAGCTTATTTTTCGGAAAATTGGTAAATTACACTTGTGTAATGTAAAATTCGGATATTAATTTTTATAGCTTTAATATGCTTAAAACGAACACAATTCTATTTCAAAATTTTAAACATTTAAAATCATTAAAAACTAAATCTTTTTAAATATCAAAATTTTTACTTTACGCTTATAAAGTGTAAAATATCAACTTTTAATTTTACACTTATAAGGTGTACAAATATCAAAATATGCTTTAAGGCTCAAATATTCAACAAGTTTTTGTAATTAAACTTAAATGTAAATTTGAATTAAACTTAAATTTTGATTTTTTTTTTCAAAATTGGAAAATTAAAGATTTTACACTTTAACAGTGTAAATTTTTTAAATATAATTTTTATTGCTCAAATATACATTTTTAATTACTTTTATTATTAAAAGCAACAGAAAACTCTTAAAATTTTATAAATTTAATTTTTTTTAAATTTACACTAATAAAGTGTAAAATTCGTAAATGTGCTTTGTAGAGCTTAAAATGAAATTTAATAAAATTAATTTATTTTAGCATTTCATATATATTTACGCTAAATAAAATTCATGACAAATATCCACATTTCTCATATATCAATTTTACACATTCATAGTGTAAATTTTCATAATGGGATTTATTGGCTTAAAATCGATTTTTTAAGTAAATATTTATATTTTAATAATTTATACAATATGAAGAAAGAAATATTCTTTGGAAAATTCTACATTTCATTTTTACACTTTGTTGATGTAAAATTTAACTTTGATTTTTAAGAAAATAATTAAGTTTCATTTACATCATCCTACTTTAAACGAAAAATATAAAATTTATTTATTATTTTACATGTTGTAATTATACATCTTATTAGTGTAAAAAATTCAAAACTATTTTAACACATATTTATTTTAAATTTTTAAGACAACTTCTTAAAATAATCGTTCAAGACACTAATTTCAAAAAATGTAAAGATTTTAAATTTACACATATGTAGTGTAAATTGATTTTTGTGTAATTTTTCAACAAAATAGAGGTCTCAATGAATTAATTTCATTTTGAATTGTACTCGGGGATAATTATTAGTGAAATTATGTGATATTAAAATTTTACACACTAATAGTGTAAAATGTAAAAACTGTGAAATACATGAAAAGTAGGAAATTCCAACAATATTTAATTTTTAGGAAAATGTTTGAGACAAATTTTCGAAAATATGAAGATTTTAATGTTACACATATGTAGTGTAAATTTATGTTTTTTAATTTTTCGCAAAATTGATCATACT
Source organism: Cochliomyia hominivorax (assembly GCA_004302925.2). Lineage (NCBI taxonomy): Eukaryota > Metazoa > Arthropoda > Insecta > Diptera > Calliphoridae > Cochliomyia > Cochliomyia hominivorax. The sequence goes on along the minus strand of PYHX02000158.1, from coordinate 88,210,737 downwards.
ACAAATTAATAGCATATAAAATAACATCCAACAATATTTATTAGGGAAAATATGACAATTTCAAATTTTACACACATATAGTGTAAAAAGTAAAAAATAAAATAAAATGTGAAATATAAGAAAAATAGGTGATTTCAATAATATTTCATTTTGAATAAAGTTTTTAGAACAATGTTGAAGACATTTTACAGGAAATATACAGATTTTCAGTTTACACATATGTAGTGTAAAATTAAAAACTTATGAAATTATTACAAAATTAATGTTTTAATTAGTTAATTTAATTTTAATTTAAACTTAGGTATATTTGTGAAATTATAACAAATTTAAATTTTACACATATATAGTGTAAAATGTAATTATTAAAAAAAAATAGAAAACACATAAATTAAAAAAATATGATATTTTTACAAAATATTTCTTTTATTTATATGAAAAATTTAATGTTGTAATTTTACACATAAATAGTGTAAAAATAATTTTTATCCTGAACAGACTTCTCAGAAAATAAGACTTCATTTATTATTAAAATGAATTTTTATTCATAATAAATTCTATCTTCTCTCATAAATTCGCCCAGGTGTTAATTCGCTTATAAAACAAATGGTGAAAACTTTATAAAATATTAAAATTCATAAAACCGAGAAATGACACCATATTTTCTCTAACTTTTTATTATTCTCCTTTTTGCTAACATAACATATTTTCAAACCCTAAACTCTCCCTTCGTCTAAAATTACACAAAATTTTGAGGTTAAAAATCCCAAAAATAACTTTAATGGTAACACGACCATAATTTCAGCTGCATTTTCCTTTAGACGTGCATTTTATTAGTTTTATTCTTTTTAAAAAATAAAAAGAAAACACTCCACCGGAAACCTGAAAACAACGACCCCCGTTTTGAACAGCACTTTTTCAATTCAATTCCATACAACCGTCATCATATGACTACGACACACAAAGTTTTATTTGCAAAAGAAACAAGAAAAAAAGATCTTAATGGCGCCTGTATATCTATATCTATATAAATATATGTAGTTTAAAAATAGGGAATTTTAGTATCTGTATGAATGTGTAAATGTTTGTACTTAATTGGGTTGTTCAACCACCCACCACCCCTTTTTCTGCTTTTTGGGTTTTTTTTTTTTTAAATCGAAATCATTGAAATTGTTAACTCACCCTAAGTTTTTTTTTCGTATAAATTTTATGTTCTTGATGTTGGTGTTTGATGCACATTTTACTAGTGCAACAACAGCAACTACAACAAAAACAATAACAATGTTTCTGGCCATTGGCAGTATTTACAGTTAACAAATACTAACAAAAGCCGTTTTTGCCCCTTTTTTCGGTGTTTTTTTTATTGCAGCAAAGAAACGACATATTTTCCGTACGAACATATAAATTTATACAGCTGCAGACAAAACGAGAGTCAAATATAAAACGAGACAAACGACGACGACTTTTAGTCTGTAATAATAACAACAACAGCAAAATTGAACATAAAATTGAATTAACCCTTAAGGGTAATTCAACTTACTTTTAAGTTAGATTTATTTTGCTAAACTCAGTTCCAGTTCGGTTCTACTAAATTTTTAATTCAATTTTAGTTAAGTTCCAATTTAAGATCAGAACAAATCAGTTCTAGTTCAGTTCACGTTCACTTCAAGTATAATTCCAGTTCAATTCTAAGTTCTAGTTCTGTTCTAGTTCAGTTTTATTTTAATTCCAGTTCAATTCCAGTTCAGCTCCAGTTCAGTTCTATTTCAGTCCATATTTCTGTTGTAGTTCAGTTCTAGTTCTGTTCTAGTTCAGTTTTTTTTAATTCTAGTTCAGTTCTAGTTAAGTTCTAGTTCATTCTAGTTTTTCTAATTCAGTTTAAGTTGCAAATCAATTTTAGTTGAGTTGTAGTTCAGTTCCAAATCAACTCTCGTTCACTGCCAAATAAGATCCTGTTCAGTTTTAGTTCAGTTCCAGTTCAGTTGTAGTTCAATTCCAAATAAGTTTTAGTTCAGTTCTAGTTCCGTTTAAGATCAGTTCCAAATAAGTTCTAGTTCAATTTTAGTTGAGTTCTACTTCAGAATGAAGTCTATAATGTATATTCCTGGTTCAGCTCTAGTTGAGTTACAGTTGAGTTCTAGTTCAGTTCAATTTAAATTTTAGTTCAGATTCAGGTTTAGAATCTACAGTTTTAGTTCCGTTTAGTTTAATTTTAATTCTAGTTCAGTTCTAGTTAAGCTTTAGTTCGGTTGTAGTTCAATTCCGCTTTAGTTTAAGTTCCAAATCAGTTCTTGTTCACCTCTACTTTACCTCCAAATCAGTTCTAGTTCGGTTTTAGTTTAGTTTATAGTTCAGTTCATATTCAGTTCGAGTTAGTTTTAGTTTACTTTATAGTTCACTTCAAATTCAGTTCTAGATCATATTTAGTTCAGTCCTTCTTCTTTAATTGTACTTCAGTCAAACATTCAAAGTTTTCATATCCCCTTTGTCTCACTTGAGGGTTAATACAACATGATTTTTTGCTCATACACTCAAGTGCTCTGTTTTGTTGTAGTACAGAGATACAGTCAACCCGTCAGCCAGCCAGGTCAGGTCAAACATTTTACGTTTATAATACAAAATTTTTCTTTTGACGATTTCATTGGTTTTCGCAACGTCCTACCAAACAGACGTTCTGAAATAAAATAATTCTGAAAACGAAGGAAGAAAAAACTACAAATTAAAAGTTTAACTAAAATTCAAATTAGGAAACAAATTAAAAAAAATAATAATCAACAATTCTTTTGTTTTTGTGAGCAAAAATAAAATCAGTGGAAAAAATAAGAAGAAAAAAGTTTTTAATTAAATTAAACTCGATTCGTTTTTATGGGCTTAAGAGCCGCAAAAAAGAAAATAGAACAAGAGGAAAATAAAACGTTATAAAAAAACTAAAATAAAAGAATAATAGTTTAAATAGTGTAGATGAAATGTTATGTATTTAAGCTTTTATTTAATTAAGCTTTTAATTTAATAGAGTGAATTTAAAACCAAAAAGGTGTTTTTGCGTTTCGGTGCGATTTAAACGTGACCAATTAATTAAACACTTCAAAAACACGTTATTTAATACGATAACAAATAGAGGTAATGGATTTTTATTAAATAATTTTTATTTGGAATTTTTATTTTATTAAATTTTTACTTAAAGAAAAATTACATTTATTTTCCATTAAAAGGAAAATTTTTAATTTTATTAAAAATTAAAATTTGAATTAAATTGTCGATTGATTTTAAGGATGCTGTATGATTGTGTCATACAGCAAACATTACTTTAAGCTCAGTGACTCATTCACATGAGTCATATAACTTCTGGCCCCAGCCCTTCAAAATTTTTTCAGTTTTCAAACGTCTGCTACGATTCGATATTCGATTACCATTTTTTTCAGTAAAACAACTACTTGAGAAAAGAAATGGGATCAAATTTTAAAACTTTTGCTGTAATAGTTCTTTAGATGTTCAATTCCTTATACTTTCCATCCTACATTTTGTCAAGTAAACAACTCTCTGAGAAAGTAGTTAAGACCAAAATCTAAAGCTTTCGCTATAATAGTCCTTTAGATATGCGATAATTCAAATTAGCCATGTATGGGGGCTACCCTTCGCCTAAATTCTATCCGTCCTAGACTCTGTCCATTAATACACTTCCTTGAAAAAGTGATTGGGACCAAATTTGGGAACTCTCGCCGTTATAGTTCTTTACATATTCAATAATCAATATTTGCTTTTTAAGGAGGGGGGGGGGGGTAACCCCATCCTGCATTTTGTCCAGAAAAACAAATCCTTGAGAATGTGATTGTGACCATATTTAAGAAATCTCGCAGTTATAACTCTTTAGATATTCGAAAATCAATATTTGTTTTGTATGGAGGGTACCCCTTCTCCTGGTCTATTGGAATTTACTTTCGGAATGATGACAATCATTCTGAGAAAAATTTATCAAATCTTATGCGTTACATACATACATACATACATACATACATACATACATACATTTAGATAGATTTTAAGTTTAATTCTTAATCAGTTGTAGTTCCAGGTCTACTTCATTTTAAATTTAATTAAATTCAGTTCTAGTTCCTATTTAATTCAGTCAAAGTTAAATTCTAGTTCTAATTTTGTTTAGTTCTAGATCACTTCTAATTCTTTTCTAGTTCAGTTCCATTTAACTTTAGTTCAATTCAGTTTAAGTTCAATTGTAGTTTAGTTCTGTTAAAGTTCAGTTCGAGTTCAGTTCTAGTTCAGTTTTAAGATCAATTTCATTTGTAGTTTAGTTCAGTTAAAGTTGAGTTTAAAATCAGTTCTAGTTCAGTTTTGAAGTCAGTTAATGTTCAGTTCTAGTTCAATTCCAGTTCTGGTTGAGTTCTAGTTCAATTCTAGTTCAGCTGAAGTTAAGGTCTAGTTTAGTTATAGTTCAGTTCTAGTTTAGATCTAGTTCAGTTTTAAGTCAGTTCTAGTTCAGTTATATTTCAGTTCAGATTCAGTTCTAGTTCAATTTCTGTTCCAGTTCAGTTCTAGTTCAGTTTTAGTTCAGTTCTTGTTCATCTCTAGTTCAGTTCAAATTACGTTCTAGTTTAGTTCTAGTTCAGTTTTACTTTAAATTTAGTTCAGTTCAATTTCAGTTCTAATACCGTTCTAGTTCAGCTCTAGTTCAGTTCTAGTTCAGTTCACGTTCATTTCTAGTTTAGTTCCACTTCAATTCTAGTTCAGTTCTTCTTTAGTTTTCCTTTTGTTACAGTTCTGTTTCTGTTCAGCTCTATTTTTATCCTTTATTCATCTAGAGCATAATAAAACTGCAACTTTGTAATGAGACATTTTCTTTGACGTTTTTCATCGTTTAAAAATTAAGATTCTTTTCGGGATAAAAATAATTATTGTTAGTTTTTCATCAGCTGCTTTATTTGTTATTTCAACTTTTTTTCCTCCTTAAAATAAAACTTTTATTCTAATAATTTTTCTTTTTTCATTTAATCTTCTTACTGATGTTTAAGCGTTAGTTTTTATTGTTCAGCACGATGGTGATGATTTCACTTTTTAACCTTCTGCTCTAATTTTGCTTAAAAAAAGCAGAAAAAATCAAATAAACTTTAGTTTTATCTAGAGCAAATGTGAGGAATAAATATGTATTTTTATTATTTTATGTAGAACAAATAAAATAAATATTACAATTATTTTTACAAGAGTTTTTTTTTTCTTTTATGGACACGATAAATATCAACACTTTACATTATTATGACATAAAAGTGTGGAAGAAGAGGAAAAATTGCCTACTGAAAATAATAATAATATAAGATTTCTATATATCTCGTGATGATGTTGAGATGATGATAATAATATATGGGTGGATATAATGTCATCTAAAATGTATGTTGTCTTAGGTTATGTAATATAATAAACCAACAAACATTTTGAATGTGGGAGGGACGAATAAAGTTTTTTTTTGGTTTTTAAATCAAAAGAAGCCTTAAAGCTTTTTATAAAAGAGAACTTATTTTCTGATGTTGAAATACTATAAACACTTTTTACCCCAAAAAATCTTCTTAATAAAATATTTAAAATCTTTACATTTTTAAATACAGTGGTTTCCCGGTTTAACGAATGAAAAAATTTTCTTAATAAAATATTTAAAATCTTGACATTTTTAAATACAGTGGTTTCCCGGTTTAACGAATGAAAAAATTTTCTTAATAAAATATTTAAAATCTTGACATTTTTAAATACAGTGGTTTCCCGGTTTAACGAATGAAAAAATCTTCTTAATAAAATATTTAAAATCTTGACATTTTTAAATACAGTGGTTTCCCGGTTTAACGAATGAAAAAATCTTCTTAATAAAATATTTAAAATCTTGACATTTTTAAATACAGTGGTTTCCCGGTTTAACGAATGAAATATTCATTAAATTAGTAATTTTTTGCTAATCAACGTAGGAAGACATTATGCGTTTTATTTGGTAACAAATTTAAACACTGTGCTTCATCGAAAAAATAATGTGTTTAGAATCAGGAAGAGAAAAAGACCTCTTACAAACCAAATATTGATTATCAGATATCTAATGAATTATTATATGAAATTTTGTAGCAATCATGCTACTATGAGGTAGCTTCATAGGTAATAATATAGGACGGATAGGATCAGGGGGAAAGGGATAGCCCCCATACAAAACAAATATTGGTTCTAATTACTTACTCAAGGAACTATTTACTGGACAATATATAGAACGGATTGGGCTGAGAGAGGTATACTGTCCAAAGGAACTATTTTACTGGACAAAATTTAGGATGGATAGAATCAAGTCCAATTCAATTTTAATTATCGAATATCTAAAAATAAGTACATATAAAGAAAAAAGAGAGTTTCTTAATTTTGTCAATTTGCTATGAAACGGCAGGGTCAGGTAAGAAATGTACCCTCCATCCATAGCAATTTCGAAAATAGCTTGCAACAGAAAATGAGATATAAGTATTTGTTGAATACCTTTTTAAAGCATTAAAAAATCGAGCTTTTTTGAATAGGAAGCTTGTTAATGGAATTATAATATGAGAACTAATTAACAATTTTCTTTAAATATAAAGATGGTAATTTGAACGCTCAATTTAAAGAGCTACAAGATTAATAAAAAAGCTTTTAAATCAACAATTATCTTAGAAATCAAATGAAGTTATTTCCAGCTTTAATTTTTAGAACCGAAATTTAAAACTTTTTTGCTAGAAATAATCTAATATATTGAATTTGTTTTAAAAAGCTTTTAATAAAAAAATCTTCTTTTAGTAAAGAGAAAACGAATTTAACTTTCAAAATTCTATTTCGAAATTGTTAAATAAAACACATTTTAGAGATTTTTGGTTAAAAAGCTCCTTTTAAAGCTTTTAAAATATATTATTAATAACAATTAAGTTTTTTTTAGAAAGTTTAAGTAAAAACCAGATAATTTTGAAAATCTATAACTCGAAATAACTTAATAAAAAGTGTGATTATAAAAATTTAATTTTATTAAAGCTCTTAATTACAAATAAATTTTAAACTTAACGAATAATAATTTTATGTAAGAAAACTTTTTATTTTGAGAGAATATAACTGAAAGCTTTTAATGAGGAATAGTTTCATTTTGTATTTTTTTAATTTATTAAAGATTTATTGAAGGTATTAAAACTTAATTGAAAAGCTTATTAACTGTTTTACAATTGACAGTGGAGCGAAATCAATTTTTTTGGAAACACATTTATTACTTTTGATCGTCTTGATGGATTTTTATATAAAATTTGACACATTGATAGCAAAGATGTGTATCATTATAATTTTGGGAGTAGAAAACATATCAGTGCTCCATAGGCGGATTTATATTTCAAGTTTTTTCTACTTCATATCAATGAGACTTTTATAGCCCTTGAAGAAAAAAGAATATAACGAAAAAAGTGTCTTCACTTAATTTTAACTAAAACAAATTTTTTCTTAAAAACATATAAAAACTGTATCGATTTTTCTGAAAGGAATCTTGTCTAGAATATTTTAGTTAAAATTTTAAATTGGCAAACCTTATTGGGTGAAGTCCAGATCCACTATATGTTTTTATGACCAGAATATATGTTTGAAAATCTAAAAGCCTGAATTTGAAAGCGGAATGTAGCTTTGTAAAGCTCAAAGTGTTTATTATTGTTTGATACGGGCTTTCGCCAGATCTTCTATCAAAAGTTACAGATTTATTTCTCAAAAGAATCGAATCTGCAACATCGTGCAACATATTAAGAAATCAGGCTTTATTTCACAAAGCTTTTATTCCTTAAATATTAGCAAATGAGGAGAAGAAATGACCTACTATAGGTCCACGAGCGAGTAATAATCGTATGGAGAAAATTTTGGACAGATAAATATTTTATTTAATTATAAAAAATATTATTCGTGAAAAAACTTTCAAAGTTTTTGAAGCTTTTTTTAAGTTTTGGTTTCAAAAAGTACAGATAACTGCTGGGTTTTTTAATGCAAATACTATAAGGATTATTTGGTTACAAATATCGATCCTCCATATGAGTCATCAAAGATTTCCTTTAAGACTAAAATATGAGAAAAATAACTAAGAAAATAAAACATGAAAAAGAAAACATTAAGAACATAATAAAAACACAAACAAATAAGATGCTTCTTAAAGAGAATATGTGAAGCAAAAAGCTATTTTTGTATAAAGAAAAGGAAACAACTAAACTAAGCAAAAAGGATATATATTATATGATTTCTATATACATAAGACTAAATCTTCAATAATATTGATTTTCGTTTGAACACACACACCAAACACTAATAAAATTTTATTTCTTTTTTGTTCTTGTTTCTTTCCACAATTAGAAAATGTTGGCTTGAATCATCATTTGTGGGCACACGTCCCTTGGACTCACCACAGACACCAATTATAGAAAATACACCTCTTATAACGGCTGTCCAGGCTGCTGCTGCAGGTGGTGTTTTAGCAACATCATCATCATCATCATCAACAACAACGTTAAGACCCACATTCTTAACAACAACAACAACAACAACTAACAACAACAATAATATCAATAATAACAATAATAATTTACAATACGTCAATCATAATATTGATGGTAGTTTGAATTTATCAACATTAACAGGAAATGACATACAATTAAACCGTATGAACGGAGGTCTTAATAACGGTACTAGTAGTAGTAGTGCCGGTGGTGTTGTTAATTTAGGAGTTGGTGAGTCAAAACGGAAAACTCATTTCCATCTCACAAAAATACAAGAGTGCTAAAATATTTGATTTATATATATATAATTTTCTATATAGAAAAACGATTTTTTTTTGAATTTTGATTTTGAAACACAAATTTTTTTAAAAAATTATATTTTTTGCAATTTGATTTGTTTTAATTTTTTTTTAGAAATTAGTTTTAAATGTAGTTTTGTTTTTAGAGGAAAAACAAAAAAAAGCTTTTAATTTTTTTTAATAGAAATTTACAAAAATTGTAGTTTGTAAAAGCTCGATGGCAATATTTTTTTATAAATATTATTTTTTTGTATAAAAATTTACAAAATAATTACAAATTTTAATATTAGAAAAGTAATTAAATCAAAAATTAAGGAAAAGCTTTTTCAATAAATGCATGATTTATAAAAGCTTTTAAGAAATAAATGAAAATGATAAAAAATTTTTAAATTGATTTAAATAATTAATTCTTCTTATTTTAAAAAATGTTTTAAAATATATATTTTTTTTAAATCTGGTAAAAGCTTTTTTCCTCAAAAATTTGCAATATTTTTATTGGCTTTAAAACGACCTCTATTTCACCCCAAAATGTTTAGTAGTTTTATTCTTATATTGCTTGTATAAATTTAAGAAAAAAATTGTTTCTCCATTTCCCTTCTTTTTTAATTATAATTTTGTAAATTAATTTTTTGTAAAAAAAAAAATAATTGATTGAGAAAAATAAAAATGATAACTTGATGACGTTTCTGAAATTTTGTTTATTATTTTTTCCTCCTCTTCTAATTTTCCATTTTTTTAGAAAAGCACTTTAATTTATTGGATAATTGGTTAATAATAATTAGCTTTAAGAAAAAAAGCTTTAAGCTTAAGAACAAAAAAAAACTTTTAAAAACTTTACAAAATTTTTAACTTATTTAAAAAAAGTTTGATTATAAATTATAAGGATTTAGAAAAGCTTTAAAAAAATAAAAATAAAAAGCTTTAAGCTTTTAATGAGAAAAAGGTTAACTTGAGTTGATTTTAAAAAATAAAATTTTTTAAAACAATAACAAAATTAAATATTTCAATAAAAACTAAAATATCAAAACAGTGTAAAAAGCTTCCTTAATAATCCATAAAAGCTTTCATCAAAAACTTATAGAAAGAGGAAAGCTTTTAATAAAAATCTGCTACTGGTTATTTTAAATGATTTTTTTAATCCTTAAATTTTATATTAAACTTTTTTTTCAAAACTTTACGAAAGCTTTTAATAACGCTTAATGGACACGTTTATTAAAATTCGCTTTCTTAAAGTTTTCTTTAAAAATACATTCATTTACCAAAAAATCCCTTTTAATTGGATCATTAGGAATTTTTTGTCATTCGGCCCATCTTTTCAAGACAAAAAATTTGGTAGAATTTTCTATTTAGGCTTGTTTTTAAATTAGAACAATTCACCTAAATTTAGAAACTTAAAATTTAAATCAAAAACGAACAAAAAACGAAACTTTAAAATCAGTAAAATAAAGTGCTTTTTCAAAGAAAAGGAAAAGAAAAAGAGAGAGAAATTATTAGATAGAAAAGCTTTTAAGCTTTTAGTTTTTTTGAAGGGAATTTAATTATTTTGTTTAAAAATTTATGGAAAATTTATTATTTAAATTATTTTATTTGGAAATTTTATTTAAATCCCCAATTACTGCTTATTTAAGGACAATAATTAGAAAAATTTGCAAAAATTTTTGTTTTCATATTTTTATAATTTCAAAATGTATTTAATACAAAATTATAATTATTTATCTAAAATTTATAATAAAAAATTATAATTTTAATTATTTTTGCACTTCATGTTGTAGTTTTAAAGTCATTTTAAAAATTAAAATTTTGCCTGCTTTTTAAAACCGTAAAAAATTGTTATATAAAACAATTTGTTAAAATTTTTTATTTTAATTTTTGTATTTATTTTTACAATTTTATCCCCCCATTAATTTTTATATATTATACATCATTATTTTATATTTTATTTTATATGAATAAAAACATAAAAAATAAATTTTAATTATTATTATACATATAAATTATATAATCTTCATTTAATCACAATTATTATTTTATTAATTAATTTTTATAAATTTTAAATTAACATTAACATTTGAATATTACAACAATTATGATACGAATTTTAATTTTTAAGTTGTTTTATTTTTAAATATTTTTTTTAATAATAAAAACGATAAATATTTTTATGTTAAAAACATTTTTTTAATTTTTATTCTTTTTGTTTTAATTTCATTATTTTTTGATTTCAAGTCGCTTTAAGGATTAATGATAATTTTAATAATTTTGTGATCTTTAATGCTCTTGTGACAAGAGCACAATATTCTCCACTGGCCCCAGCTCCGGGCAGTTTGGTGGATTTGCCTTTCTTGGTACACATAAGACATTAATGTTCGTGTACCACTCAATGGCTTGTTTGCTTGGTCGCTAACTCAGACCAAAAATAAGTGGACACATTATGAATGGAAGTGTTGCCTACTTCTACTACTTTTACTACTTTTGGCCTCTAAATTTGGAAACAGTTTGACGGCAGACATTTAAATGATTGGACATGATTTTTGTAGGACCAAGTTGGGGTTTGTTCAAATTACTTAATAATTTTAGTACGAACTTTTTTCTGGTCACTCATTTTAAATAGATTAAATTTATATTCATTTGTTTGACATTAAGCATAATAACTGACATGTTCCTTCCCACGAAAATTATATTTTCGTTTCGGAACGACCGAGTAACACTCTCTCAAATATTGTAAACCTGTATCAATCGAAAGCTCTTTCCCCAAGAAGGAACTATCGTTTACAGTCGAACTGCTTCAACAACTACTGACATGTTTTACTATCACAACTTGATCTTACTCCTTAATTCGATACCCGAACTAAAAATGAATATTTTTAATTAAATTTCACAAGACAAGATAAAATTTCCAGGACGGTGGAGATCTGAAATTGATTATCTCGGATAAGATTGGACTGGTAGTTGACCAAACGTGTGGTCTTCAACCACATACAGGACATAGATTTGGGACGGCATGGTCAATACCAGTATGCGTTGAGCCTATCAATACGATAAGTTGAAAGCGCAAAATTTGTGGCGTCTCCACGAATGTCATTTAAAGCTTTACATAAAGGATCCTCCATATACCTAAGTATGCTCTGTTCATGTATACGAATATCCTTTCTTACACAGGAACAGTTTATGTTACTTAACTGGAACGATCCTCGTTTCTTATGTAGATGGTGAATTGGGGACATTTGTGCACAGCTTGAATGTTTGTCTACTGCCTTCCATTTAGCGAAAAAAGTCCACACTGGAACAGTAGAATTCCTCTCTGATCATCCAATCGTTTTATATTCAGATAATAAGGTTCCGTTGTCCAGTTGCTGTTGACTTTGTTGGTATAAATTTTAAGATAAAAAGGTCTGCCATTCGAGTTTTCCTAGGTTTCGTATTAGGAACACTCTACACATTATCCAAGCTTTGACAGATTATTGAATAGTTGTGGTGTGGCCATGATGGGAAGTTTGCGTACAACACTTCTTTTTGCCTTATATGTTCCATAAAATAGTCAACAAACTTGCGAGCAATTCTTAAGGTCGATAATGATGGTATTCGTAAAAGTAATTCCCTCTTCTTACAGTTGAAGAGAGATCGGATGGTCGAACACAATTTATTCTCACCTGACCAAATAGTGAGCACTCCTATTTGGACATTCTGTGGGCTAAAGGGAATAATGGTATACCGAGGGTCTGTATGGGAACTAAGGTTATTTGTGAACCAATATATGAAATATTTCAATCGTCCCTGGTCGAAAAAAATAATGTGTTCCAAATTTCATCAAAATATATATGTTTTGGATTCTACAAAAAATTCTTGAGTCCCTTCTGCGAAAATTTTAACATGTATGAATTCGATTAATAGTTATGTATTTTGAATTAGAAATTTTCCAAAAAAAAAACTCCCTTCCGGAACGACCGGTCATGGTTTATATGGCTATAAAATTCACATTTTTTATATTATTTGGGTTAAAGGAATTTTTTTAGCAAAAAAAAAATTAAGGTCAAATACAATTTTTAATGGAAAATGCAATGTAATTTAAAAAAACAATATATAGAATTTTTACTGAAAACACAATTTTTAGTAAAAAATCATTTTTAGTGAAAAATGCAACTTTTATGAAATTACATTTTTTCGTGAATTTATTTTTTTGTAAAAAAATCATTCATGTAATTATTATGAAAATTCATATTTTCATGAAAAATTTAATTTTTAGTGAAAAATTTAAAAATGCATTTTTGTGAAAAATATTTTTAGTGAAAAATTCCTTTTTTCATGAAAAATTAAATTTTAGTGAGAAAAATGTAATTTTTCGTAAGAAATGCATTTTTTCGTGATAAATGCATTTTTTTGTGATAAATGCATTTTTTTGTGAAAAATGCATTTTTTTGTGAAAAATGTAATTTTTTTGTGAAAAATGTAATTTTTCCTGAAAAATGTAATTTTTCGTGAAAAATGCATTTTTTTGTATAAAAATGTAACTTTTCGTGAAAAAATCATTTTTTTTTTATAAAAATGTAATTTTTCGTGAAAAATGCAGTTTTTCGTGAAAAAATGTAATTTTTAGAGAAAAATGCAGTTTTTCGTGAAAAATGTAATTTTTAGAGAAAAATGCAGTTTTTTCGTGAAAAATGTAATTTTTAGAGAAAAATGCAGTTTTTCGTGAAAAATGTAATTTTTAGAGAAAAATGCAGTTTTTCGTGAAAAATGTAATTTTTAGAGAAAAATACAGTTTTTCGTGAAAAATTTAATTTTTAGAGAAAAATACAGTTTTTCGTGAAAAATGTAATTTTTAGAGAAAAATACAGTTTTTCGTGAAAAATTTAATTTTTAGAGAAAAATGCAGTTTTTCGTGAAAAAATTAATTTTTAGAGAAAAATGCAGTTTTTCGTGAAAAATGTAATTTTTAGAGAAAAATGCAGTTTTTCGTGAAAAATGCATTTTTTTTGTGAAAAATGTAATTTTTCTTGAGAAATGTAATTTTTCGTGAAAAATGTAATTTTTCGTGAAAAATTTATTTTTTCTTGAAAAATGTAATTTTTCGTGAAAAATGCATTTTTTTGTGAAATATGTAATTTTTCGTGAAAAATGCATTTTTTTGTATAAAAATTTAATTTTTCGTGAAAAATGCATTTTTTTTGTGAAAAATGTAATTTTTAGAGAAAAATTCAGTTTTTCGTGAAAAATGTAATTTTTAGAGAAAATTTTTTCGTAAAAAATTTAATTTTTGGAGAAAAATGCAGTTTTTCGTGAAAAATGTAATTTTTAGAGAAAAATTCAGTTTTTCGTGAAAAATGTAATTTTTAGAGAAAAATGCAGGTTTTTTTTTTTTTTTTTTTTGGAAAAAATAATTTTTCGTGAAAAATTATTTTTTTCCGTGAAAAATGCAGTTTTTCGTGAAAATTTCAATTTAGGAAATAAAGTGATTTGAAGAGTTTTAAATAAAATAGCGATTATTGATATTGTTTTTTTAGTTTTCACACACTTTAATTTGTTTCTTTTTTAATGATTTGTTTTTTGTCTAATTTTAATTTTTTTAACAAAACATAACCTAGAAAACAAAAAACTATATTCTCAGTGTAATTTTAACATAATTTCTATGCGCTTTAATGTGAATTATATAAATATTTTTTCGAATTAGTAATTGCAAATTATATATAAATCATTTTCTTAAGTTATTTTACAAAAATAAAAATTAAATCCTGCCAAAATCACAATTAATGATGAATAATTTTTTACAACTTTTTTTCTTTTTTCCAAAAATAAAATATAAAAATAAAAACAAATAAATCCAAAAATCTCCTATTTTTGTGTTTTTGTTATTTGTATGTTTATTCCCCATCCAAACCGAAAAAAAAACATTGTTACCAAATCCAAAAATGCCTGGCAATCGCAAAAACAAAACAAAACAAAAATATAAACAAAAATGCTCCAGAACGTTCCCTGAGTAACGCATCGCTAGAAGATGTTTTAGCCTCCCTTTTAGGATTGCCAACACATCAAACTGGAACCAACGCCAGTGATGCTTATGCTAGGTCCAGCACAGGTATGCACCTGTAAGTTTTTGTTCCACAAAGCGTTAAAAAATATTATTTATTTAAAAAAAATCGAAAAAAGCAACTCAAAGCAAAAAAAAAAAATTAAATGTTTTTTAAATATTTTTTGTGTCTTAAAAAGTGGGAACAGAAATATAACAAAAAAATTATTAAAAAATTAAAAAATATATTATTTAAAGTTTCCTTAATTGTTTAAAATAATTTTATTTATTATTTAAAAAATCATTTCAAAAAATTATTTAATTTTATAAAATATGTATTTTATATAATATTTTTTAACTAAATGTATTTAAAAAGCTTTTTGTAAATTGTGTATATTTTTTATAAATTTTTAATTTGTTAAGTTTTGCATAAAAAAATTATTTAATTTTTAATTAATTTTATTTAGACTTAAAAATTAGTTAAATTTAGGAAAATTAGTTTAAATTATAAAAAAAATAATTAAGAAGAAAAACACAGGTTTGTTTAAAAATTTATATTAAAAATCTTTATTCAAAATTGTAGTATTAGTTTAAAACAAAAATTAAATAAATAATTTATTTACTAAAAAATAATTTCAAATAAATTAGAAAATAAATAATTTTAGAAAAATATCTAAGACTTTTAAATCGACTTAAAAACAAACAATACAATATTTTCATACCAAAAGTACCCTATTTCGGACCCTTCTAGATTCATCCCTGAATATTACTTTGACCATCCACATCTCAGTTTATAATGACACACTCCTCTACTAAGTCCATAAATTCTTTTATATAAAACCCTTTAGTCGTTCCGAAGTTACAGATTTATTTCGTAGAACTTATAATTTCATCAAGTTGAAAATTATTTGCTTAGTCTGCATTCATAATTGACAAATATTTAATACAAAATTCTACATTAAGAGAAATGAGACAAATTTAATAGCTTCTATTTACCTCTCCCTTACACCCCTCTACTAAACCCAAAAAAAATACCTGAATCCCTCTAGCTGTTCAGAGGTTACAGATTTATATTTCAAGAATCTTTATTTTCGCTAAATTAAAAAAAGAATATTTGCTTAGTCTGCATTTACACTTGACAAATATTCAATACAATATTCTAAGTTTATAGAAGAGAGAATGGGTGAATACCTCACACAATTATAACTTTCGTAAGAAAAATTTAATTGTAAGTTAAATATTTGTTTAGTCTGCATTCACACTTGACAGATTTTCAATATCAAATTTATACAAATACACAGAATGTTGCCAGATAATTGAAATTGCCTTCTTAGATTGAAAAAATATCTAAATTTTTCCCTTTCAAAAATTGTTAGTTCTCACAAAAGTATTTTGATGATGATCTTATAAGGAGTGAGATAGAAATTTTAACATAATGTTAAAAGCTCCGGGTAGTTTGAAGGATTTGCCTCTCTTGGTCCAAATAACACATAATTACTCTTGTTTACCATAGTGATAGGATTTCAAGTCAGGCCAAAAAAATAGTGGACTCTTTATGAAGTCTTATGAATAACCTACCGATATTTTCTTCATGTAAATATCGGTATTTATAGAGACCGTTGTAACATATGATTGGCTTATTTGACGCAACGCCACAGAAAACTCGATTTGGCAGCGTTCCTATCAGAACTTTTTGGACCTTTTCTGGTTTTAAATTTGCATTTGCTTAAACTTTTCGTACCATTAAGTCTCAGCACTGAGCTAAGCAGGCTGTTTTCCTAATGGATGTGTTGAGAGCTCTTTTGAAAATGCAATTTCATCTACCAGAACCAGATTTTCTTTCTAGGGACAAATGCTCCCGGTATTGTTTAATAGCATTTGAAACAAATTGATGGCAGACGTTTTAATGCTTTGCCAACTTTTTATAGGACCAAGTAGGGTTTTGTTGAAAATTTAAAATTTTTTTCAGTATTAAATTTTTTCCGGTCACTCATTTTAATCAGATTAAAAATATATATAAATTTGTTCGACATGATCAAATAATACTTAGTTTAAAAGTTTAAATGAGAAACATGTGTTAAGAAATTTTACATCTCACTCCTTAATTAGAATTCATATTGTTTAATGTATGGAAATCGAGAAAAATAACGATATTTAAAAATATTTATTTTCTTAGATATTTGTATTATATTAATGTATATAAATATATCATTTTGTATATAATATATATGTAAATAAAAAATATATGATTTTAGAAATTTTTACAGTCACGCTCAAAATAAGAAATCATTTCCAAAATATAAAAGCTATAGAAAGAAAATATTCTCATTCAGTTCCTATTAATCATAAATTTGTCTCAGATATATAAAGTATATATATATGTAATGTCCCCTTTTATATATCGATTTACGCCTCCCAATCAATTTGCTAAAAATTACTTCGGTTAAAAATGTTCTTTCAAAACCTGACTATTCCAGTTGCAAATTCAGAATTGAAGAATGGATTTCCTTACAGCATTATATTTCGTATGTAGTCTAAGTGATCATGAGTTAATGGCTTGAAGAATTTCACTCGATCAAATATATTTTTTTAATTATCCTTCATAATTTCAAATATTTATTGTTTTGTACGTGACTGTAAAATAATCTGTTAAGAAAAATGTTATAACTTTACTGTTTAGATTTTTTGTAATAAACTGTTATTTTAAAATTTTAGTAAAAACTTTAGTTTATATGATAAAACTTATCAATAATATCTATAATTCTATATCATGTAATGAAAATTGTACAACGTTTTAAAGGCAATCTGAACCGATTTAAATGAGTATATTTTTTCACTAAACAGTAAATAAAAAAAATCTAAAAAGGATACCGAAACAAGTTCCTCATCAATATCTTCTACCTCTCAATGAATGTTATAGATTTTACTATAATTCACGATATAAGATCGACTTATTTGGATGGAGAAATAAATTTGTGAAGAAAATTAAACAAAGTTAATGTCAAACTCCAAGCCAATATAGGCTTGTTCTGAATCGTTTCAGATGATCTGAATAACAATCGAGATTCTACAGTAATTAAAAACTTCATAAAGCAGCGGAAAAATTACACAAAATACCCACTTTAAAGTATACCGATCTACTCTCAACACATTCTATAAGATTTAAACGATATCTGACAGTTTGCACATCCATCAGTAAACTTTTTGAATACTCTATCTGTACGTTATATATATTACGTAATTATATACTGTTCGTTATATATAATTATTTTGGTCTATTGAAATTGTTGTGATCGCACCAATATTTATAATAGAGCCCCCATATAAATGTTCTACCGGCTTTGAGTTTTAGCTCATTAAAGTCTTAACGTTAACATAAATGACAACTTATTCACATGCAAAATTTCAAGAAGATCGTTCCACAAATGACTGTAGCTTCCATACAAGACCTACATCCGAAAAACACTTTAAAATTAATAGTTCTTGAAAAAGGTCAGAATTGTGAGAACTGAAAACATTGCTTCAGTTTGAGAAGATCGCACAATAATAGTTTCTATATCCCCAAACTTCTGTTAACGTATATTAACATGAAATCGGAGATACCCGTTTTTCACCAATATTCCAAAAACTTTATGTTATAACATTATCGAACTATCGCACTAATCAAATATCGGTACATAAGTTCCTATAGATCTCTATGACCTCGACTACTTTAAGTGAAATCGCTGAAGTTTATGTTTGAAGTTGATAATATTTTTTAGAAAATTTTACGTTATAACATAACAGATGACGTAATCAAATATCGGTTCATAATTTCTTATAACCTTAACTACTGAAAATGTATATGAAATCGAAAAAATTTATATTGTGTCATATAATAAATCATTGATCTTTTTCAACAATTTTGAATTTGACGATGACATTTAAAAAAAAAAAAAAAAAAAAAAAAAAAACGTTACGTTATAACGTAACAAAGAAACTAATCAAAAATAAATCTAAGAATATAAAATAAGGCCAGTTAGCTTATCTCATAGCAAATTTCAACGAAATAAATTTATGGATGTATAAAGCACGAAATAACGTAAGCAGATTGATATATAAATTGCACTGAGAATAATATCGAATGGATATCAAATGAGAACTAAAAAGGAAAATAAAATCCTCGATTTGTTAATTTGAACTTATAGCAATTTCACTGTTCCAAGCTGGAAGATCTTAACTCATCGAAGCTGAATTTTGTATTAAATCGTATGCAAATTTTTCATAATTGTATAAGAAATTATCTTGCGAACTCTTCAAATCTCCGATTGGGATCAAGTTTTTTATGATTAAGATTTATTTTATATGTAGTTATTATATCAGATTCATTTATATTCTAGAGCTATTTTTAGGCTTTAATAGAAATTAGTTAGTTAAGCTATTTTTAGTATTCAATTTAATCATAATTAAAATTCATTTCATTAAATCACAATTCGATCTTTGAAAATTATAGTTAAACACAAAACTTATTTAAGGTAAAATTAATTTTCCCAAAAAATTCTATAAATTACACTGAGAAAAATTTTATACATTAAAAACCAACAAAAATTTAGTTATTTGCTTGTTTTAGCTAAACGAAAAAAAAAACAACACAGCAAATGTTTGTAAATTTTAGCTAAAAATATTTTCTTTAAACGCGTTAATTTTAATTAAATTAAGTTTTGATTATTTTTGAAAAAATTTTGATAACAAAAAACTTTAATTCCGCATGCCACAAATTATTAAAATAATTTTATAAATTGTTCATAATAAGAAAAAACAACAACTTTTTTAATAGAAAAATGAGAATGCTTGATGTTGTGTAGAAAATTTGTTAAAAATAAAATTTTTGAAAAATTTCTAAAAATTTAAAAAAAAAATTAAAATATTTTTTCCATTTTTTTTCTTTAAAAAATTCCCCTCAAACACAGGAGGCGTTTTAGTTAGTGAGTCACAGCAAACAACTAATAAACAACAACAACAATTTACCCATCATATGCCCCAAAAACCCCAAATTTTGCCACTACAACAACAGCAGCAACAACAACAACCACAACAAGAAAAAGAAAATTTATTAATTATTTCCAAAGAGGAACAACAACGTTTGAGAAGACGCAGCGAAGGAGATGCGGCAACGAAGCAGAAACAACAACAGCAGCAGCAACAATTGCAACAATACCAAAACCAACAATACCAACAGGAACACCAGCAACAACAATTCGAACAAAAAACCCAACAATATGCTACAAATGCCAAAACGTATGCCAGCGATACCATCGCCACCATCACCAACACCAATACGACGGCAAATGGTCATGCAGGAGGTGGTGGAACGGCCACGTTCCTGCCTCCCCGGCGTGTATCGCTCGGTGACTCCTCAGAGTCGAATAATCGAACAGCCAGCGCCTCTGCAGAGCTGCAGATCAAGTGCCGCAATAACAAGTGCGATCGCACTGCCACGCCCGCCGACGCCAAAAAGTATTACAAGTCATGCCACAATTGTACCTATTTATATTGTTCGCGTGAATGTCGCCGAGCCCATTGGGAGAAACATCGTAAAGCGTGTCTGCACTCCCGTGTCTCAAATTTGTGCCGCCAAGTGTTAGCCTCCTGCAAGGATGACAGCGATTCTTTGCGTCATTTGAGTTTGCTGGCACGCAAAGGATTTTTGTCTCAGGGTCGTGGTGTGGTTAGGATTTTATTTCGTTCTCCCGAATCGGCTGAGGGTTTTATAAAGAACGGGTTTCAGTGTATGGGTGAGGCTTCGTATGTCCGTTGGCCTGATTTAATGCCGGCCGAAATGGGCCTAGAGTTATATTCGGAACTGTTAAAACTAAGCACTGAATATCGTCCGGATTCGAAAATGTTGGTGTACGTGGCTGTCTGTGTGGTGTCAGAGGCTCCTGGCATGGGTCAGGCTCCTGTACGTTGGGAACGTCAGTTGGTATCTCGTTGTGCCAAATTGAAACTTTGTAAAACGGTCTTAGCCGAATTGGAACAACAGCAGCAACCTTTACCCCAACCCGTTACCGTGGTGGCTGTACCCGAACCCACCACCGAAGTTCTTATACTCACCTTTAATCCTCAATTGCGCAATTCCACTGCTCAGCGAGAGTTGGTACTCTCCAACATTTTGGATATACTTTCCCGACGTGGTGTCATTTTACGCAAACATTATCCCGAAATATTTCAACGTCTTCAAACCTACACCGAAGGACAAACCGATAAATTCAATCCTGTCACTCTTCACCCACGAGATTCTCACACTGGCCAAAATTTCGTTTGCATTATAATGCCCGTACAGTCTGAAACTGAAATTATTAAATTACCCTCCATAGCTGATGGCGGCAATCGTGTTACTACCATCGATGTGGGTTCTTCGGCTGCTCTAGCCCAACTAGACGATGATGAGCTGTTGACCCGCACGGCTACAATTACAAGTTGATTAAAATCGTCGGCACGTAGAGGTCACCGAAAAACTAGCTCAAATTCCAGTAGTAAAAGTAGAAATTCACCTTCACCTCAGTTGATGTCACCAGTTAATGCGACATCGGTAGTGGAGGGTTTCAGTTTGGAAAGTACTCGTATGTAAAATTTAGTTTTAATCCTAAACTTCCCTCTCATTTAAATTATCGAAATCTATCTTAACTATTTAGAGCTTGTTATATAGTGCCCATTATCATTTAATTAAATTTAACTTAAACTAATTAACATTTAAACTCAGCCCAAAATAATCTTTCAAACTTAAGCTTTACGAAAAAAACATTACTATAAAACGAAAGCTTGTAAAGCTTAAGGTGGCAGACACACACACACAAAAAAACAATTTTCAAAAAGCTTTCTTTAAATAATCATCATTATTTATCGTTATCACTCTCGATCTCGATCCACATATATATATACAATAATTTCACACGACAAAAAAGCTTTGTAAAATAAAAAAAAGCTTTCAAATGAAAGCATTCTACAAAAGCTTTTCAACTTCTTAAAAAGCTTATTTAATATTAGATAATACAATAGTTATGAATTAATAAAGTTATGGTTATTTCAATATTGAAAGCCAAATAAACTTGAAGAAATAAATAAAATCAATAAGCTTTTTAGAAGAAGAAGAAGAATAATGGAACATAAATAGATTAATTGCATTAAACTTAAGACGTAAAATTACCGAATTTCAATAGAAAGAAAGTTTGACATAAACTAAACAACTACAGGTACCTCAAGTACATAGTAAATGATCAGATAGTTTTCGTTTGATCTATTTTGAGACATTTTAGACCAGTAACTGATGCTCTTAAGATATGGGCACAAAAGTCGGTATGGTGTCTTTTTCAGTGACTCTAATTATGAAAACGATTTGAATCTTTATATAATATAATTTCCGATTTATCGGGGGTTTAAAAATCGTATGGTGCGACGTAGGTTAATATCAGCCATTATTCTAATTACATTTTGAATTTATGTGAGGAGATTTGCATTTTATATGCTACAATTTTCGAGATATCAGGTTTTGAAAAATCTGGGTTAATATCAGATATATTGGTCTTTCTTTAATTCTATGTAGTGATACGAATCTTTTATTCTTGAGATTTCTTGAATAAAGTTTCATCTTTCTTATACATTTGCTAGGAAATTTTGGGTTCCATAGAAGATTGACAGTCTGACACCAATAATTTGTAATTTAGATGAAAAATGTCTAGCGACAACTGAGATCAGTATACAAAGGCAATGTTTACAGAAATTATATATCATATAGCGGTCATACATTTAAATAGAACAGGTTAACTCTATTAACCAACTTCCCTCTGACAAACCCAGAAAATATAGTAAGATTCAAAATCTGCATGATTAAACCGTTTAACCAATTAAATAATTCATATCCTTGCCAAGGAGATTTGTTACATTTTTGACCACTTGGACCACAATAATACTTTTGGGATTGCCAGAATGTCTCTCACAATTTAAGAATTTATCGCTAGATTACAAAAATGCTATCAAGGTTCTAAGAACCACTCAAATTATATGTGAACAGTTATCTATAGAGACCCTTATTTTGCGCTACAAGATGTTTCAGTTCGAAGAACAACATTTATGCCTTAATTTTCTCCATATAAAAAATATTTATTGTTGTTGGAAATTCCTGCGATTAAAATCGGCTGTCGTGATAACGCAAAGGCTTTAATTTTAATTTGGGTTGATATATATTTTACTATTTATAAATTAAAATCCAGCTAGAAGGACCATGAACAAATTGAACAAATGTTTTTCTGAAGTCTGAGTCGATTTATAATAAATCAAAAGATTCTACAGACTTTCAATAAGTGAGCTTGTGAATGTATAGCGCGAGCATTGCTCAGTTTTAGGGATCACTGGATCTAGTTCTCCAATTGAGAACTGTTATTTGACTTGATAAAAATGTAGTTACAAGTATTTTTGAATGGAGCTTTATAGAGCTTTATATATTAAAGGCTTTACGTCGTTAACAATGACATTTTTAGGCCCAGTCACTAAAAGTCTTGTTTCAAGGATCACATACAAACAAACACATAAAGTTTCTGTGATCTACATTCACGTAGCAGAAAAATATTGTTAATGGAACATTCTGGGTCTATTTTTAAATATGTTTCAGAGATTTAAGTTGATTCAGCGTCAATAATATTCAGCTTAGGGATCTCTGGATTATAGCTCCACATGAAAACTTCTATTTGACTTATTCTCATTAACACTAAAATTGTATGGCGTTACCAATAAAAGATCGCTTCGAACGACCACATACAAAGAAAATCAAAGAATTTTAATGAACTTCTATTATTTATCAGAAAAATATTGTTAGTGGATAATTCTGGGTCTATTTTCCAAATGGATTCAGAAATTTAATTTGATTTTATTCAACTTTAAGAATCTCTGAATTAGAGCTCTATGTGAGAACTGCTATTTGACTTTACAAGAATAATTTTGAATTGGAACTTGATAGAATGAAATATGTTCTGAAAATAAATTGATCCCTTTTAATTTTAAGACAACACTGAAATTTTAAGGTCTTATCAATAAAAATCCGGTTCGAAGGACCAGACACAATATTAGAATATCTGTTTTTCGTGACTTCAATCATATAGCAAAAAAATATTATTAGTAGAACATTTTGGGTTTTAGTTTCTAAATGAAATAATTTTAAATTTTTCAATGATCTGATCTGATTCTAAAATCATTTTAAAATTTTCTTGATTTAAAGGTAATTTTACGTCTGTCATTAAAAATTCTAAAATAAAACCGATTAATCATTAAAATATTATAACTATATAACCTGCAGCTTCCACTAAAAATACAAAAACAAACTATTGAATAAAAAAATATTTAAAATAACAATTAAAAAATAAACTAAATAAAAAAATCATTTGAACATTTATGCTAAAAACAAAATTAAAAAAATCTATAACTAAATTTAACAACAAAAATTAATATTGGCCCTAAATTTTCTTCTATTTTAAAGCATAAAATCCGATAAACAACTTAAATGTAAAGAGAACTAAAAAAATAAAGTAAAATAAAATTATAAAAAATAAATAAAATTATTATAAATAAAAAAATTAAACTAAATTTATAAAAAAAATTAAAAAAGGATAAAGAAAATTAAAAAAATAAAATTTATATAAAATAAATAAAAATAAAATAATTTAAATTTATAAAAAAATATATAAAAATAAAATAATTCAAATTTATAAAAAATAATTCAAATTTATAATAAAAAAATAATTCAAATTTTTAATAAAATTAATTTTCATTTAATTTCCATGTTAAATGTGTAATTAAAGTTTTTTCTAGGTTAACAAAAAATATAGATTTATTTAAAATTTAATTTTTAGTGTTAAATAGTTGTAAAAAAATTATTTTTTAATAAAAAATATCATTGATTTCCTTTTGACAAAATATCAAAACAAAAAAATGTATAAGAAATGCCTTATTTTTCTTTAAATTAAAAAAAAATCAAATAAAATTTAAAATAATTTCTAATGTTAAAAAAATTAAATCTGTTGCTTTAAATGTTTAAAATTAAAAAAATAGTTTTAATTTTATTAAAATATATTAAGTAAAAACTTTAAACTTAAACTAAATTTAAATTCCTATTTAGTGAAAAAGAATAAAAATAATTTTTTATTAAATTAAAACAAATTTATTTTAGTGAAATTAAGATTAAAAACTAGTTTATAAAATAAAAAATTATTAATAATTTATTTTTTTTTTTGAAAATGTTAAGAAAAATTTTGAAACATGTAATATTTTGTTTAAAAATTTAAAATAAGAAAAAAAGCACAATTTTTTAAGAAAATTTTAAATTTTATTTAAAACTAAAATCAAAATCGATCAGTGATCATTAAAAGAAAATCAAAAGAGAGCAGAGTTGATTCTACTTAAATATAAAAAGAGTGAAACGATGTTTAAATTCTAAAGATCGATTAGTGATCGTACTAAAAAGAGAGTAAAATTGTTTCTTATATAAATAATAAAGAGCCAAACGATCTTGTTTACATTTTCAAATGATAGAAGGATACATCGTTTCGATCGATCAGTGATCTTATTAAAAAAGAGGAGACTTAATTCAAATATTAAGTTTTTAAACATTTTCAAATAATAATTTAATTTAAAGTATTTAAAATGAAGATCGATCATACTAAAAAAAGTACTCATATCATAAGAGAGTAGATTCCCACATAAATAATAAAGAGCTTAACGATCATTGTAAGTGATTGTAAATCAACTAATTTTCCTAATTTGAAGAATTTAAAATAACGATCAATCAGTGATCATATTGAAAGAGGGAACACTTGCTTTACATCTGTATAATAAAGAACGAAACGATCATGTGTACACATTCAAGTGATCATAATATAATGTGTTACTTTAATTTGAAAAACTTAAAATAAAGATCATACAAAGTGATCATACTAAAAAGGAGTTGATTCTTATACAAATAACATCAAATTTGAAATATAAATCGATCAGTGACCATATTAAAAGAGAGCATAATTAATTAACATATATAAGGTATTTTAAGTGATCATGAATAAATAATAAATAAACATCGATTGATCAGTGATCAGTGATCAGTACCAAAAAAGGAATACAGTTAATTCTCATATATTCTTAAGAGCGAAACGATCTTGTATATATTGCTAGTGATTATAAGATACATTACATGCCTAATTTGCAGAACATAAAATAAAGATTGATCGATCAGTGACCATACTCAAAAAATGAGAATTGATTCTCATCTCATAAATATAAAAGAGCGAAACGATTTTAGGATGATCATAAAAAGTTAAATTATTATTAAAAGTATTTTCATCCTTTAAGTATTATTAAACAAAGATCAGTGATCACATCAAAGCCTCCTCATAGCGATGCCTACAAAGTAAAAATGATATTTTTAGAAGATCTCAATGTTAATTGAACAAATTAAATACAGATCGATCACTGACAAATTAAAAATATCAATTCAATTGAGTAAATTCTTATGAAGAAAACTAATTATTAGAAAATGCTTTTTTTGAAACGATTATTGTGAATGTTCTTTAGAACGATTTCACTTTTGTGTGAGTATAAGATCGATGAAAATCTCCAGAGTGATCGCCATATAATCTTAGTTTTTTAATAGATTTTATTTTATTTTTTAATCATCAGATGTTAATGATTCATTCCTCATTTAAACTAAGATCATTTAAAAGTCATAGTGATCGTAATCACAAAAATTTCGCATGAAACTCTATTCTTTAAAGTGATCTTGGTTTTATTTACTTCTCTAATAAAAATATTTGGTTTCCTAAGATATTTTGCTTAGAAGTCTTCAAATATAAGATCGAATATAAATTTCTTTCTCTCTCTCTCTCTCTTCCTCTTTCTCTCACAAGTGATCGCATTTAAATATTAATTGTCTTATTTTTTAATTTTTATTATTTTTCAATTATTTTAACTCAATGTTTTATAATTTAGACTTGTATTATTTAAAGTAATCTTTTATTAATGTATTTTTGTTGATTTTAACATTAATCATAATACTATAAATAAGTAAGATAAGATCACAGATTACAATTATTTTATTAAGATTTTAATTTTACTAAATTAATGTTAATTTGATCCTTAAGTGATTATAAAATAATGAAATTTTCTTAATTAAGAGTTATGGCGATTTATGTTGTATCACACATTAATATTCTTTTTCTAAATTTGTTTAAAAATTAACAAATATGCATTTTCTCCTTTCCATACAATATTTTTAGTGAAATATTCATATTAAGGACGGAGGTCGAAAAAATATTAACCAAAATGAAGCCATTGAACAGTTTTATATAGCTCCGGGCAGTTTAAAGGATTTGCCTCTCTTGTACTCTAATACCAAATTATTGTTCTTGTACCACTCAAGGACTTATTCATCATACTGACAGGGTGTCAAGTCAGGCGACCTTCCCTTAATTAATTTAGAGGCCTTTGTAACAAATAATTGGCTTCTTTTGTCAGAACTGCATATGGGTTTCCAAGAACTTCTTGGGAAATTTTTACTGCTTCAGAGTCCTAAACTTTTATTCAAAATTCCCTCGAGAATCACCAACATAAAATTTTTACCATGTTCTATCGAAAAATCTGCCAGTACACAAGTTTCGTCATCAATTATGCAGCAAGAATTTTGTTAAAAAAAACTCGACTTCAATTTCCGTGCTCTGTTTTGGCCTCTTAATTTTAAGCAACGTTCCTGTTAGGAATTTTTGAATCTTGTAAGTTTTAAACCAGCATTAGCTTTAACTTTTTGTACCAAATAGCTTGAGTACTGAGCTAACCGAGCTGCTTTAAAAATGTTTTCTATTATTGTGGCATCATGTAGACCATTCCTTCTACCTGAACCATGGTTTTTTATAAACGGACATGTTCTCCTGTTGCTGTGTAATAAAATTGGAAACAGTTTGACCTTTGAATGCTTGGCCAGTTTTTGTAGGATCAAGTTGGGTTTTGCTAAAATCATTTATTAAATTTAGTACGCATTTTTTCTGGTCACTCATTTTAATTAGGTTAACATAACATTTGACATTAACCATAATAACTGACTCATATAAGAAAGGTATCTTGATCCAAAAAAAATTCAAATAATATTTCGGTCAAAGGTTTTAATGAAAAAATTGTGTTAAGAATTTTCAACATCACTCCTTAGTTGTCATACAAGAATTGATTTTAGCTCGACTATGAAATACCCTACATCACATTGTTCGTTGTAAATTTATGAACGACCTCCATATTTGAAAGGAGAGTTGTATGGGACCTATGAGAAATAATGATCTGATTCTCGTATAATTTGGTTCGTCGTTTTATAGTGCTATAAGACTTATTTGTTCCAAATTTAGTTAAAATCGCTTCATATTTAGGTCTTTTATAATTTTAAACCCTCATTCCGAGAGTAGCATTTGCATGGGGCTAGGTGAAATAATGGATCTATCATCGCAAAATTTCAATAGGCATTGTCCTTACACCAAAATAATGATTCATGTAAAGTTTCATTGCGACCTGCTTTTTGTTCATAAGGTTCACATAGACAGCCAGACGGACGCCCCTCAAAAACCTCTACACGAACGCATTATACATCAACCATTAACGGTGTGATAAGTGATCGCAGATTTATGTTTTAAAATTAATATTATTTTTCTAGTTTGGACTTTATGATGAAATTAATAATTTTAGTTCTTTTATATATTAAAAATTAGGTGATCAAATATTAACATCATTTTCTAAATTTAAGCTTCATTTTTTCTAAATCATTTAAGTTTTATTTAAAGAAACAAATATATTTCTAAAAATTTGTTAATAAATCTTTTTAGCTAAAATACATTTATGACTTAAAAAAACTAAAAACAAACTTACTTCAAGCAATAGTTTAATATCAAAATACTAATAAACTTAAAACATCATTATTACTAACAAAAAAACATCATTACAAAAAAATGTGAAAGAAAATATAATCATTATTTATTCCATTAAATCAATAAGAATCTCTTACAATTTCCACATTATTAAAATTTGCTTTAATACAAAAACTACAACAAAAATATTTAATATAAATTTAAGTCAAAAACAAATCAGCTCCTTTATATAGAAACTTAAATGAAAAATCATAAAAAAATGCATTCAAAATCATTTAAAATAAAAAATTATAAATTTAAGCTAAAAAACCTAAAATGAACTTATATTAAAAAAATAATAAAAATTAATTATTATAAACAAAATATATATAAAATATACATTTAAAACTTGTTTGCCTAAAATTATTATTAATAAAACGTATAAAACAAAATAAATAATAAAACAAAACGTAAAATAATTAAATAAAATGATTCCTTTTTTCTTTTAAGTTTAAGAAAAATTAAAAATTAAAAAAAGAATGAATTAATAATAAAGTGAAATTGAAATAAAAATTGAAAATGATGTTTTATTTAAAATAAAAACTTTAGATGGATTTAAAACATAATTAAATTTTTGCACCAAAATTTTAAAAATTAAAACTTTTGCCAAAATTCATCTAAAAGCACAAATCGAAATCGCCTACTAAAATAATTTGGTTTTCTATACCGCAATCCCTAACTTAACTACCGATATTGTTGGAAAGACCCTCAAATAATTTGGTTTTCTATACCGCAATACTCTAACTTAACTACCGATATCGTTAAGTAACGGAGAGTTTCGGCTGTTTTAACGATTTTGCTATTCTCTAATATAAGTTAACAATGTGTTTACACCCTACATCATTTAAGTCTTATTATCTTATGTGCCAAAATATGCGACATATAAACCCTCTTCCAAATATCACTTTTAAGGGCATAAATCTCACATTAACATTGATATTGCAATTAAAACAGGTCAAATTAAGATAAATATAAATAAAAATCGATATGCAAAATTATACGAGGGTAGGGTTCATAATATTTGTATTTCCCATATAACCAACCAGAAAAAAATAATTTTTAAACATACAAATAAGAATGTTATATTCGACTATGCCGAATCTTCAATACCCTCCACCACAATTTCGAGCGAAGTTAATAATACACAAATATATAAATTTTGTAACACAGAAACACCTAATGAGTCATAAAATTAGTTATAATTTTGGTTATAACTTTTTTTCTACTGAACCGATTTTGATAATTTTTAGAATTGTAATGAAGTTTACATAACTTAATATTATGGCGAAATTTCATTCCAATTTAACTCTTGAACTTAGAGATTGCATCAGATATCGGTCCAAATCTTTTAAAATACTGAACCGATTTTGCTGGAAGGCCAAATTTCATTGAGCTCTGTCAATTTTTGTGGATGTGAGCAGACACGAAAACCGACTGAGATTTTGATTTGATGCCAGAATATATATACATTACGGGGTTTAAAATGATTCATTATTATTTATCATGAGAGCTACAGCAAAATATGGACCAAAATTGTTCATATTTATAATATACTTTGATTAAAGTTAAAAAAAAATTATTGTGCTAAACTTCAACGAAACTGATCTGTATTTAAATGTTTTATAAACTTAAACTCGTTTTCCGGGAAAGCCCTTTATAAGGGAGCTTTAAAAAAATATGCACCGATATAGGGCAAATTAATATAATATCTTCAGAACAGTTAGCAAAATAATTGTGTCAAATTTCAATAGAATTGGTCTTTGTTTACTCGTTTTATAAGCTGAAAACTATTTTCGGTGAGGGGCCTTATATGGGAGCTACATCAAAATATGGACCGAGATTGTTCTTTATAAAATTATTCATTAAAAATGGTTAGAAAAATCATTATACTGAATTCCAATTGAATTGTTCTTTATTTAATTATTTTAGCAATCATATGTGATCCCAGGAGTCAGCATTAAGAAGCCATCAAATATTATGCCAAAATATGTGTTGTCCTCCTTTGCCCAGATGATTGTTGTAAAAACTGCTAAACAAATTTATTAGCAATATTGGTTCATATAAACTAACCTCTATTGCATAGGTGTACAGCACTGAGAAAGGTAGGATTGTACTGGCAATTGAATAAATATCATGTATCACATGGTCTTTCGCCACATGCAGGATATAGACGCGGTTAATACATCTCTATCCCAGTTGTACCAGAACTACTATTTTATGGGCAGCAAATTCTGTTCATTCTCTGCAGTTGGCAGAGGGTGGCCTCCAAGCATGACCTGAATTTGAAGTCCCCGAATTTGAGGTGTCGCTGTGAATGTCGGTCAAAGCTGTTATATACGACTTTCGATCTGAAGAATCTTGCACATATCTAAGTAAGCTCTGTTCGTATATACGCATATTCTGTCTTACATACCTCGCTGGCGACTCCAATTGTGTAATATTAAAGTTATGATGATTCTTTTGACTACATCCTAAAAGGAACTGCTTACTGAGAATTTCATTATGTCCTTAATCGGTGTGATCTTTCTTTCCTCATGTGGATGAAAATATTCAATTCGTTGGATTTGTATGAAACAGCTCTCACTCTAACTAATGAACGTAATGTTCAGTAAGTTGAATCAAATTTTTTAAAGTGAGACAGAATCGAACCTTCGGAAACCGTTTTTATAGTTTTTCCCGTCACTTTGCTCGAACAGGTAGTCCATCTCCGTGTAAAATCTACCAAACTTTTGAAAACCATTGAAGAGCACAAACACTCTAGCCTAAGCTCCCAGCAGTTTGGAGGATTTGCCTCCTTTGGTACAAATACCACATTACTGTTCTTTGACATAGTGACAGGATGACAAGACAGACCAAAAATTTTAAATACTTTAGGGTCCTACAATTTTCTTCAATGATCCCTCGAGCATCAGAAACATAAAACATTTCAACAGGAAGTTGGGAAAAATTTCGTCGTCCATTATGAAATAAGTGCTCTGTCTTTGGGCTCTAAGTATTTAGCAGCGTTTCTGCCAGAAACTTTTTTAAGTCTTTTAACCTGAATTAGGCTCATTTTTCGTACCAAATAGTCCGAACACTGAACTAATCGGACTGCTTTTCTGCCGGATGTATTGAGAGCTCTTTTGAAAATGATTTCTATATTTTTTGGCTTTTTAAATACATCATTTAAACCATTTTATCATTTCAACCATTAAACCATTTTATCACAAAACCTTTAAATGCTTGGTCAACTTTTTTTAGGACCAATTAAGGTTTTGACCGCGCAGATTTTATGTTATTTTATTATAATTAAAATTTAAACTCCAACTTTAATTTTTTTATTATTTTTATTTTTTACTGAATTTCTCATTTTCATCTTAATAAATTATTTACATCTTTTTTGTTAATTCCGTTTTTTGTTTTTGTTTTAATTTTAAATATTTAAGTATTCAAATATGTTATACAAAATCGTTGCCTTAAGTTAATGTTTATATTTTAATAATTAATTAGCTAGATTTTTTTAACAAAAATATAGTCATTTATTTTAATTTATTAAAAATATATTGCTTTTATTTCTTATTAAACAAATTGAAAATGGAAAATAAAATTTTATAAATTTTATTAAATTTTTATTAAAATAAAATCTCATCAAATTTTTTATTAAAAATCTTTAATGAAATTTAATTTTTCTGAATATAAAGAAAATTATAAAATTTCATTTTTCAAAAAGAAAAAGAAGCGTTTTGCTATTTATATATAAAAAGGAAAATAAATATATACAGTCCGGAACAAAACTATTGGTACAGCAAGTGTATTTTTCTATATTCCTAATAACTTCCTCCTCAATTTTTATCCATTCTCCTTTTAAAGCCTTTTGTATTTCAGATTTATTTAAAATTGGTCGCTTTTTCACACTTCTGTCCAGTTTTTCCCACAAAAACTCAATTGGATTGAGGTCGGGAGACTGTGATGGATGCGTTAGATCATGAGCCACATTGTTTCATGTTGGAATGTGAAACTAGTTTTTGTTAATTTAAATTTTTTCAAATTTTTTTTAATATTAAAAAAACTGCTTTATCCACAAATGTCATCTATGAAAACCAGCTCACCAACAACCGCACATCATTGCCTTATTTTATAGTAAGAGAAAAATGTTGTTTTTCATATTCTGTATTGGACTTTTTTCACACGGTTATTCAACCATCATTACAAAATATATTAAATATTCATTCATCGGAAATAAGCAACTGATTCTAAAATGTAATAGTTTTATTTTTAAACTCTTCCGAATACTCTAAATGCTTAATTTGGTTTACTGAAAAGATTAGTGGTTTACATCTAGCAATTCGAGGATTATAACCAGCCGCACTCTACGAACAGTGAAACGACTTTGTTCTATTATTGTATCTATCTGGGAATATGACTTGCCTTGCTCAGATTCACTAATTTCTTTTTGTTCTGGACTCATTTTTGGTTTCACGGAGTTTTTTTGTTTTTTCAATTTATATCAACAAATTGTCATTTACTTTCATCACGGGGAGTTAAAACTTTACGTCGTCTTCTTTTATTCGAACTTTAGAAACTTGACTGTACTTTAAACAGATTCACTACGTTTCTAATAGTGAAACGACGTTGTTCCATTATTGGATCTATCTGGGCACATGATTTTCCCTCAGATTCACTCAGTTTCTTTTGGTTTGGGCTCATTTCACAGATTTTTTTGAATTCATGTCATCAAATTGTCACTTTAACCGATTAGAACCGACTTTTTTTAACAAATTATTATATTTAAAATATGTTTGGTTCATTTAGCATTTGCATTAGTAAAACCACTTATGGTTGTATTCAGGGTTCAGGGTTTTCTTCTACAATTTGATTATAATGTTAGACAAATTTAGATAAAACATAAAATGCTTGCAGTACCAATAGTTTTGTTCGAGACTGTATAATTAAAATTTAATGAAAGCATTTCAACTAAAAGAATTTTAAGATTCTTTTACTTTTAATTTTAAAAAAAATTTTCTAGGAAAATTTTTATTTCATTTTATTAAATTTATTATACAGTTTTAAAAAAGTTAAGTTTTTTTATACTAATTTTATATTTATTAAATATTAATTATTGAAGGTTTAATGATTTATGCCTATTTTATATATTTTATTAATTATTTTAATAGTAAATTTCTTATTTTTGGTTGTCAAGCAACTCTTGTTTAAATTTGTTTTTCATATAAATTACTAAATTTTAGTTTAAGTTTAATAATCTTAAAATTAAAAAAATAAAATAAAGAACTTAAATGATTTTTAAGGAAAAAAGCTAAGCTTAGATTAAAAAAGAAAGGATTTAATTGTAATAAAAATTTTAAGCAGTAATCTGCTAAATTAAATAACTATTACTAATAGTAAATTAAGTACTACTTAAAATGTAGTACTAAGTAGTTTCTTGTTTTTTTTTTTAATATTTACATTTGTTAAAACAAAAAGAAGTTTTTTACAAATATTTAACGAGTTATTGGAAGCAAAACGGGGATGATGGAGGAGAAAACGGCAAGAGCACGCACCTCAGGGTCCTAAACATCCTTGGTTTATTAAACCAAACTGTAAAAAAGAGAGATATAATTCAGTTGTGTCATTTTAGAAATTATTATTTGAAAATGGTGTGACTATGAAATATGAACCGAAATATGAACTTAAAAATAAAAAAAAAGAAAAAAAAAATAAAAACGAATAAAATTTAAGCGTAAATTTCTTTTCAAGTAACGATGAACATATAAGGAAGAAGAGAAATAAACATACAGAAAATGGATCGAAAGAAGAAAGTAAACAGAAAAAACAGAAAGAAAGATGGATCGATAAAGTAGTTAAAACAAAACATATTGACAGCAATACAAAGAAGGTAATAGACCATAAAAAGATGAAGGTAAAAGAAAAGAAGAATGGACGAAATGAATTTTAATAAATTCCCTTTCTCATATCCTAATAATAACCTTTCTGATCCTTGGAATAACCTATAAAAACTTACAGACTCATCTGTTTATTCTGGGCTTGAGGAAGTCCAGTCCTCTTTTAAGATTACAACAAAAGCTCTCAAACTCCTATCTTTAGTCAGTATAAGCTCTTTTAATGTTAAACTATGACTATAATTCTTTCGCTATAATATAATATCACTTTTTTTCGACATTGTTCGCAAGATCTCTAAAAAATGTAGTTTTACAAATTTCTAAATTTTTTATGTCTGATTTTCGTAGTTAATCTGCCATTACAAACTTACTGACGCTTAGCATTTCTTATTCATCCGATTTTAGTTACTTCAAAATTTTTTATAAAACAAGAGCTTAACAGTCGATCAAGACCGACAATATTATACCCTACACCTACACATGAAAATTTATAGGCAGACACTTGTAGAATTTGATTTTATGATTTATGCTTTATGTAAAATATTCTTCTTCAAAGTGAAATTTGTCTATAATGAGAGAATTATACATGGATCGAATTTCATCAATATATTCCTATCAAATTGCGTCTTGTAGAGTTTACACTATAAAAGTGATTCTCAGTCGAAGGTATACACTTAATTTGTTTGTATATTGCAAACAACAGCACAAACACATAATATCTCAATTACCTGTGGTGGTGTAGGGTATAAATATCTATGTAAAAGAAAACTGTTCTGTTCATCTTGAAAATAAGAGAAATTAAAACATTTTATAAATACAAAACAAATTTCGAATTTTTTAAATAATTTTGAAAATTTTTAAAAATTCTAAAATATTTTAGAATTTGTTTGAGTATCATATTATTTATTAAATGAATTTTAGTGCCTTAACCTTCAAAATTTTCTTTTCAAATTCTAAATTTTAATTTTTTCTTTTCAAATTCTAAATTTTATTTTGCAAATGTTGTGAAAATGTGAAAGATATTTCGAATTCGAGGTTTTGAACTAAACTATTTTTATAATTTAAAAACATTGAAAATTGAAAATAATTTTTAATAACAAATAAATATTCGAAATTAATTTCGAATTTGTTTCAGTGTCATATGTATTATACGAATTTTTCAATTCGATACCTAAAATTCTACATTTTCGGGCTTAATTCGAGGTTTTGAACTAAACTATTTTTATAATTTAAAAACATTAAAAATTGAAAATAATTTTTAATAACAAATAAATATTCGAAATTAATTTCGAATTTGTTTCAGTGTCATATGTATTATACGAATTTTTCAATTCGATACCAAAAATTCTACATGTAACAAAATGTTTTTTCGAAAATTGTACATAAATGTGAAAATTTTTCATATATGTTATTTGAAAGATCGAAATTTTATTCACATGAAAGAAAGCAATATACGAAAAATTCGAGAATTCAATAACATATATTTTTAATGGTAGCAAAAATTTGAAGTTGAAATTTTATTAACTTCAAAAATAAAGCTGTATCAAGTATTCGAATTCAGGCTAGAATATTTTCTTGTTTGCTCTCAATTTTGATTACTTTAAAAATATTGAAGTTAAATTTTAATATTTACGAAATTCTCATTTTGAAATATTTTTAAGATTTAAAGAGAGAAACCTAAATGCTTTCCCAATCAAAAAACTTTCAGATGTAGACAAAAATTTAATATCGTAATTTTTCTACATTTTGAAATATTTATCAATTTCGAATCCAGACAAACTGAATCATCTTTTTTTAAATATTAATAATGAAATGAGGGGTGATAAATAAATAAAAAATAAAATAAAATTTTCTTTCGACTTACCATTTTCCATTTGAACTATTATTCAGCATTAACTCCAAACTTTCAATCCAGTTTTAAATAATTTACCACAATTACCGCTTATGAGAAGTTAAAGGTGTTAAGATTGTATTAGAAGTTCCGGAATTAATAGAAATAACTTCTGTTATATTAGCCATATTTGAATGATGTGTTGATGGCGGATGTTGTTGACTATGATGTGGATGGTGCTGATAATAAACTGGTGTTGTTTGGGTATGATGTAAAGGATGATAATTATGTAAATATGAGGCAGTTGTTGAAGACATTATTGCAGAGGTGTTAGAGGTTGTGACCATTTGTGATGTTTGCGGCTGCTGGTTGTGATGATGATGATGCTGCTGCTGGTGATGCTGATGTTGATATGTACTCGTTGACGTATATGAAGCACCTCCTCCTCTTTTAGAGTTTGTCTATAAACCAGATATTATAACTTCATGCTGAGCATCATCATCCATATCGGGTAATTCTTGCTTCTGTATAACAACTTGTTGCCGATCACCACCACTACCGTTATCTTGTTGATTTTGTTGTGATTGTGGTACTTGTGCTGGTTGTCTGGGTGCTGTTTGGCCATATTTTTCATGTATTCCCCTATGACGTTTCAATGCAAAACGATCTGCAAATGCTGCTGAACAAATATCACATTTAAATGGTTTTTCTCCTGAATGAACTTTGGCATGATTCTTTAAATGTGCCGCTTGTGAAAATGCTGAACCACATATATCACATTTATAAGGTTTTTCACCAGTATGAATACGTCTATGATTCCAGAGAGTGGCATGTCGGGCAAAACCTTTATCGCAAACTTCACAAACATAAGGTCTTTCACCACTGTGCGTACGTTCATGATTTTTCAAGTGGGGTGATTGAGAGAATTGCATGCCACAGGTTTGACATCTAAAGAAGATAGAATTTAAATAAGGAAATTAAAAGTTTTATAGTTTTTTTAGAAACATACTTGTAAGGT
This sequence comes from Cochliomyia hominivorax, assembly GCA_004302925.2. Taxonomy (NCBI): domain Eukaryota; kingdom Metazoa; phylum Arthropoda; class Insecta; order Diptera; family Calliphoridae; genus Cochliomyia; species Cochliomyia hominivorax. The sequence goes on along the minus strand of PYHX02000158.1, from coordinate 88,173,238 downwards.
TTTTCTCCAGTATGAATACGTGCATGATTTTTCAAGTACACCGCCTTGGCAAAAGCTAAACCACATATACTACATTTATAGTTTTTCTCTCCACTATGCAGTTTTTTGTGAGACCATAAACTAGAATAGCGGGAAAAGGTACCACCACATATATTGCAAGTGAAAGGTTTAGGATTCCTTAAAAAAATAATAATAAATAAATTTTACAAAGATTGAAGAAAAAAGTTTCTATTACTTACTCCGTTTTCACTGTGGATGGCCCAGAACATTGCTGTTTAGAAGCTGGTGCTCCTGAGCCGGCATATACTACTCCTGAACCATTACATTTATTACATTTTGTTACCTTGGGTTGAGTAAACTTTTTCTTAGCCGGTTGTGTTGAAGATGACGAATTTTCTCTTTTAATGCTGGTCGTATTAGATGAATTTGCATTCCCATTATTATTTTGTGTAACCATTTGCACTTGTTGTCCCTGGTTGTTAGTTTGCATTATTTGCATGTGATTCTGTAACATATTTTGGGCATTTAAAGAATCCATAGAAGATTCTGAATTACCACTTTGTAATTCATTCATTTCAAATTTTATCTCTCCGTCTGGAGCTACAAATATTTGTGTAGGCGTTACTTGTTGGGCAGCTGCAGCTAAGGCAGCAGCCTGTTGGGCTTGATCGTTTTGTAAACAAGTATCACAACGATTTACTTTAGATCCTTTACGTTTAACTGGTTGTAAAATTTGTACACCGCAAGTGGAACATTTACTTTGTTCTAATTTCAATTGTTTGCTTACATTAGTGGAATTGTTATTCATTTGTACATCATTTGATTGTTGTGTCTGTTGCTGATTTTGATGCTGTTGTTGCTGCTGTAATTGCTGTTGCTGCTGTTGTTGTAAAACTGATGGTTCTAATGCTTCAGTAGCTACAATTTGTATTTGTCCCATTTGTCCATTTTCGGTAATAATATTTTGTGTTTGCACTAAACCTTGAGCATTAACTACTAAAGCCTCTTGTTGGCCTGTCTGTTGATGCTGTTGTTCTGTACCATCTTGGGCATGAATACGTTTATGATGATTTAATAAAGCCAAATGGGAAAACATTAAACCACAAACATCACATTTAAAACTTATATTTGATATAGTATTTTGTATGGGCGATATAGTTTGTAAAGACTGCTAAAAGTTTTCCAAGAAATAAATCAGTTTATTAAAAGTTTTGCTTAATTATTCCATTAAAATGAAGCATTAAAACTTACAGCAGCTATAGGTTTATTTTGATTAACAATTTGTAATCTTCCTTGAGAATCCAATGTGGCAATACCAATGGTGCCTCCTTGATTTAATTGATTCAATTGCATGCCATTGACTAAAGCATAATTATATCCTCCTACTGGTTGGGCTATATAGCAAGTTTTGCTTTCATCTGCAGCTAGTTGTGCCAAGTTTACGGTGGTTCCATTGCCCTGTTTTATTAAAAAATGTCGTAAGTATTTGAGTTTTATGTTTATTTAAAAGACTTAAAACTTACATTAGTTGTGGTATAATAAAATGTAGGTTGTTCCTTTTGTCCTTCAATTTTAGGTTGCTTTAAAATGGTTCCATCCGCTGTTTGATATTGTAAAGGTTGTACATTTGCTCCTAGAGCATTGGTGAATATAATATTTTTTGTAATATCTTCCATCATTTGGAGACAACAGTTTCAAAAATCTTAAAAGATTAACAGTTATACAGTGGAAAATTAGTTATATCTATATTCGGAAAAGTTTAAGAACAAACAAGAAACATAACCAATGGAAACGAAAATGATAGAACAATCCTGTTGACCTAATTATCAGTTTGTTTTGAGAATGGTTTTTGAATAGATTTTATTTGACACCATTTCATTGGAATAGTTCATTATTGGAATGGTGGCGAGAAGTTTGATTGGACTGGGTAGTTAAGGTTAGGAGGGAATATGAAATCTAACCACGGACTTGAAAACAAGAAGATCGTGTAGTAAATACAAGGACCGCTGTTAAGCTCTCAGGGTACACAGATCCTCGGTGAATAAATTAAAGCCTATTTAATAACAACATTCACTGCCGGCAATATTCATACCGGTGAATCAAAATAAAAATCATAAGAAAATTTTTGAAATAAGCTAATGAGTAACGTGAGTTTCAGGCATGAATGCTAAGAGTGGTGAATGCCTCAGAGCAGGTCATGGAGTACGTTGGGAATGGGAATAGTGTAACTATTTTTGTAGATAGTCAGGAAGTGATGAAAACTAAGTTGGTGAATACGGAGGTTATAAAAGAAAATTATAAATCTAACGTCAGATAGTACTGCAATTTTTCTGCCAGCAATTCTACCCATTAATTGGCTACAAGAGGCTTTGCAAAGAGCATTTTGGATATTATAGTACCGATCAAGACTCCTAAAGCATACTTCATTATGAAATTCATCAGTATAGTTTGGATATACCTCTGCACATGAGCAGGACTGGTTAAAGGAAAGTAAAGCCACCGAGCTGATGTTGTTGTAACAGATGTATAGCAAGTTAGTTCATTATAATGATTCTGGTTCTGGTTTTACTTCAGGCTTAGAAATTGTGCCACTTCTATGGGATGAGTTCATAGATCTTTTGGACTAAGAGTGGTAGGATTGTCTTGGCATGTGGTCAAGGAGCACAGTCCAGGAACGGACAATACGAGACTAGTAAGCATTAAGCTTATTGCTCTATTCATAATGTAGTAATGAAAAAATTACTCTTGTAAACCTCGGCAGATTTTATTCTGTATTTGCGAGGTGTAGCGGTTGGCCTCCAAGTACGATATTCATATGGTAACTTGAAACCGTGGAATTTGGGGGGTCTGTGTGAATGTCGTTCAAAGCTGCTATAGAAGCCCCGATCAAAAGGAACATGCACATTCCTATGTATGCTCTGTTCATTTATTCGTAGATCGTTTCCTACATGCCTTGGGATAACTCTAGTTGTGTTATATTGAAATAAGGATGAAGGCTCCGATTTCATTGAGATGTATATGTATATGTTGTATTATGAACACTCGCACAAACAAAATGGAAATTTTGTCCCTTATATTGTGAAACCAAAATCGTTTCCAACACACTGAAAAATAATTGCTAAATTTTTTACCACTCGGTAAGTGTTGAGTTACTTCCACTCCACAGCGGAACACACATATTGAAAATTATTCATGAGCTACATCTGATTAATAAAATCGCTCTTCACTAAAATTTGTGCAACAAGTGAAGATTCTTTTATACAAAAAATTTAATTTCACTTTGAAAAATTATAAAAATTATGCAATAATATGAAATTAAGCAACAAAATATATAAAAAATATTGAAATAATTAAAATTAAATAAGATATTTAACTTTTTTTAATTAAAATATTCTAGCTCCTTAAACAAAATGTAAACAAACCTCTTAAACATATGGCATCACTTTTGCATACCAAATAGAAATAAACAAAACAGTACGGCCAACTCGCGCGCTTTTTGAAAGACAGAGAAAGCACTACTAAATATCAAACATTTTATAAAATAGAACAAAATGAAAAAGAGAAAAAAGTAATGAATGAATGAAATAAGGCAACAATAAAAATAAATGAAACGAAAAAGAAGATGAAAGAAATATTTAAAGGCGATTTAAATATGGCGACGACAGAGACACAAAATCCGAAGTGAGGAAAAAACGAAAGAAAGAAAAAAACTCATTGTTTTGAATAAAATTTTCAAAAATTCAACTATTTTTCAAAAATTCTAACAAACTACAAACACAAAAATTAAAGAATAAATTTTATATAATTTAATAGTCTTTTTTAAAAGTTTGATTACAATTTACAATAAAATTTAATCGATTAATCACTCTTTGCTGCAAAGCAAATAACCGAAGTCTTACTCATTATTCTCATTACCTGTATAAAGTTTACGCAATAAATTTTTTAATAGGTTAATCTTTTACAACTTTTCTTAAGTTTTTCACTTTTTTCCTAGAGTTTTAGTTTCATAAAAAATTCCTTTACACTTTTTTTACTTCTTTGCACAAAATATTTTGCTTGTTGTTATTGTAATTAGAAAAAGGTTTATTTTGTTTTTATCAAGCAACAAAATTTTCTTTATTATTGTTTTTTCTTTTTCTAACAAATTTAATTGAAAATACACACAACACATGAGATGCACTGTGAAAAGAAACAGACAAATAAAGTATATAATTTTCTATGCTTCTTTTCTGTAGATTTTTTTCTTTTTATGACAACGTTTTAATATGATGATGACAAACGAGTGAACGATAAAATTATCAAATACTTCGTTTCGCTTTTTTTGTCACACACATACGTTTAAATTATGCGAACGAACGAAACACTCCCTTCACTACTCGCACTCGTCTAAATAAACACACACTAACATACACTTTCTTAATAATAGCTGTTGTTCTACTTTAATACAATGCTGATGCATAAAATAGACAAGAAAAGCAATATGGCGGCGCCAAAATATTTTCAACTTGTATATCTTTGTTAAAATTATTTATTTAAATAACATTTTTATTTAATAATTGAAAAGTTTTAAAAGAATATATTAATTTTTTTTGAAACATTAAAAGTTTTCTTAAGTTTTTCTTTTGTTTTATGTTTCAATTTAAACACCGTGTATTTTCTCTACCGTTCACTCTTGTCCACTTTTAAAATGCGACTGCCACACGATTTGCTCTTCTCGTTTAATTTCATTGTTTTATAAGGTATATGGGTTTTCGGCAAAGAGAGAAAGAGATAAGAGGTGTGTTAAGAAAGAACAATAGTAGTACCGATTTTTATTCGTTTATGTCAGAGATAGAAAATATATATTATATAAAGTTCTTGCAATTTTTAATATAACATAAATAATAATAGTTGTGTTCAATTTTCCATCCCTGGTGTGAATATTATGAAAAAAATTATTTATATTATTTATTTTCTTTATTTATTATATCGTTTTTATTTTACTCTTTTGTAGTTGTATGTTTAAAAATAACATAAGAATTTAAAAAATACTAGTGTAGAGCATTTGTTTGTTTTTAATTTCAATTAACAACAATTAGGTGTTACAGCATTGCCAGCTTCAATATATTTTAAAACTGACATCAAGATAAACCGTTGCTCACTGTTGTGAATATAATTGAAATCGTCGTTGAATTCGGTTAAATATGTTTCTTTATTTCCAATAAAGTTGGTTTTAGAAAATATTTTTAATTTAAGTGAAAGTTCTAATATTTCGTGTTTTATGAGAAAATGGATCCTTGTGTGAGGATGTAGTTACAAAAAACTTATTCCAAGTAATATCCATCGCTACAACTCTTAATAAAGGTTTTTATGAAATAATTCAAATGGGGCCCATTAATTATACTTTACACTACAGTTTGTGTTGATGTTTGTAACCCACAGAAAAAATGACATTACATCCACCTTTAAGTATACTTTTCGACTCAGAATCAGTTGATGAGTCAATTCAACGTCCGGCTGGCTGTCCATGTAAATTAGTACATATTATTATTTTGGATCAGTCTATTGTCTACTGAAATTAACTATTTTCGGTTCAATACTTCAGGTACATCCTATACAAATGTTCTCCCGAAATGAGTTTTTGCGCTCATAAAAGTCCTAAATAAAAAGCAATATTAACGATGTTTGACAGAAAAAGTCTTTTGATATTCTAAACCGGTATGCCAAATTATGTAAGTGTCGTCCATTGCCATTGGTCCCGTACAAGCCCCTTCCAATTAGTACTTTGATAAGCAAAAATATTACATATACGTTGGCAATTTAATAATAATTAGGATACATATAAGCAAAAATCTATGGGTCGGTCCAAAAATTCTTGTAGCACGCATTTAAAGATATTTAAAATTAGATCATGAATAAGGAATCTGGATAGTCATATTTTTATGACCCGAGGTTCGCAAATTCAACTTTAACAAGGGTCGTTCTGTAATAAAATAAAAACATAAAGTAAAAAAACAAAAAATAAAAATAATATATTTGCTCTCTGGTTGTTCTTACAAGCAATTAGCTTTTACTCGGTGCGCTTTGCTGCAAAAGAATTCCCCTCAGTTCAAGATCTCAAAAAAAATTTCACAAATCACGACGTATATTAAAAAATTCATGCAACGACCGTTTTACGAAATTCCTCTGACACTTTTCGTTCTAAAATTTTATTTAATATTTGGTTCTATCCATCCTTTGTTCTTTAAAATAGTTCCTTGGAAGGAAACAATTTGAGAACACTCGAAGTTAAAGCTTTTTAACATTGGTAATCAATATTTCCTTTGTATGGGGTTACCCAACCCCCAAGACTTATCTGTTGATTGGGACCAAATTTTAGAATTTTCAGGGTTATAGTTCTCGAGATATTGGATTTGCTTTGTAAGAGAAATTTCATCAAGTTCGTTCCAAACAAGCAAACAAATTCATTTTTATGTATAAAGAAGTAAACTTGGTAGCACTGCCTTTTACAACAGTAGAAAAAGTATTGCATACGTTAAGGCTGAAATATTTCATTTTTCAACCGTTAAGATGAAAGCATGAAATTAGAGTATTTTAAGTAAAAATTTAGAAAAATTGATTTAATAAATTGAAAAATAGAATTGTTTACATTTTTTTATTAATTTGTAATAAAATTATTTTTTGTTTCTATGCTTTTTCCAAGGAGATGCTTAACTTCAAACAAATAATTTCCATTACAACATTGTTGCTAATTACATGAGTTTCTTATCATTCTAAATCAATTCAAATCTTCATTTTTTTCTAAACTTAAATCAGTTTCTATCATTTAATAAAATATCGTAGCTTCCTAAAGGCTTCTAGAAAAACGTGGTCCATAAATCATTTAATTGCTAAAATATTTATGTGTGCAAAAGCAAACAGACATAAATGATATAAAATTAACAACTCAAATTGTGGTAAAAAACTAACTTACACATATTTTTATAAAAAAAAATAATAATAAAAAGTAACATAAACCCACATATTTTTTTGATGTTTGTTTTATACATTCAAAACTTTTCCAAGCTCTAGAGAAAAAAAACGAGTAAGAGAAAAAAGTTGTTATAAAAAACTTGTCTAACTTTAACACTTATTTATTAAAAAATGTATATAAAGTATAAACTAACTGACAAAAATCAATACAAAGTTTCAAGAAAAAGGAACAATTTATTATTATTTTTAACAACTGTCGTTGGTTGCTGAGGCTGATGCAGCAGTCGCGACTTTAGCCGCAAACTGTTTACAAAGTAGTTGAAGTGAAATAAAAATAGAGAGAGAGAAATTCTTTTGAAAAAAACCTACAGCATTAATTTGATGTGTGAAGTTGTATTTATTTTTTTAAATCGATAATAAAATTGAAATTTATGGGTTTAAATACGCTACTAGAAAATTTGTATGGTTATTCAGCTGGGGAAAAGTTAATTCAGCTGGTTGGATAAGTCGAAATTTAAATACTCTAACTATTTTTAAGTCATATGTATCAATTCAGCTGGATTAATATAAATAAATACAATATTAAGCTAATGATTTCTGAAAAATGTAAATATTAATTAAAATTTTATTAACCAAAAGCAGCTTAAAAATGAATTCAGTAAGCTTAAAGGCAACGAATTTTATTTGAATAAATACTTCATTGTTTTTTCATAATTTAATGTAATTCAGCTGGCAAAAAATCAATTTAGCTAGCTGAATACCTGAAAATTTATACTCTAACTAATTTTAAGCTATATTTATCAATTCAGCTAGAATCATATAATGGAAAACACTATTCATCTAATGTTTTCTTCAGTATTTAAATAAATAATTTTATTTTCTTTAGAATTAAATGTAATTCAGCTGGCCAAAAATTAGTTCAGCTAACTAAATATGTAAAAAGTTAAATACTTAAACTTATTTTAAGTAATAATAATCAATTCAGCTAACAGCAATGCAAATAAAAATTTATTCAGCTAATGATTTATAAAAATTTAATAGTAATTAAAATAATTCAGCTGCTTAAACATTAATTCAGCGAACTAAAAATGTGCTAAAAAATCTACAAATTTAAATTCTTCAACTAATAATAATAAATATAAATTAATTGAGTTAGCTGAGTGTAAAGAACATTTCTATTTTTTAAAATTAATTCAGCTAAGTGAATTATGCTCTACAACTAATTTTAAGCAATATAATACAATTCAGCTAGCTTAATATAAAAATAATCTTATTCAGCTAACAATTATTAACAAAATAATACATTTTTATAGCTTAAATTATTTATATTAAGAAAATCTTACATGGTATGGAGAAACCAATGTTAATTTGTGATCAATATTGAAATCTAAAAGCAAAATAATTTGACTGAAAGTCTTTATATTTCGGTAAAACCTATGTTTTCCAGCTAAAATAAGCTTCATCACGAATAACAGTTCTTTTGTCAGTTTTCTTAAGATTCTTATGTTTATTTAAGAAAATTGTGGAAGTAGCTTTTGGAAATTAGCCTCGAGTGCTTACACTCTGTTAAATACCATTAAATATTTTCTAAGCCATAAAATAACCTTTTAAAGTTCAAAACGAAAAATTAGAATTATTTGGAATTGAAGTTTCTAATTGAAAATCTAATTTTATGCTTAAATGGAGAATTAATGTTTGTTTTCTAAGTCTTTTGTTTTATGAGGCTTTTAAAGTGATCTAAAGTGAGTTATCTTTAAATGATTTAAAGTAAAAGAAAGAAATCTAATTATTTATTTATTTTTGTTGTAATTTAATTATTTGTTTATTTAAGTTGTTTTTATCTTTTTAATAGTTAATTTAATTATTTTTAGCTGAAAACTTTGTTTTGGATTCAACAACATCAATCACTTTCTAAAGTTTTCCGCATATTTCAAAATAATTTCTTAACGTTATCGAGCAGAGTGTTAATCTGTATAAATGTATGTGAATGTATGTGTGAGTGTGTTTAAGGCCGGCATTTAATTTCCATATTGCCTGTATAAAAGTCGTTAACAAACAAATAACATAAATATAGAAAAGAGTGCCAAAAAAAAGAAGGAAAACTTTTTGTATCTTGAAATTTCTTTTATATCTATTTTTTGTCCACAATTATGGCCATTTTTTGGTTGTCCTATAAAATTAATGTTATTTCCATTTTTATTGTTAAACTCTGTTTTTTTTTCTTTCATTTCTTTAAATTTTAGTTTTTCCCGCCAAAGTTAGCAACAGATTTTTAAAGTCACTTTTATTTAGAGACAAGTTTTTTCATTTTTGTCTTTTCTACATAACATGCTCATGATCTTGTCTTTTTCGGCTACAAGTAACATCATTTATTTTCTTTCGTTTTTTTTTTTTTTTGTTTTTGTCTTGACTTTGGGAAAAATTGTTGAAAGTGAAATTTTTTGTCTTTATTCACATTTTCCATTTCAATTTATATTATTTTCTGCATATGAACATGATCACTTATGTTTTTTTTATTTTTTGTCGAAAATCACCCATGAGTTTGCGATCTTTTTTGCTTCCTAATCTTTTTTAATTTATCATCTTCAAATGGTTACAAATTATTTTTAAGTTTATGGCAGAAAATGTCTTTAAATAAAAACAAAGTAATTTTTATTACATTTTTTTTGTTATTTAAATAACATTATTTTCCTATCTTCCGCTTTATTAAAAATGATGAAAATTCAAATAATTTCACACAAATTGAAATTTTTATTATAAATTTAAAAATTTCTATTTTCTGCAAAAACATAATATTTACTTAATTTTAATCATTTTAAGGGAAAAATATTGATTTTTTATATTTGATAAAGTGATCACAAATTAAGCTCATTTTATCCAAAAACACAATTTTTGCTCAGTTATTATTGATTTTGACAATAATTAAATAAAAGTTATTATATAACATATTTTTTTTTAAATTTCACAAAGTGATCACAAATTAAACTCATTTTTATAAAACAAACAATATTTGTTCAGTTTTTTGGCTTAAAACGTTTAAGACACAAAAATTTAGATTTTTAGAATTTTCATAAAAAAATCAAAATCATGGATTTACTGAAAAATAAACGATTTTAGCAAAAAATATTGATTTTTAAATTTTCAGAAAGTGAGCCCAAATTAAGCTCTTTTTGCTAAAAATAGTAATATTTAACGATTTTAGTTAAATAATATTTTTTATAATGCGTTCGCAAATTAACACTTTTAAACCGAAAAAATCACTATTTTAGAGTTACAAAAAATTTTAGCCAAAAATATTGATTTTAGAAATTTTCAAAAAGTGATCACGAATTAAGCTTATTTTAACTAAATTATAAACAATTTAAGTCAAAAAATGGGGATTTTGGATTATTGAAAATTGAGCACAAATTAAGGGCATTTTGGTGTAGATGCATTGCTTGCTGAAATGAAAATGATTTTAGGAAAAAGTTTAGGTTTTTGAAGTTTTTATAAAGTGATCACAAATTAAATTTTTTTAAACGACAAAAAATTATCTAAAAATATTGATTATGGAAGTTTTCAAAAAGTACTCACAAATTTAGCTTATTTTAACCAAATTATAAACAATTTAAGCCAAAAAAATTGGGATTTTGAAATTTTTCGAAAATTGATCACAAATTAAGAACATTTTGGTCTAAAACACATTGCTTACTGAAATGAAAACGATTTTAGGAGATTTTTTTTTATTTTTTTTTTTATAAAGTAATCACAAATTAAGCCTATTTTAAGCAAAAAAGCGCGGTTTTTACTCAGTCATAAACAATTTTAGCCAAAAATTTGGATTTTTTAATTATTTTGTACCAAAAAGCTCTTTTACTGAAATATAGACAATTTCCGTTAAAAATATAGTTTTTTTCAGATTTTCAAAAAGTGATCACACAATACTTTAATCAAAAATGCTGTATTTATTGACTTATAAGCGATTTTAGCAAAAAATATTTATGATCACGGATTGGCTTATGAACGATGTCAGAAAAAAATATAGATTTTTCGATTTTTAGGTAAATAATCGGAAATTAGGCTTATTTTTAGACAGAAAAGCAAAGTTGACAAAATTATAATAAACTAAAGCCGAAAATGTTGATCTTAAAAATTTTCCAAAAGAGACTATAAATTAAGATGATTTTGGTCTAAACGCAGTATTTAGTGAGTTATAAACGATTTTATTTACAATAATAGATTTTTAAAAATTTTTACAAAAAGTGATCAGATTAAGCTTTTTTTAGCCAAAAATATTTTTTTTAGTTCAATATAAACATTTTTAAATTTTAAAAATTTTCAAATATTGATCACAGATTTAACTTATTAAAGCCAAAAACGCAGTAATTAATGATGTATAAACGAACTTAGAAAATAGTGATTATTTTGATCAAAAAATTTTAATTTTCAAACAGTGATCACAAATTAAGCTTTTTTTAACCTAAAATGGTTTATATTTTGAGTTATAAAACAAAAATTAACAAAAAAATATTTAATTTAAAATTGTGTATAAAGTGATCGCAGATTATGTTTTTTATAGGATTTTTAAATTTTATATTTTCGAATTTTTATTAAGTGATCACAAATTGTGCTTATTCTAACGATAAATGTCATGTTTTGAAATATAAAAGATTTTAGCAACCATAAAATTTTTTTCAATTTTCAAAAACGGTTCAAAAATTAAAGTAAAAACAGCTCATTACATTTGCTCATTACGCACGATTTTTTTTAAGTGATCACAAATTTAGCTTATTTTTGTTAAATAGTCGGAATTTACTAATATGTAAATATCTTTAACAAAATATATTAATTTTTTTAACTTATTGATTTATGCGATCACAAATTAAGCTTATTTTCGTTGAAAATTGTGATCACAAATTAAAAATATCTTGGCCAAAATGCTAGTTAAAAATATTATGTTAGTTAAAAATGTTGTTATTTAAATTTTTTAAAGTTATTACGAATTAAGATTATTTTTGTCAAAAGCAAAATATTTTCCGAGTTGCACAATTTACTAGTAAAAAATATTGATTTTTAGATCTTTTAAAAAGTGTTAAGCTTAGTTTTAACAAAAAGTCAGTATTTGCTAATTTATTAACGATTTTATAAAAAAATCATGATTTATCAAGTTTTTTAAATGTGAACACAAATTAAGTTTATTTTTGCAAAAAGCAAAGAATTGTCCGAGTTAGAAATTATTTTAGTTAAAAATATTGATTTTTAAAGCTTTAAAGAAGTGATCACAAGCATTTAGTGATTTAAACAGGATTTTAGTTAAAAATTATGTTTTTCAAATGTTTAAAAAGAAATCACAAATTAAATTTTCACAAACAAATTTTGTTATAAAAAATTATTTTTGCATGATCACAAATGAAAAATTATTAATTTTTCATTCACCAGTCCCATAGTGCAATTCTCTGATTGTGATTTATTATAGATTTTAAGCTTAAATCTTTTGTTTAATAAAAAAAACATAAAATTTCTTCATTATTGAGATTTATTTTATTTTTCGTTTTTTTTTCAAATTAATGCATTTTAATTTGCAATTCTTTTGACTTTAAAATCTTGTATTTTTATAATTATTTATTATTTTTGCCTTTTTCTAAAAAACGCAATTAATTTTTTTTGAAGTCATTAATTTCTATTAAATGTCACTAACATATTTCTGCTTTTTTGTCTGTTTTATGTCATTATTTTTTGGAGTTAAAATTTATATTGAATTAATTACAGAAAAAATGAAGAAAAATAAAACAATAAAATTTTAAAAAGAAATAATTGTAATTTTTTAACTACAATTTTTAATAAAACAAAAAAGAAATTAAAAGAAAGTTTAGGTTTAAATAAAAAATAATGAAATGCCAAAAAATAAGTTTAATTGGTGATCACTTAAAAATTAACTAAAAGTGTTAGAAATACCGTATTATGGCTAAAATAAGCTTAATATATGATCAGTATTTGTAAATTTAAAAAAAAAAAACAATATTTTTTGCTAAAATCGTATAGATCTCCATTTTTTGGCCAAAAATAACATTAATCTGTGATCACATTTTAATAATTTGAAAAATAATATTTTTTTGCTAAAATCGTTTTTAATTTTGTTACTACTACTTTTTTGGCTAAAATAACCTTAATATGTGATCACATTTTAAAGTTTTGAAAATCAATATTTTTTGCTAAAATCGTATAGAACTGCGTTTTTTGCCAAAGATAACTTTAATCTGTGATCAAATTTTGATATTTGAAAAATCATAATTTTTGCTTAAATTCGCTTTAAATAAATTTGGAACAAACTTCTGAAAAACTTTGGACTTAGAAAAATTTTGAAATGACCAAATTTTCGTACCAGGAGCTCAGAACTCAGCAAAAAGTAAATTTTATTAAATTTATGTGAATGCTCGCGTTACCAACGTTTTTTATGTCAACACGAGTTGCCAATCAAAAATTTATTCTACCTAAGAGGAAAATTTATTAAAAAAAGACTTAGATTCTTACCAGGAGCTCAGAATTAAGTAGAAAGTAAATTTTATGATTTTTTAATACTCATGTTGCCAGCAGCGTCTTTTTTCGAAATTTTTTGGACTTAGAAATTTTTTGAAAATATGAATAATTCGTACCAGGAGCTCAGAATTCAGAAGAAAGTAAATTTTAACAAAAATTATTTTAATGCTCGCGTTGCCAACGTTTTTATTTTTCCGAGTTTTTGACTTGAACTTAGAAAATTTTTGAAATGACTAATAATTCGTACCAGGAGCTCAGAATTCAGAAGAAAGTAAATTTTAACAAAATTTTTTTAATGCTCGCGTTGCCATTTTATTTTTCCGAGTCTTGCCAAAGTTTCCTTTTCGAATCTGAAGTGCCAATCAAAAAATTTCACTAGAATTTGTATGTAATAATTTTTTTTGGACTTAGAAATTTTTTGAAAATATGAATAATTCGTACCAGGAGCTCAGAATTCAGAAGAAAGTAAATTTTAACAAAAATTATTTTAATGCTCGCGTTGCCAACGTTTTTATTTTTCCGAGTCTTGCCAAAGTTTTCTTTTCGAATCTGAAGTGCCAATCAAAAATTTCACTAGAATTTTTATGTAATTTTTTTTGGACTTAGAAATTTTTTGAAAATATGAATAATTCGTACCAGGAGCTCAGAATTCAAAAGAAAGTAAATTTTAACAAAAATTATTTTAATGCTCGCGTTGCCAACGTTTTTATTTTTCCGAGTTTTTGACTTGAACTTAGAAAATTTTTGAAATGACTAATAATTCGTACCAGGAGCTCAGAATTCAGAAGAAAGAAAATTTTAACAAATTTTTTTTTAATGCTCGCGTTACCATTTTATTTTTCCGAGTCTTGCCAAAGTTTTCTTTTCCAATCAAAAATTTTTGTATGTAATTTTTTTTTTGGACTTAGAATTTTTTTGAAAATATGAATAATTCGTACCAGGAGCTCAGAATTCAGAAGAAAGTAAATTTTATCAAAAATTATTTTAATGCTCGTGTTGCCAACTTTTTTATTATTCCGAGGTTTTTTCTTGGACTTAGACAATTTTTGAAATGACTAATAATTCGTACCAGGAGCACAGAATTCAGAAGAAAGAAAATTTCAACAAAAATTTTTTTTTTAATGCTCGCGTTGCCATTTTATTTTTTCCGAGTCTTGCCAAAGTTTTCTTTTCGAATCTGAAGTGCCAATCAAAAAATTTCACTAGAATTTGTATGTAAATTTTTTGAAAATATGAATAATTCGTACCAGGAGCTCAGAATTCAGAAGAAAGTAAATTTTAACAAAAATTATTTTAATGCTCGCGTTGCCAACGTTTTTATTTTTCCGAGTCTTGCCAAAGTTTTCTTTTCGAATCTGAAGTGTCAATCAAAAATTTCACTAGAATTTGATGATAATTTTTGGACTTAGAAATTTTTGAAAATATGAATAATTCGTACCAGGAGCTCAGAATTCAGAAGAAAGTAAATTTTAACAAAAATTATTTTAATGCTCGCGTTGCCAACGTTTTTATTTTTTCGAGTTGCCAATCAAAAACTTGGTTTTTTACTTGGACTTAGACAATTTTTGAAATGACTAATAATTCGTATCAGGAGCTCAGCATTCAGAAGAAAGTAAATTTTATCAAAAATGATTTTAATGCTCGCGATGCCAACTTTTTTATTATTCCGAGTTGCCAATCAAAAACTTGGTTTTTTTACTTGGACTTAGACAATTTTTGAAATGACTAATAATTCATACCAGGAGCTCAGAATTCAGAAGAAAGTAAATTTTGTCAAAAATTTATTTTAGTGCTCGCAATGCCAACGTTTTCTTTCCGAGTTGCCAATCAAAAACTTCGCTTTTGACTTGGACTTAGACAATTTTTTAAATGACTAATAATTCGTACCAGAAACCCAGAATTCAGAAGAAAGTAAATTTTGTCAAAAATTTATTTTAATGCTAGCGTTACCAATTTTTTAATGCTTTTAATGCTAGTGTTGCCAACGTTTTCGTACCAATAGCTCAGAATTCAGAAGAAAGTTTCGAAAAGATGAATAATTCGTACCAATAGCTCAGAATTCAGAAGAAAGTGAATTTTAACAAAAATTATTTTAATGCTCGCGTTGCCAATTTTTTTATTTTTCCGAGTTGCCAATCAAAAACTTGGTTTTTGACTTGGAATTAGACAGTTTTTGAAATGACTAATAGGAGCTCAGAATTCAGAAGAAAGTAATTTTTTTTAAATCTGTTTTAATGCTCGCGTTACCAACGTTTTTTTAAATGCTTTTAATGCTAGTGTTGCCAACGTTTTCTTTTCGAATCTGAAGTGCCAATTTTTTTTTTGGACTTAGAATATTTTTTTTACGATTAATATTCATACCAGGAGCTCAGAACTCCGCGGAAAGTAAATTGTATCAAAAATTGTTTTAATATTCGCGTTACCAACGTAATAAATTTTACGAAATTTATTTCACTTAGAAATTGTTTGAAATGATGAATAATTCGTACCAGGAGCTCAGAATTCAGCAGAAAGTAAAGTAAATTAAATTTATTCTATTGCTTTCGTTGCCAACGTTTTTTTTTATTATTTTTTTTTTTTTGAAAAAAATATTTATCACTTATATTTCACCAAAAATTGTATTTTAAGCCAAAATAAGCTTAAATTGTAATACATGTTGAAAACTAACTGTATTTTTGTTAATAACTTTGATAACTCAAAAAGTAATGCATATTGAACCAAATATAGCTTAATATGTGATCATTTTTATAAATTTTAAAAAAAACTGTTTTTTTTTTTGCAAAAATCATATATAAATCAATAAATATTGCACTTTTTTACTTTAAACTTTAAACTTTTCTTGATAATTTTAAAACTTAATATTTTTTGTTTAAAACGCTTTGAAATATTTTTCAAAATTTAATTTATATCTCAGTAATACAGCATTTTTTATAAATAAGCTTAATTTGTGTTTTGTTTTGCAAAGATGGAAATAATTAATATAATTAAGTAAAATCACTTGTAATTCAGGAAATATAGAGTTATTAATAAAATTAATTGGAAGTAGGCAGGGTCAGTGCTATAGGGGCTCAAAGGAGGATATCTCGGAAACTAGATGTTTTTGTAAATGAAATGGAAATAATAAAACTTTCGAAAAGCACTTTAGATGTGAATTAATTTTTTAATGAAGATAGTAGAGGTATTGAATAATTTTAGTTTTGATTTCGGGTCCCCAAATTGGGGTACCTTAAATTTTAACAATACTTAAAATGTTCTATAACTTCTGACTGAGAGAAAATTTTGACACAGTGATAGTAGGAATATAAGGTATTTTATATATTTAGTTTAAACCTTATAGACTTAATGGGAGCTGATCTAGAGGCATCTAAATTGAGAGACTCCAATTTTAAAAATATTAAAAATTGTTAAGATTTATTTAAAATGTTCTTCAAAGAAAATAAGTCTGTAACTTCATTTAGAAAAAAATTATACAGAGATAAATTTTTAAACTTGTAGACCAAATGGGAGCCGTTCTACAGGGACCTAAATTGGAACACCTTAAGTTAAAAATATTTTTATTTTTTTTTAATTAAAACGTTGTGAAGTAGAAATAAATCGGTTATATTTTAAAATAATTATACACATATATATTCTTCTACTATGAATAGGAGAATCTTGTCAATCTAATGGAAGCCGGCCCGTAGGGTACTAAATTGGGATATCTAGAGTTTTCGATCGTTTAGAAATGGATAAAAATCTTTAACTTTCGATTAGATTTACAGAAATATAGTTACAGTAAAAGAGAGTTTATATGGGAAGTTTGAACCTTATAGGCCTAATAAGGGTCGTTCTACAGGGATCTTAGTTGGAACACCTCAAGTTTTAAAATATTAAAAATGATTTAGGAAAAGGAAAAATGTTTGCAACTTCCGATTAAATTTAAAAAGATGCACACAGATAGTATAGATATGGGAGAATCTAAGCTATAGGTTTGAACTTTAAAGAATCTAGTAGGGGTCGATCCATTGAGTCCTTAATAAGGACACCTCAATTTTTAAAATCGTACAAAATGATTGAAAACTGTTATATCTTAAACAATTTAAATACTTTAGATTGGAAGATTTTGCTTGTTTACTAGAGTTTAGACCTTATGGACTGGTCCATAGTGTCCAAAATTTGGACATCTTGGACTGATTTCAAACATTTAATTTGATTTTCTTTGTCAAGTCCTATATTGTTTGTTTAGCCTCTTTAGGTGTATAAAAATTCTGCATTTTTCAATTTAACACCTGATTTATAATTTTGCTTTAAGGTCTTTTTTGGTATATAACAAGTTTCATGTTGTTATTATACCCTATACCACTATAGGTGGTGGGGGTATTATACGTTGGTGCAGATGTTGGTAATGGATAGAAAAAATATGTTCATCGTTCGACTCAGAATCACATCCTGAGTCGATTTTAGTATGTCCGTCCATTCGGCTTGTTCGCAAAGTGCATGTGGCAGTTTTGAAGATATGCAATTTGACAGGTACAATTATTTTGGCCCAAGAATAATGCCTAACGAAATTAGTTATGATCGATCCATTAGTTCATAGATGTCCTATATAAATGTCCCCCCGGAATGGGGTTTTTGATCCATAAAATTCCTAAAATAAAAAAAATGATTTTAACCAAATTTTTAAAAATAATAATTATATTATTAAAGGATGTGCCAAATTAAATGAGGATCGGTCCATTTTTCCTCATAGTTCCCATACAACCACCCCACCTTGAAACTAATAAATCGCACATATACATTGTTATTGTAAAAATATTAAGTCAAATTAAGATAAATAAAAGCCAAGACCGATGTGATAAATTATATAAATTATATATCATAATATTTTCTAACTTTCATATAACCTTCCAGAAAAAATTCACATAAAAATAAGATAAAATAATAAATAAGAAAAGCAAATTATGCGAGGGCCGTTAATAAATTCTTCATAGCAGACATTTACAATCAACAATGTGGTGTAGGCTATTTCTTAGTTGGGCTTGATCCACTAAAACATTTTAGATTGTTTTTATTATTTTTAAGTTCATTTGCATTTTATTATTATTTTTTTTTTAACTTTAACTCTTTTTTTCTTAAACTAATTTTATTAAAACTGATTTTTGTTAAATAAAAATATTATGATTTCTCTATTATTTGAAATTGTATATATTTTTATACCCTTCACCTGACTAGGTCAGAAGGGTATACATAAGTTTCTCATTCCATTTGTAACTTCAACTATATTCGACTTAAGAACCCCTAAAAGTATATATATTCTGGATCACTATGAAAAGAGAAATTGATTGAGTTATGTCCATTCGGCCGTCCGGATGATATGTATATCAAACGATTGGAAATACTTTCGAAAATTTTGCTATTGAAATCCAGGGTAATTGGTTCATAAATGGCTCAGATATAAGCAAAATACTGAAGGTTCCTCAAACTTTTTTTCGGTTTTTTTGCTATTTTTTTGAAATATCTACAAGAGTTAGAGACTTTAATTTAGCGGATTTATGCCCTGAATATATGAAATAAATCGGTTCCTGAGTTATAGCCAAAAACATATTTTCCTATATTTTGAATCCCCAATGAGACCTTTGGACTTGGTTGTGGCACAGATTGATTGAAACTATTCCCCGAATTTTATCTTTTTCATTTTTCAAAATGGGTTCAGAAACTACCGAGATATTTTCAATTCTCTCTTTAAACATTTAGTCCCATATGGTTGTTGTTGTTTACGACTAAAGGAAAAAAATATTTTGAAGATTTTGGTCATTCTATTAATCTTAGAAATTTAATTTTTCATTTGAAGACATAAACTCGATTAAGCCATTAGTTTCTGAGATATGGGCGAAAACTTATACTGACGCTCCTGGACAAGCTACGGACTTAGTTGCCACGCAGAAAATATTAAAAATGTTTTTCCTTGAATTTTAGTTTTTTTTTTTTCAATTATAAAATCGGTTCATAAATAGTCGAGATATTAACAATTCTTTATTTTCCTTGTGGTTGTTGTTGGATATAGTATTGAAAACAAACAACAATGTAAGGCAAAGTAATGTTTTCGATTTTTAAGCGTTCTTTTAAGCTAGAGACATAATTTTTGTACTAGCGGATAGAAAATAATTAGGAGAATTTTTGAGTTGAAAACATCACAGTAATCGATCCATTAATCTCCAAAGTTTACGCATTTTTCGATATTTTAAACCTCCTATGAGATATATGGTCAAAATTTTAATGCACAAAAATAGCTAATTTTTTATCGAAATTTTGATTTTTGACATTTTCGAAATCGGCCCATATTATTTTAGTGAAAGCGAAAACTACTTGTGAATAAATTTTTGCATGCATATTGAGTGCTCTAGAGAATCTATATTGACTTCTTCTTCTTCTACAAGTGATGATGATATGAAAATCTATTTATAACAGGAACTTAACGTTAAATGTTAAGTCCGTTGTTTAATTCCATATAAACAAAGGTGCAGGGTATAGAAAATTCGGTACGGTTGAATTAAACTCATTAACTTGTTTTTGTTAATTTTATTTTAACCATTTTTCGTTAAGATTGTTTTATTGCATATTGAGTATGTAGTTGTTATTGTTGTTGTTGCTATAATTATAATTAACTGAAAGTTTTATACCATGAACTTAATTACCAACTAAAACAATTTTTGAAAAAAAGCTAAAATTCAAAAATATGAAAACCAAATAAAAATTTGCAAATATAATTAAATTATACATCGATTCATTTTTTGTGCTTAATTTTGAATTTCAATTTATGAAATAATTCCAAAAACGCATTTCTTAATATTTTTGTGAATTTATGTTGTTTCTTTGCGTTCATAAACAATAAATAAAGTTTTAAATCATTTTTAACTTAATTATGAAAAAATATGAACGCAAAATATTATTAATTTTGTTAAGAAGTTGTTAAAACATTAAGTAGCAGCTGTAAAATAAACCTCAAATGTAACTTTTCGATAAAAAAAAGCAAATCCAACATATGTTGCATTTTGGCTGCAATTACATGCAAAAATGCAATCAAGTGCATCTAAGCGTAAATTATGAACATGAGTTTAAACTAAAGTAGAAATAATAAATAAATAAAAAGCATTAATATGTTTCTATTACTTAAACTTATTTAGTTTAAAAGCATATTTTTCAGTTAATAAAAAAAACAACTATAAATCCGAAAAAGTACTTTAAAAAAAGAACAATGAACTAAATTGTAATTTAAGTGCTTTTTAACGATTTTGCAATCATTTAAGAAAATCACTTTATTTAATAAACGCTTGTAAACATGATAATTATGACTTCTTATTTATAAATATAAAAAATATATATAAAGATAAATCAAAAATCCCAAAAGTACCCAGTTCCTCGAAAATTACTTTAAAAATCTTATTAAATTCTTGAAAAGACCATTAATCCTAATTTTATTTAAACTAGAAAAATCCCATCAAAAAGAATTCTCTTCATGATTTTAATTTGTTTAAACCATAAATTCTACAATGAATTTTCCTTATTATAAGAAAAATAAAAAAGTACGTTTTATAATGAAAAAGTACCATAATTACTACCCTCTTTGAAATATTAAAAATTCAAACAAGTGCAATTAAACTCTTTTACTTAATTTTAAATCACTTGACTTTATATTTTCTTCAAATATTTTTTGTCTGTATTTAAACATTAAAAAGTACTACTGGAAAAAGAACCACAGTAACTTTATCCTTGGCAAGGAAACTTGTTTGGGGCAAAAATGTCTTAATCTTATTTAATGCTAGATCTGATTTCAGATCCGGCATCTAGTCCGGTGTCCAAAAACGAATAAAGATCTTTTCTAGTTCAACATTATTTTAGTTCAGATTTTAGACAAGATTCTTGTGTAGATTACAATTCTGTTCTTTTTCATAGTTAGGTTAGGTCATCCGGCTGCCATAAAGATTGAAACAACAGATGTAGTTTACTTGGGTTCTAAAGGTCCCAGTTTACCTGAAAAGAGAAGTTAAAAGTTGAAAACTTAAAGCAGAGTTTAAAACAACTTCGAAGAAGTCTAGCGAGCATTCACATCGCCAAGCCAGCCGCAATTCCAGATAAGACCGCAAATATTTCTCAAAACAGCAGTCTTTAAATCCATCAAATCCATTCACTCATGCAGTTTCTACAAAAATCATTTGGATGAAGCCAAGTTTTTGATGCATGTAGCCCAAAGCGACAGTATCAGGATAATGCAGCCACTGTGTCTCTCAAAAGAGTTTTCGAGATATAAAGCAGGAATAAAGGAATTATCAGTGATGCGTCGTAGGTTCGAGTTCTTCTCTACGTGTCTCCTATAAGTGGTGAGTTGTGGACCGCATAGACGAACGTTGTCGTCAACCGTTTGGTTAGTTAGGGACTGAATTACAGACTTTCTATCGGTAAAAATCGTGACATCTCGACCATATATACCAATAATACTTCAGCCTAGAGAATATTATCCACATCCGGGAGTTTGAAAGATATATGGATGTTGAACGCCTCAATGAAGACACAACTACCAACTTTGTCCTTACTTTTTTCAGCCGTCAGTGTAGATACCCAATGCACCTCCCTAAGAGGCATGCAACATTTCTCTATGCATGAACGGGGAAGAGACACAATTAGTTCTATAAGTGATCATATGTCCTATATCTCCAGTTCTCCGTGGTATTCAGTCTAATTGCCGTTAGAAGAACGAGTTCCCTTGTCATCAGATTAACTTTTAACCAATTGATGATCGTCTTAGTTAATGTTGAGCAAAGTGTACCGGCGATCAACAGCTCCATCTAGTACTAGTACAATTCAGTTTTTAGAAAGATTAATTTTCTGTACCGATTTAAAGCTTCTTAAATCAAAGAACTGCCTGGGAAATGCTGATGTCTGTGACGAGGGAGCAATGTTTAAATGATATCAAGGAAAATAATCTAAAATAGGAAAATGTCTGCAATTTGTGAATACTTTTTATTTTGTTTTACAAAAATCTAAAATTTTTAACAATAAAATATTATTTATGAAGTTTTGTTGTTCATGTTTTATGAGAATAAAATTAATTACTTTTGTCCACTCTCTTTTCTGGATTTGTTTTTGTGTTTCGTTTTAGTCGTCTCCTTTCTAGTTGTCTCCCATAAACATCAAGTATGTGTCTTAAGTCGTTTGTTTTTTATGCATATATGAAATGTTCACACACTTACACTTTTTTTCGAAAACAAAAAATACAATAACAACTTTTTTGTCATTAATTTATTTCAAAATTCAATTTTATTGTCATTACAAACGTACAACAATGACATTTTCTGTTGTTGTTGTTGCACTCATTTGAAAATAATGTAAATTACAAATTTAAAATTATTTTTAACATAATATTACAAGAGTGTGAGTCCAAGTGTCTGTCTGTGTGTGTGTGTGTAGTGGTGACAGCTTAAAAAATAATGAATTTTTAAGTTTACATTTTTATGCATTTTTTTTAACAGAAACAAAATGCAATAAAACTCTGAAGACAAAACAAAAATAAGGGTAATAAAATGCAAGCATTAACTATAATTTATCTTCTTCTTCTTATTTTGTTAAAACCGTTACTATCAACAAAGATTATGATGCTACCAATCTTTTTGAAGTCTTCTTCTTTCCTCTTTTCTCCCAAAGTGGGGTTTATTTAGGTTGTTTTTTTATTTTTGTTTTTTCTTTGTTATTCGAATGAAGATTTGTTGTTTGTTACCTTTTTGTTGTTGCTGTTTTTTTGTTGTTATTATTATTTGTGGGTGTTTTTGGTTGTGGTATTTTCAGGGGACTTGTTAACAATAAAGTTGAATTAATGGTCTTGAGAAAATATTGCATTACATTTACAACATTGATTGCAAATATATTTTTAACAATGAACAACAACAACAATAACAACAAAATTATAATAAAAATAAACTGTAATGTTACATATGTTCACTGAACATTATAACCAATAATGGTGATGATGTTCATTAAGAGTTGTAATAACTTTTTAGCAAAAATTAAAAAAAACTACAACAAACATAAGCAAAAATTTTCTATAGAAAATTGTTGCTCATAAAAAATAAGCAAAAATTTTCTATAGAAAATTGTTGCTCATAAAAAATAAGCAAAAATTTTCTATAGAAAATTGTTGCTCATAAAAAATAAGCAAAAATTTTCTATAGAAAATTGTTGCTCATAAAAAATAAGCAAAAATTTTCTATAGAAAATTGTTGCTCATAAAAAATAAGCAAAAATTTTCTATAGAAAATTGTTTATAAAAAAATAAACAAAATTTTTCTATAGAAAATTGTGCATAAAAAATAAACAAAAATTCTCTACAGAAAATTGTCCACAAAAAATAAGCAAAAATTTTCTATAAGAAATTGTTGCTCATAAAAAATAAGCAAAAATTTTCTATAGAAAATTGTTGCTCATAAAAAATAAGCAAAAATTTTCTATAGAAAATTGTTGCTCATAAAAAATAAGCAAAAATTTTCTATAGAAAATTGTTGCTCTAAAAATAAGAATTTTCAAGAATGTTGCTCATAAAAAAAAGCAAAATTTCTATGAAATTGTTGCTCATAAAAATAAGCAAATTTCTATAGAAAATGTTGCTCAAAAAAATAGCAAAATTTCTAAGAATTGTTGTCTAAAAAATAAGCACAATTTTTATAGAAATTTTGCTCATAAAAATAGCAAATTTCATGAAATTGCTCATAAAAATAGCAAATTTTCTAATAGAAAATGTTGCTCATAAAAAATAAGCAAAAAAATTTCTATAGAAATTGTTGCTCATAAAAATAACAAAAATTTTCTATAGAAAATTGTTGCTCATAAAAAATAAGCAAAAATTTTCTATAGAAAATTGTTGCTCATAAAAAATAAGCAAAATTTTCTATAGAAAATTGTTGCTCATAAAAATAAGCAAAAAATTTTCTATAGAAAATTGTTGCTCATAAAAAATAAGCAAAAATTTTCTATAGAAAATTGTTGCTCATAAAAAATAAGCAAAAATTTTCTATAGAAAATTGTTGCTCATAAAAAATAAGCAAAAATTTTCTATAGAAAATTGTTTATAAAAAATAAACAAAATTTTTCTATAGAAAATTGTGCATAAAAAATAAACAAAAATTCTCTACAGAAAATTGTCCACAAAAAATAAGCAAAAATTTTCTATAAGAAATTGTTGCTCATAAAAAATAAGCAAAAATTTTCTATAGAAAATTGTTGCTCATAAAAAATAAGCAAAAATTTTCTATAGAAAATTGTTGCTCATAAAAAATAAGCAAAAATTTTCTATAGAAAATTGTTGCTCATAAAAAATAAGCAAAAATTTTCTATAGAAAATTGTTGCTCATAAAAAATAAGCAAAAATTTTCTATAGAAAATTGTTGCTCATAAAAGATAAGCAAAAATTTTCTATAGAAAATTGTTGCTCATAAAAAAAATTTTCTATAGAAAATTGTGACAAAATTTTTTATATGAAATTTGTCTTAAAAAAGAGTGCATTTTCAGTGGAAACATTCAAATGGTGTAACTCATCTTTTGAAGAGTTTTTGAGTTTTACACCGACATGAACATTTAATGTTTTAGTTTTTATTTTGTTTATTTTTGGTAAAAATATCTCTTTTCTTATTTTTTATTTATTTTATTTTAATTTTTTTTGTGTTTTAACATGAAATCTTATTAGACAATAAATAAATGTATTTTATAGCATTTTTATGTTAAACAGTAACAAAAACTGAAATTTACAATATTTTTTTTGAGATTTATTTTCTTGCATTTGAGTTAAATAAAACAAAACAATAATTTTAATTATATTTTGTAATAATTCCTCCCTTTTACGTTAAATAACGATAATAAGAGATTTATGACAAAATATAATTATAGCAAAATTTTGGATAAGATAAATGGACTATATTTTTTTTAATAAACAAGATTAATTGGAAAATGAAGTGATTGTCCTAACAAGTCCGGAATTCTGGTCATAATCGGGTTAATCGAATTTGAGTGTAAAAATTAAGGTTAAAATCGGGATTTTGAAAACGAAACACCTAAATTGATAATTATTGAGCTTCTTTTTAAGAGCTTGATGATGGGGTTTATCCTCAAAGCTTTTCTTAAAGCTACATGGAAGAGCCTCGTTGACATGGTTATCTAAGTTAACATCTTGAATTTTTCGCGCTATTTGACCCAGGTGTAATGGTCGAAAGTTCAATCAGTTATATGTTTTCAATAGCTTAGACTTCTGGTGTCGATTAAAAAGGAACACTGTGTTGTGGGGGCCCAATTTTTTTATCCTTAAATTTATGTTACCAATAATAAACTTCACTTTTTCTTTCTGTGAAATTGAAAACGCGTCATCTTAAGACTTCTTTAGACTTTTAATGCCAAAAGTCTATTCCAGCACAAAAAAAAAAAAAACAATTTCTTAAGTATAACAACACATTTATTGGAAAGTGGAAATAATTTTCTCAAAAACACACAAATACAAAAAATTACAATGAAGACTAGACCATTCCTCAGACCCCAAGACTTATCAATTATAAAGATTTTTTTGTTTGTTGCATTTTGGTCTCAAGATCATTACATTTATATGCGACCAAAATATGTGGTAAGACACAATGATGCCACACACACACCACACACACAAACACACCCATATTTACACAAATATCCGCAAGATACTTTCCATGAATGTAGTGGTGTTGAAAAACCAATAAAGTATTTAGGAGTAGAAATTGAATTGAAAAAGTGGGGAAAAAAAACTAGAAAATTATAGAAAAACAATCATGCTGTTTGTTGTATAGAGAAAAAGAGAAGATATAGAAAAAATAACTAAAATTAAATTATACTTCTTTTAATAAACCAACATCAATTGCATGCTTTGGTAATTGCAATATCACTTATATTAAATTCAAGATGATGCAAAGTGGTGAGAAAAGAAGAAAATTTGCTTTAATTAAGGCACAACTTTTTAAAATATCCCGAGCATAAATCCTCTATAAAATTTTCTGTGCTAATTCCTTCACTTATTCTCAGCTTGTGTCACTGCCTAAAACTTCCGACTCAATTTGGCTTCTGCACAACCCTTTCTCAATCCTTTCTTCTTTTTTCCTGTCTGCGGCCAATATAGCTCTATTTCCATGATTTATTGGCCAGCACTTTACCAAATGGTTTGTTAGTTATGGCTCTCATGAATCTTCTGCATGACTGTATAAGTAGCGTTCCAAGTTTCGCTTCCATTCGGAAGGGTAAATCTGACATTTTCCTAGTCAATATCCACAATCGATCCCTCATATTATGCACCCCGCTCTAGTCTTTGTCCTTTACTTCCGACTCTATTTACCTTCCGAGGGAACCCTTTTCTTGGTTGATAACAGATTCATGTTTATGGCAGTTCGAGTAAAATCTTTGGTTTTTCTTCTTGGGGTGCAAGCCATCAAGAGCCATTATAAACCCCGATCCCAATGTAGCGACCACGGAAAAGGAATCCGACAATGGAATTCCAATAATGAAACTATGTGGAAAAGAAGGGGGGTTTCTTCGATTAAGAGATTCATTTAGGGTAAATTCTGAATGCAGCATCCAACAGGCGTAGATATCTACCATCAAAAGGATCAATCAGGGCATAATGTTTATAGCAAATGTTAATGGGACATGTTAACAACTGAAAGGTGGATAAATTTAAACCAGCGAAAAACACCTCAGAAGGTGTTATCGTTTATAAATCCCGATGTCAATATAACGATCCCGGAAAATGAATCCGATAATGGAATTCCAATAATGAATACGGTGACTCCAAACTATGTGGAAGAAGGGTTTTTTCCATTAAGAGATTCATTTAGGGTAAATTATGAATGCAGGTGTAGATTTCTACCATCAAAAGGGCGGATATCAATCAGATCTATAGCATATATTAAAGGGACATGTTAAGGACTGAATGATGGATATCGTCAATAACCAATTCGTTAGTTTGGCTGATTTTGATTCTTGGTCACAGCAACAGTACTGGAAATGACATTGCACATGTACTAGTTAGACAAGCTGCATTAATGGGTGATGATGGGCTTATACTCAAAGCTTTTTCTTAAAGCTTCATGGAAGAGCTCAGATAAAATGATTATGATTAATTTAATTCTCGCGCTATGTCTGGGTTGTGATGACAAGTCTAATCGTATAGTATCAATACAAGTTTCGGCTTTGATATAACGGAACGCGTTTGGCCCAATGAGTGGATGGTTTTCGCACAACGCTTTTGCAATGCAAGCAGATTTTTCACTTTCTGTGTCAAGCAGACATAGAAATTACACATATGGAATTGTACTCTTAAACAGCATTGCAATGAAAATGAGAAGTCCCACTCAGCGACCGCTTCTGTAACACTAACTTAACAAATTCTTCTTACATGTTCTTTTTTTGCTCTTCAAACTCCAATTCAATTGAGTTAATTGTTCAATAGACTGTGGTTAGATTAGAAAGTTTTTGGTCTATTGGCGGCCTGCCGCTGTTTTGTGGGTCTGTCGTCCATCCGTCCGTCCATTCTTCTAGCCATTCGTTGGTATGTCCATCTGTTTAAGCATTCATTTGTCTTTGGCAGCTTTAAAACCAACCATGGTGGTGGCATTTTAAATGGCTTTCAATAAATACAAATTTTATTAAGACAAGAAAAAAATAAAATCAATTCTCTCTCTCTCCCCCTCTCTCTGCATTGAAATTATTCTTGAGTGTTTATATCAATAAAAGATCAATTTGAAAACATTAAAAAAAATAAGAAACTGATCACAGACATTCCCAAGTCAAATAAATTTCTTAAGTTTCTAAGCTCAACCTGGAAGAAGAAGAAACAAAGATCAAAATTACTTGTGCTGCAGATGACGATGATGATGTTAGACAGTGATCGTTTGGCAACAAACGATCTAGGAGTGAGAGCTTTTTTTGATAGAAAGAGAAATTATGTTTTAAAGTTAATAAAAATCAAATCAATATTCAACAGTGTTCATTCGGTTCCCATGATCAGGAGGATCATAATGAAAATAAAGTTGAAAATCTATTTTTGTTATTGCTGTTGTGGAGTTTAATGCAAATATTACATGTTTGAAACCGGGTGTTGGCATTTAGAGTTTATATAGTTTTGTGTATTTCAGAAGGCAGTTGCTGCTGTTACTGCTGCTGATGAGGCCATTATTTAATGTGATTTTCATTTTCATGCTCTAAACTAATTTCAAGTAATGAAAATCATGTTGATTGTGGGTAATTGTGATGGTGATGGTGATGATCGCAGCTCTAAATCTAAAGAGAAAAAACATAAACTTTTCATTTCTATAAAATCCGGATTGTTTAGTCTTTGCCTCATTTCCATCATAGTGATCGTCATCATGATCGCCATCATCTTTCATATCATTTAAGAAAAACAGCATCTTTATACTTTTCATTTTCTTTCCTCAATTAATGTTTTATTTGCTAAAAAAAAAAGAAACTTGTCTAAAGCGTTAAATTGATTTTTTCTCCTTTTAATATTTGTTCATTAATGTTAAGATCATGTTAGAAAACAAATACTGATCTTTTTTTTCGCTCTTCTGCCTTTCTAACATCTGCTGCTGGTTAGAAATCCAAGATCATTTAAAATAGACATTTAACAATTTTTATATAGCAGATTTATGCATCAAGGAAGTACTTAAGTCTTTGATCATTTAAGTTTGTTTAGGAAAAAATAATGTATTTAATAAACAAATGTCATTAAGATTTATGTTGAGTTTTGATAAATTTTATGCTCAATTGAATCATTTGCTTAAGTACAGTTAAACGATTTCCAGATCACTGGGATCTATGGAAGCAAAGAAAACTGAAAGAGACATTAAAGTAAAAGGTTGTTATTTGTCCATAAAATTAAAATTCAATGTATTAAGGAAAAGAAATCATTTAATACAAGAATTTTAATATAAAGATCACGGTAATGAGGAAGAGTTTTAAATTGGGAAAGATTAAAGTGATCTTCAGATTGCAACACAATTCTTTTGCATTATTTTAGCACAATTTTCTATAGAAATTTTTTTGGTTATTTTTTAAACACAATTTTCTGTAATGAAAATATTTGAAAAATGAAAGTTCTTACTCATAATCTGTATGTATTCTGTGATGTTGACAGGTAATGTTGTCTGTGATCTGTTCCAAGCCGAATTGAAAGAGAAGTTATTTTGTATCTTCAGGCTAAAATCATCACATACGAGTTGTTTTATTGAGAATATTTGAAATTAAAATTTGAAATATTATTTCCTCAATTTTATGTTCATGTTTCATGAGATCTCTTAAAAGTTCCATATGATCAAGTATTTTTTTAACCAAAAAGACATAAAGAATTCTTAACAAAATAATTACAATTATTAAAACTGAAATTTCAAGTTATATGAAATGTGAATAACATTTTAGTGACATTTAGCTTCTAATGTTACTTTAAATACTCAATAAATTTATGTTTATTTAACATTTCTAAAATTTTTTGTAATTTCAGATAAAAGTGGTTTTTTAACTTTTACTTGTTGTTCACATAAATAAATTAAATAAAAATTTTACAAGCAAAAATGTTAAATTCGGCTACAACGAATCTTCAATACCCTCCTCCACTTATATATAGACTCATAAACGTATACAATGAAATAAGCAATAAAGTTCATTCTTAAATATCAGAACTATAACGCAGGAGCACATGATGAGTCATACAAAAAAACTTTTTTCTACTGAACCGATTTAGATATTTTTTGGAATAGAACTGAAATATATTTAACTTAATAAATTTCATTCTATTTTGTCGATTTACAATTGAAAATTTTACGAAAGTTTGTTGCCTCAATTTAGAAGTTGCCTCAGATAACGATCTAAATTTTTGTAATTTACTGAACCAATTTTGCTGATTTTAAAAAGGAAACTTCTCAGAACTATAAAAAATACTCAGGCCAAGTTTAATTGAGTTCTGTCAATTATTGCGGACAGACAAACGGACAGAAAAGACGCAGACGGCAGACGAACGGACAGACAGACAGACGGACATAGCTAAACCGACTTAGATTTTAATTTGTTTCAAGAATATATTTACATGATGGGGTCTAATATGATTTCTTCTTAGCGTTACACTCAGAGTGACAAAGCTAATATGCCAAAGCGAAAGAAACTTATCAAAAATGTTACAAACTGTGGATGGAAGTGTTTGATTTGGAGAAGTGAAAAAAAGAAAAAAATTAAAGAAAGAAAGTGGTTCTGGTGTCATGATTGTAATTTAGAAAAACAAATCTGTTTAGGGGGGGAGTTGCCGGCTGTTGTCATCATTATCTCTCTGTCTGTCCCTCACACACTTTGTAAGCATAAAATGTCACTTTAATAGAAAATACCGGCTCGTGATTAAAACTAACAAAATTTCATGCTTCGTTTATGTCTTAACAACTTTTGCTTTTTATTAAAGAATTTTTACTTTTTTTATAATTTTTGTGTTAAAAAAAAAAATAGAAACTTAAATTTAATTTGAAATTTTAGTGAATAAATTTATCATGAGTTTGTCGTGAAATGTATTTTTTCTTTAATTAAAAATTATTTAATTTTGGTTTTTGACTTTTTAACTGCAAAAACTTAAGTTAATGACTTAATGGTCTAGTGATTTAGTTTGATTGAAACAAATTTGAAATTAATTCAAAAATCAAAGGAAAAAAATTCAAATTCAAATATTTGGAATTTCCGTTAAAGATAATTAATTAAACAATTTTTAGTAGGAAACAAGCAAATAATTAAATTTATCAAAGAAACTAAATTTTAAATTAAGAATAAGACAATTCTCTAAAGAAAATTGTGCTTAAGAAAAGCAAACTTTTCTATAGAAAATATGTCTTAGAAAAAGACAAAACACAGTTGTCCCAAAACACTTGTTTTTGGAAATAATTCTGTAACTTTGAAACTATTGAATATTTTTTAACGAAATTTTACATGAACATTCTTGAGATATTTTTCTATTGTTTCAGAAAAGGACATGTTTCTAGTGGGTCCTAAGGTCGGCAAGCGGATCTCCAAAGTTGGCCACCTTCAGTATGACGCTTTTAAAAAATCGCCAAAATATTATATTTTGATTTGATTGAAAAAAAATATTTAAATATTTACATACACAAAGCCCTTATAAATCTCTATAAGATATATGTTTGAATAGTTTAAGAGATATTTAGACCAAAATAAAATTTTGACCCATTTTTGGACAGTTTTTAATTTGTTTTTTTGAAATTTGGAGGTCCAAAAATTATTCAGGTCCAAAAAAAATTCTAAAATATTGCCTGAATTCTATACAAAATTCTAAATAATACACCTATGTGGATTCAATAAAAAGATATATAAAAGATATTTTTTTAAATAGAAATTAAAAAATTTATGATTTTTTCTGTTTATTTTTTTCCCTTCAAAAGGTGGGGACATGTTTTCCCTTAAAAATCGACTTTTTTCTTCTGGACTATACATGTTTTCTCTATTCTGAAAAATGTATATATACCGTAAATGTATATAAAGCAAATTAGTGGACAATAGGGGAAACAATTTCTCCGCTAGCCCTTTTGGGAATTTCGTTATTTTTTACACATTTTTTTTTTAATTTTTTTGAAGAGAAGAAAAGAGTCGAAGCTAAAATTTTAAAAAAGTACCTTCATCATATAGCTACATTTATTAGCTATCCACACCAGAAATCTGTAATGGGCCAAACTTCCTTTAACAGCAGTGTGAGTAATTTACAGAAAAAGTGAATTTTTTAAGCAAGTTTTCCCCGGATAGGAATTTTGGGTATTTTGGAAGGAAAAAGTGGGAATATTTTTATAGTCTTACATTAAGAATAACTTTGTTCATATTTTATTTAAATTTCATAAAAATATCTTTATTCTTATAGAATTAATTTAATGTCAAATATTAAAATTTTTTGAACATAAGTGTAATGAAATTAAAAAAAATTTGATTTGACAAATTTGTTAAAGGTACTTCATTTAAATAGTTTATTATAAACATATTATTATTTTTCAAGTAATTACCTTTCCAACGATACTAAACACTTATATAAATATTGTACACTAGTCTTCAAAAATTAACTGAAACTTGGCCCCCTCCTCATAAATTTGCGCATTTCCCATACAAATATGCTCTGCGTAGCAAATTTCAACATGTTTTAATATTACATAACTTTATAACGGTATAACTTATTATAAAAAGATTTTGCACAGTTATTGCTAAGGTATTTATGGACTAGTTTGGAAGAACACAAGTTTCTAGCTCCTTCCGGGGCTGGGTGAGGACCACTTTCTCCGAAACCTCTGATATGATTAATTTCGTCCGTACTCCTCCGACCACGAGAGCGAGCTAGAAATTTATACTCTTCTAAACTATGTTTTTAGGAGTGAGATCTACATATTCTTAACACACGTGTTTAATAAAAACTTTTAATACAAATATTATTTAATTGCTGTTTTGATCAAGTTACCTTTGTAAAACATATCAGTTATTATGTTCAATGTGAAGAAAAATGAATAATCGTTCATCTGATTTACATGAGTGACTAGAAAAAGTGCGTATCTAAATTATTAAATATTTGCAATGAAACCCAAATTTTTCCTACAAAAGTAAAAAGCCAAAACATAGAAAAGCATTTTCAAAAGAGCTCCCAACACATGAGGTAGGAAAGCAGCCCGTTAAGCTCAGTTCTCAAACAATTTGGTATGAAAACTTAAAGCAGATTTGAAAACATACAAGACTCATACAAATCTGCTTTAAGACATACAAGACAAGACAGAGGTCAAAAACAAAGTACGAAAGTTAAAAATTTTATTTTGCTGATGCTCGAGGTAATGTTGAAGGAAAATTAAGGCCCAAAAGCAGTCAAAACTTCCCAAAAAGTTCTTGGTATGACAAGCAATATGAAGTTGGCTCAAATGTAGCCAATCATTTGTTACAACAGGGCTCTATAACTCCGAAATTTATATCAAGGAGTGTTTACAAGAAAGGCTTCTTCCATTCATAAGACTTTATAATGTGTCCACTTATTTCTGGCCTGACTTCCAATCCTTTCACTATGGTAAACAAGTTAGCAATAATTAGGATTTTTCCAAGAGATACAAATCCTCTAAACTGCCCAGCGCTAAGACCGGATTCTTGTTAAAAGTGAATTGAAGAGTACAAAAATGGTTTCGAAAAGCGTGGTAGATTTTAAACGGAGATGGACTATCTTGTCCAACAAAATGATAGAGACCCTTATAAAGACGTATATGGTAGGGCTTTCGGAAAGAATTTCAAAGTTTCATCACTAATGATTAATAAGTTTAGTGGTTTCATTTTATTTATATACTACCGAAGATCCATGCTCTTTGCCGCCCTTAAAAAGTTTAACAATACCAATCTCTCAATGGTCCCAACCTCTCCTCATGATCCTATCCGCCCTTTATTCTGTCCATTAAAACAGTTACTTGAAAATTTCTTTGGAACCAAATTTGACATTGTTCGGTTTAGTGATTCTTTAGATATTCGATTAATAACATTTTCTTTGTATGGATGCTACCTTTCCCCCTGATCCTATCTGTCTTTCATTTTGTCCAATAAAACAAGTTCCTTGACAAATTGGTTGGGACCAAGTTCGAAAATTCTTGCAGTTTTAATTCTTTAATTATTCGATGATCAATATTTGCCTCGTATGAGGGCTACCACTTTCCCTGATCCTATTCGTCTCACATTTTGCGTCGTAAAAAAGTTCCTTGAAAAATTATTGGGACCAAATTGGAAAATTCTTGATGAAGTGGTTCCAAAGAATTTAATGATCAATATTTTCCTTGTATATGGGGTTATCTCTCCCCCTGATCCTATCCGACCTACATTTTGTCCAATAAAACAGTTACTTGATAAAGTGATTAAAACAAAATTTGAATTCTGTCTGTTATATATTTTTAGATCTTCGAAAATCAATATTTGCCTTGTACCTTTCCCCCTGGTCCGGTCGAAATTTTTTATAGCTTATGTTACTTTCGGGTATATGGGGGATCATTCAGTGAAAATTTCAACAAAACTATCTGTAAGTTCCAAACAAACACAGATTAATTTGTAATATGTATGTTAAACATTTTTCAATCTCACTCCTTAAATTGAAATGTTTTTATTTTTGTATTTAATCCATTAAATTAATTTGCAAATAATGTTAATTTGTGTTATTATTTATATTTAATTGATGTTGGTGTTGAACTCTTAAAAAAGTTTGTTGTTTAAATCTTTTGTTTTTCGGTTTCATCAAATGAAGATAAAAACTAAATAAAAATTTCATAATATTTATGCGAATGATGTCTTTGTTTTTTTTAGTTTATTAAGGAAATTCAAATATTATTTCAGCATTTAACTTTTTGTTAAAAAAAAAACACTTAAATTCCAAATTGTTTGGTTTTGTTTTCTTAAATACTGAAATTCAAAATCATAAATTTATTCCTTTTCTAGTTTTTGGAATGTTGGAGATCTTTTTTTTGTACATTTTTGTTAGTTTTTCAATAATTGTAACACCCGCATGGTTTTTCTTTTGTGTAAAATCATAATAAATTACTATTATTTTGTGGTTGTTATTGTTGTATTAAATAAACTCTTATACCTTTTTTGACTTAAATACATAATGTTACATTATGTGTTTTTATTTATTATAACATTTTTATACCCTACATTATTGTAAGTGGTTGGGGTATTATGCGTTTTTGGTGATGTTTGATGTAACACTTTTTAATATACCGATTGATTTAGAATCACTTTCTGATTCGATTTAACAATATCCGTCTGTCTGTCTGTCTGGCTATCTGTCCGGTTGCAATTTTTGAGATATTTTGATGAAATTTCGCATATATTTTTTCTTAGCTCAAGGACAAAGCCATTAAAATTGTTCATATTCGGTCCAATACATCAGGTAGCTCTTATATAAAAATTTTCACAGAATGATGCCCAAAAGTAACATGAGCTATAAGAGGGGCAAATATTGATTATTGAATATGTGATGAATTATAAAACCAAAAGTTCTCAAGTTCGTCTCTTTCTCAAGAATTTGTTTTACTGATAAAAAAAATAGGACGGACAGGATCAAGGGGAAAGGTACTCCCATACGAGGCAAATATTAATTACTGAATATCTAAAGAACTGTAAAAAAGGGAGCATTCAAATGGGTTCCAATTAGTTTTCAAAAGATCTTTTTTACTGGCCAAAATGTAGGACGGTTAGGACCAGGGGACGAGATTACCCCACACAAAGCAAATAATTTTTATCAAATATATAAAGAACTATAACAGCAAGAGTTCTAAAATTTGGTTCCAAACAATTTTTCCAGACAAAATGTAGGACAGTTAGGAACATGGAAAGAAGTAGCACCTATGCAATGCTGGTATTAAATAATATTGTAGAACGGACAGGATCAGGTGCATTTGGCAAAATGTACGTTCCATATTTTTTTTTTTTAAATACACGTTGTTAACTGTGAACATTCTTTCGAGATCTTGGACTGAGAAGAATGTTTGTGCAGCAAAGCTCAACGGGTAAAAGTTCCATTATAACCCCCCAGTAAAAATCCTTTTCAGACGTTTACATTTTACATAAATGTTAGTATGATAATAACGTATTTCTAACTTAATCATAAATTAGAAAAGTAAATTTTACGAGAAATTTTTCGTAGCTGCCATTAACAACCAACATTGTAGGATATTACATAGTCGGGGTTGACCGATCATAATATTTTCACTTGTTGAAGTAGTTTTTTTTTTCTAAACATAATTATGTTTTTTTCTTTTTTTGAAACGTTACGCTTTTCTGGTTTTCTACATTTATTTAGCGGTTAGAAAAATAAAGTCTTTTTTGGCTTATTACGGAAATATGCTTAGAAATTATGATTTAAGAAAAAATTATGCAAAATTTTCTATTTGTAAAGTATAACCAGACAGACGTTCATAGGTGAATTTTTGGAAAATTGAAAGAAAACCGTTAAAATTAAATGAGTTATCACTCATACAAAAAAGAAAAAAAATGTTGTAAAACTTCCGTTAAAATTTACACAAACATTTTAAAATTTATTTCATTTTTGACTTTTCTTACACACATGGAAGGTGTTATGGGTGTTAATTTTGGCAAATGATATCATGTTATATCATATTTAGGAAGTTTTTTGTTTCATTTAAAATTTATGTGAAAGAGATTTCTATAAAAAAAGATTATGCTTTAGTTAAAGCAAATTTTTTTTATGTTACACTATGGGGCAGAATCGGATTTATTTGGAAGTAATTCTGTAACTATTGAACTGTTAAGGTTTTATTAATGAAATTTCACATGATCAGAGCAGAGCTGTTTTTGAGTCAATAGGAAGAAGCATAGATCCCTAGGCGGTCGCTAAGTTAGTCGCTGACCCTCCAAAATTAATTACCTAAGTTATATTGATTTTTAAATATTTGCCAAAAAATAATTTATGATTTGTGAGGTTTCAGAGATATTTAAGCCGAAATAATATTTAACCCAATTTTACCCTTGTGTTACAGTGTTTTAAAGATAACGGACCTTTAAAATTTGTTAAAAATATGAACCATATTCTATAAAAAAATTATGAAAAAGTATTGCAAAAATAACTATATAAGTATCGGAATCTGGTAAAAAGTTGCTGATGTTGAAATTTTGAAAAAAGAAAATTGATTTTTTAGATTTTTTTTCTAAAAATGTGGCAATATGTATGGATTGTTAAAGCTAGTGCATTCCAAAAACCGGAAACCGGTTAACCGGTTTTTGCATTTTAGAAAAACAACCGATTTCGAATAATTTCAATTTTGAATTAAACAAAAATCGGTTAATCGGTTTTTAACATAAAACCGTATTCGTATTTTTTGAAAAGTCCATTTTTGCGAATAACTTGAAAACCGGTTTTCTGAAAATGTCGGGTTTTCGAATACACTGGTTAAAAACATTTCTCGTTCTAAACTTTATAAGCTCTAAATAGTTTTTTAAGAAAATTCAAAATTATATCCGGATGAGCTTGGAGCAAAAACCTGCCCAAAAGCCCTGTCCAAATTTAGTTAAGCAAATATATAATAATTCTCAAATCTTTAACTGGCATCATCTTTGAACTATCCTTAACATCAAGCTATATATGTAAAGTCCTTTG
Source organism: Cochliomyia hominivorax (assembly GCA_004302925.2). Taxonomy (NCBI): domain Eukaryota; kingdom Metazoa; phylum Arthropoda; class Insecta; order Diptera; family Calliphoridae; genus Cochliomyia; species Cochliomyia hominivorax. The sequence goes on along the minus strand of PYHX02000158.1, from coordinate 88,135,587 downwards.
CCTTTGGAAACGTTAGGGTGAACATTTCAATGCATAAAGTAAATTTTGGCGTTACACATGGTTGTCATTCCATTTAAGACCCCATAAAGTATATATATTCTTGGATCAAAATCTGAGTCTTTTTAGCTATACCTGTCGTCTGTCAATCCATCTGTCTGTCTTTTAGAAACATTCTCACACCAAGAATAATTGTTCCAATTCAATAAAACCTGGTTACATTGTTTGTTGTTGTCCTAAGCAGTTGGCAATATCGGTATATTAGCAAAAAAAACTGTAGACCGATTCCTGAGAGAACCTCAAAATTCCGAAAAATCTTTTCTACATTTTTCAATAGAAAGCAAATAAGATACATAATTATGTGTTTTATTATCGTACAAGAAATCATCAAATCGGACCGGCAGAAAAATTATTGGATAAAACATGCAACATTTTGATACACTCCAAACTCAATTTGTTATATAGACCGCAATTTTGAAGATAATTTTCTGAAAATTTTCCACATATATTTATTTTAGCATAATGATAAACCCAAAAGAACTGAATTGTGTTGGGTCCATTATTGGACCTAGCTGCCTTATAAGGCTTCTTCCCGATATATGGTTTTAAGGTTATAAAATTCTATTGAAGTCTGGAAAAATTGTTGTTTTAATTATCTGAAATATATTGTATTATTTAGGCCAATGGTCCAAATTTTGCTATAACTGCTTTAGAAGGCCCTTTCCCGGAATAAAGTAGAGAGCTTATGAAGTTTTAAAATTTGAACAAATTATCTTTTTGAATTGTTGTTCTAACTGTCATGAATATATGTTGACCCATCTTGGTCCAAATTTTAATATAGCTCCTATTTAAGGTCCTTTTCCGGATAAGAGATTTAAAAATAGACCATTTCTATTGAAATCGGCCAAATTACAGCTCTTCTGAATATATGTTATTTGGAATATATGTTATTAATTCGGTATCGAATTCGAAAGACCACCTTATACGCCTCTGATCCGATAGGGTCCTAGTCTACTTCAAACCGAATCGAAAACATCTCAGCTATTATGATATAAAATTTCATTGAGATATTTCTAAGGGTTCAAAAGTTACAGAATTATTTCCAAAAAGAAAACAAGTAAGAATCGTCTATACCGAATCTTGAATACCCTTCACCACAAATACGTGTAAGTAAATAGGTTATGTTTCGTACACAATCACACATACACTCACGAAAGTATATAATAAAAAAACGGTTTTCTTAAGGACAACACAGAAACATTTAATGAGTAATAAAATTAGCTAAATTTTTGGCTATAACTTTATTCAACTGAACCGATTTTGATTTTGATAATATTTGGAATGAGAAGGAAGTACATTTTACTTTATATTATGTCCAAATTTTATTCTAATTTGCTGATTTCTAATTGACAGTTAAAAAAAAATACTTCACTGCCAATTAGAGGTTGCCTCAGATATCGGTCTATAACTTTTGATATACTGAACCGATTATGCTGATTTAAATAGGAGGAGTATAACACATACACAAGCAAATATCATTGAGTTCTGTCAATTACTGTCGATGTGAACGTGTCAACAACAGACACACAGACGAGCAGATATAGCTAAATCGACTCAGATTTTGATTTGATGCAAGAATTTATATGAAGTTTGGGTTTTGAAATAATTCTCATAAACACTTGTGGTGGTGAAGGGTATAAACAGCGATTTGAAGAAACTGTGTATCTGTAATAAACATTTGTAATGTGATTACAGGTACACAGAAACGGCCATTAAATTTTCATGTCTTAGTAGTGGTGTAGGGTAATATTTAGTCGGTCTTTACACTATTACAGGTTTTATTTTATAATGGTTCCTATATATATTTTGACACAACATACCTTCATTTTTCCAATAAATCTGACAGTTGATATTTACAAGTTTCATACAGAAATCGAACTCCTAAGAAAAGTGAAAAATTATAAAAGTGAAAAGTGAAAAGTGATAGGATAATTGCTAATCAAAATATATTCATTCCTTCATTTTTCTCTTCATAACCCTCAAACACATTTGTATGCATAAATAACATTCTTTTAGGATTTTTAGACTTATAAATATGATATTAAAGCACAGGTGTTCGTTCATTCATTTAGTCGCTCCTTCTAAGTATGCGTTAACGCACATAAATACCAGGAATAACTAAAGGAAGACTCAAAAGACACCAAAAATAATAAATGACTGTAAAAATACCGACATTAGAAGCTTAAGAACGTGTAATTTGAGGTGGAGAGCGGACAGTGAAGAAATATGAATATTTTCAAGTTAATAACAATTTGTGAAATGTTTTGTCTGGTCATGGGAATGGCAATGGCGATGGTTATATTAGAACCAGAAAAAAATATATCTGATGTCTCCATAGGTAAATTTTGAAGGGGAAAAAAGTGTGTAATAAATATGTTCATTTAAACTTACAGTGACACTATAAGAGAAACAAAGTGTTTGTTGTCTATTGAAGTGATTGATTGAAGGAAATTTAATACTCACGTACAATGGGGTGAGAGAAAACATAAAAACAAAGTAATAAAAAAGGCTGGAAATTCTCTTAAAGATTTTTGTGGGATAAAAGCTCTCGGGAGCACAAGATTTTCTATAGGAAAATGCTCGTGTGACTGGCACACAAGATTTTCTATAGGAAAATGCTCGTGTGACTGGCACACAAGATTTTCTATAGGAAAATGCTCGTGTGACTGGCACACAAGATTTTCTATAGGAAAATGCTCGTGTGACTGGCACACAAGATTTTCTATAGGAAAATGCTCGTGTGACTGGCACACAAGATTTTCTATAGGAAAATGCTCGTGTGACTGGCACACAAGATTTTCTATAGGAAAATGCTCGTGTGACTGGCACACAAGATTTTCTATAGGAAAATGCTCGTGTGACTGGCACACAAGATTTTCTATAGGAAAATGCTCGTGTGACTGGCACACAAGATTTTCTATAGGAAAATGCTCGTGTGACTGGCACACAAGATTTTCTATAGGAAAATGCTCGTGTGACTGGCACACAAGATTTTCTATAGGAAAATGCTCGTGTGACTGGCACACAAGATTTTCTATAGGAAAATGCTCGTGTGACTGGCACACAAGATTTTCTATAGGAAAATGCTCGTGTGACTGGCACACAAGATTTTCTATAGGAAAATGCTCGTGTGACTGGCACACAAGATTTTCTATAGGAAAATGCTCGTGTGACTGGCACACAAGATTTTCTATAGGAAAATGCTCGTGTGACTGGCACACAAGATTTTCTATAGGAAAATGCTCGTGTGACTGGCACACAAGATTTTCTATAGGAAAATGCTCGTGTGACTGGCACACAAGATTTTCTATAGGAAAATGCTCGTGTGACTGGCACACAAGATTTTCTATAGGAAAATGCTCGTGTGACTGGCACACAAGATTTTCTATAGGAAAATGTTCGTGTGACTGGCACACAAGATTTTCTATAGGAAAATGTTCGTGTGACTGGCACACAAGATTTTCTATAGGAAAATGTTCGTGTGACTGGCACACAAGATTTTCTATAGGAAAATGCTCGTGTGACTGGCACACAAGATTTTCTATAGGAAAATGCTCGTGTGACTGGCACACAAGATTTTCTATAGGAAAATGCTCGTGTGACTGGCACACAAGATTTTCTATAGGAAAATGCTCGTGTGACTGGCACACAAGATTTTCTATAGGAAAATGCTCGTGTGACTGGCACACAAGATTTTCTATAGGAAAATGTTCGTGTGACTGGCACACAAGATTTTCTATAGGAAAATGCTCGTGTGACTGGCACACAAGATTTTCTATAGGAAAATGCTCGTGTGACTGGTACACAACAAGATTTTCTATAGGAAAATGCTCGTGTGACTGGCACACAAGATTTTCTATAGGAAAATACTTGTGTGATTGGCACACAAGATTTTCTATAGGAAAATGCTCGTGTGACTGGCACACAACAAGATTTTCTATAGGAAAATGCTCGTGTGACTGGTACACAAGATTTTCTATAGAAAAATGCTCGTGTGACTGGCACACAACAAGATTTTCTATAGAAAAATGCTCGTGTGACTGGTACACAACAAGATTTTCTATAGGAAAATGCTCGTGTGACTGGCACACAACAAGATTTTCTATAGGAAAATGCTCGTGTGACTGGCACACAACAAGATTTTCTATAGGAAAATGCTCGTGTGACTGGCACACAACAAGATTTTCTATAGGAAAATGCTCGTGTGACTGGCACACAACAAGATTTTCTATAGGAAAATGCTCGTGTGACTGGCACACAAGATTTTCTATAGGAAAATGCTCGTGTGACTGGCACACAAGATTTTCTATAGGAAAATGCTCGTGTGACTGGCACACAACAAGATTTTCTATAGGAAAATGCTCGTGTGACTGGCACACAACAAGATTTTCTATAGGAAAATGCTCGTGTGACTGGCACACAACAAGATTTTCTATAGGAAAATGCTCGTGTGACTGGCACACAACAAGATTTTCTATAGGAAAATGCTCGTGTGACTGGCACACATCAAGATTTTCTATAGGAAAATGCTCGTGTGACTGGCACACAACAAGATTTTCTATAGGAAAATGCTCGTGTGACTGGCACACAAGAAGATTTTCTATAGGAAAATGCTCGTGTGACTGGCACACAAGAAGATTTTCTATAGGAAAATGCTCGTGTGACTGGCACACAAGAAGATTTTCTATAGGAAAATGCTCGTGTGACTGGTACACAAGATTTTCTATAGGAAAATGCTCGTGTGATTGGCACACAAGATTTTCTATGGAAAATGTCCGTGTGTCGCTTGCACTGGATTTTCATAATTTCTGTGTTCTCCTTTTTCAAAATTTTCTATATAGAAAATTTTGTACTCTCTTCCTCTAAAATTTTATTGATCAAAATATTTTGCTCTCTTTCTCAGAATTTTCTATGAGCAATTTTTTGCTCTTTACTACGGTTTCTTTTTAATTAAAAATATATTCTTTCTCTTTCAGGTCTCTCTCAAATCGTTAAAAGTCTACATCCTAATCAATTGGCTATTTTGGTAAGACCCTCCGATCCCTTCAATTATACTTTGGATCAAAATCTTTTACTTGAAGATGAAAAGTTGAATCTTCAATTACATATCGATGAATTTTTACAAAATTTACATAATTTGAACTTTAAGTCCGTAATTTTCTATGATCCTGATTTATTTTTTAAATTTATTGAGTCCAGTCTACATGGATCCATAGAGAGTGTAAATTTAATATTTTGTAAACCGTACGATTTAGTACAAAAGATATATGAGCGAAAATTGGCACATCGTTTGAGTTTATTTATTTTTTATTGGGGAGCCAAATATCCGCCTAAGAGAAGTGAGGTTAATTTTCGAGAACCCATGAGAGCAGTGGTAATAACAAGGCCTCGAAAAAGAGCGTAAGTGGGAGAGATTATTTTTAAGAAGTCGGAGAGTTTTCTATTAGATTTTTTATAGATTTCGTATTTATTATAATCAAGCTTCTCCGGATGGTTTGGGCCGACTGTCTTTGGTTAGTTGGTATGATGGTGATAATCTGGGTCTTAGTAAAGAGCCCTTATTGCCCTCAGCTAAGAGTGTGTATTCAAATTTTCAGGGAAGAGTATTTCGGGTGCCAGTATTTCATGTGAGTATTTTGACAACATGAATAAATAAGCAGTTATGACTCTTAATCCATTAAGTCCCCTCCCTGGTTTTCGGTGAATTATGACAACGATTCCTTTACCAATAATTCTTTGGAATTTAATATATCCGATGATAAATCGTTAACTGAAGATATAGTCGAATATCAAGAGGTTAATGTAACCGGAGGCAGAGATCATCGTCTTTTGCAATTATTGGCTCAACATATGAATTTTGAATTTATTTATATAGAGGCCCATGGCCGTACCCAGGGTTCTTTAAGAACCGATAATGAAGCCAATGATACCTTTACAGGGGGTATAGGAATGCTACAAATCGGGGTGAGGTTTGTGGAGCCTAATTTACAAAAATACTTTAAGGTTTTTATATTTACAGTTGGCGGATTTCTTTTTGGGTGATGTGTCCCTAAGCTGGGAGCGTCGTAAAGCTATAGAATTTTCTTTTTTCACTTTGGCCGATTCAGGGGCTTTTGCCACTCACGCTCCCAGACGTTTAAATGAAGCCTTAGCAATATTGAGACCTTTCAAGGCAGATGTTTGGCCTTATCTAATTCTAACTGTTATAATATCGGGTCCAGTATTTTATTTTGTCATCTCCACCCCCTATCGTTGGCAGCCCTCTTCACATAAGAAATTAAATAAAAAGATTTTGAAATATGGTACCTTTCACATGTGTTATATCAAGGAAATTACCCGAATCGATACTCAATATCAAAAACGTTTGGCAAAAAGAGAGTTACATTTTCAAAGGCCCCCGGGGGAGAGTGAATTGCCCTCGAATCTGTTTAATCGTTGTATATGGTTTACAGTGCAGTTATTTCTAAAACAATGTAAGTAAAAATTGTGGAACTGGAGAATATATAAAGCTATTCACGATATTCTTTAGCTTGTCAGGAACTCTATCATGGCTATAGGGCCAAATTTTTGATGACCGTTTATTGGATTGCGGCCACTTATGTTTTGGCCGATGTATATTCCGCTCAACTGACCTCACAATTTGCTCGTCCCGCTCGAGAACGTCCCATTAATACTTTACATCGTTTACAAAGTGTTATGATCCAAGATGGTTATCAATTGTATGTGGAAAAGGAAAGTACATCATTGGAAATGTTGGAGGTCAGTTTATGCCCTTTTTATAATTTTGATATGATTTGGAGTATTCTTTTATTTCAGAATGGTACTGAGATTTTTCGTCAGTTGTATGCTCTCATGAAATTACAAAATCCTGATGAAGAAGGTTATTTGATAGATTCTGTGGAGGCAGGCATACGACTAATAGCCGATGGTCTGGAGAACAAAGCAGTATTGGGAGGGAGGGAGACCTTGTTCTTTAATATACAACAATATGGTAACACTTAACAAGATCACAAAATTTTGTATACATTTTTCATATAGAATTTGGAAAATTGTCATACAGAATCTTTATAATTTGCTAATAACTGGACAAATTTCTTATAGAAAATTTGCTCAAAAAGTGGACAATTTTCTTATGGAAAATTTGGTCAAAAACTGGACAAATTTCTTATAGAAAATTTGCTCAAAAAGTGCACAATTTTCTTATGGAAAATTTGGTCAAAAATTTGGTAAAAAACTGGACAATTTTCTTATAGAAAATTTGCTGAAAAAGTGAACAATTTTCTTATAGAAAATTTGGTAAAAAACTGGACAATTTTCTTATAGAAAATTTGCTCAAAAAGTGGACAATTTTATTATGGAAAGTTAGGCCGAAAACTGGACAATTTTCTTATAGAAAATTTGCTCAAAACTGGACAATTTTCTTATAGAAAATTTGCTCAAAACTGGACAATTTCTTAAAATTGGTCAAACTGGACAATTTCTTATAGAAAATTTGGTAAAAAATTGGAAACATTTTTTATGGAAAATTTAGTCAAAAACTGGACAATTTTCTTATAGAAAATTTGGTAAAAAACTGGACAATTTTCTTATAGAAAATTTCCTTTAAAAATTATGGAAAATTTGGTCAAAAACTGGACAATTTTCTTATAGAAAACTTGCTCAAAAAGTGGACAATTTTCTTATGGAAAATTTGGTCAAAAACAGGACAATTTTCTTATGGAAAATTTGGTCGAAAACTGGACAATTTTCTTATAAAAAATTTGGTCAAAAACTGGGCAATTTTTTACAGAAAATTTGGTAAAAAGCTGGACAATTTTCTTATAGAAAATTAGATTTTAAACTGGACAATTTTCTAAGAGAAATAGTTCAGAATATAGAATTTTTCTAACAGAAAATTTTCTGGAGAGAATTTTTTTCTTAGAAAGCAATTGTTTAGAATTTAAACATTTTATTTAGAGAACAATTGTTCAAAATCTACACATTTTTCTTAGAGAAAAGTTCTTCAGAATCTGAATATTTTACTAAAAGAAATATTTTTCTGAACTTCATAATTTTTTCATTTATAAAAAAGATTTTCTTTCTTAAAATTGTTGGTTCTTTATGAATAATTAATTTTTTATTTTAGGTTCTAAAACCTTTCAATTAAGTCACAAACTCTATACCCGCTATTCAGCTGTGGCCGTTCAAATAGGTTGTCCTTTTCTGGACAGCCTCAATGATGTGTGAGTGTTATTTAAACAATTAATTAATTGATTGATTGATTGATGTCCAAATCTTTAGACTCATTCATTTGTTTGAAGGTGGTATTTTAGATAAAATGACCACAGCTGAATATGAAAATCAGTCACGCATGGTGGGCAAGGATTTAAATAAGAAACCAAAAACACACAAAGAGGATCCCGGTGAGTTAACAACAAATCCTGAGAAACCCAACACTTCAAATGAGGGCAGCAGCAGCAGTAAGAGTTCGGATAATTCTGAAATGCAGAAGAAACCACAGGATATACAAATTATACAACCCATTAACCTGCGTATGCTGCAGGGGGCCTTTATTGTGCTAATAGTGGGTTATACTTTGGCAGGTAAGAAAGTGTAGTTGCAGTTGAAATTAATGGGAAATTTTAATTGTTGGAAATTCTTTCATTTCTCTTGAACTTTTTATAAAAATTTATTTTTGTTGAAATTTCTTTTTTGTAATTTTATGTGAAGGTTTAATGCTTCTGGTTGAAATTTGTTATGGTATGAATTTGAACTTAATCAGAGTGTGTAAAATTAATTTGCATAAAAAATACAAATTATTTAAAAGAAACTTAAGAAAAGCTAAACGTTCGATGATTTTGAGCTTTAAATAAAAAAATGGAAAAAAATGTGTAACAAGAATAAAGAAAAATTTCTATAAAATTAATCACGATGTTAATTATATGCTTTAAGTAAAAAACGCTACTAATAAAACAAGCTTTAAGTGTTTTAGCAAAAAAGAAGAAAAATTTGTTTTATTTTTTAAATGAAAATCAATTTTTTAACATTGAAAAATTGGCCAGAATTCTGGACATTTTTCCAATATAGAAAAATTGGCCAGAATTCTGGACATTTTTCCCATATAGAAAAATTGGCCAGAATTCTGGACATTTTTCCCATATAGAAAAATTGGCCAGAATTCTGGACATTTTTCCCATATAGAAAAATTGGCCAGAATTCTGGACATTTTCCCATATTAGAAAATTGGCCAGAATTCTGGACATTTTTCCCATATTAGAAAAATTGGCCAGAATTCTGGACATTTTCCCCATTATAGAAAATTGGGCCCAGAATTCTGGACATTTTTCCATATAGAAAAATTGCAGAATTCTGGAGATTTTCCCTATACAGAAACTTGGCAGAATTCTGAATTTTTCCCATATAGAAAATTGGCCAGAATCTTCTTAAATTTCATTAAAAATCTTTTACATTATAGAAAAATTGGCAGATTTTGGACATTTTCCATATAGAAAATTGGCCAGAATTCTGACATCTTTTTTGCCCATATAGAAAATTCCAGATTCTGGACATTTTCAATAGAAAAATTGCCAGAATTCTGGACATTTTTCCATATAGAAAATTTGCCAGATTCTGCATTTTCCATATAGAAAATAATCCGATCCAGTCTTTTTTCACTCCAATTTCTTTAAATGCTCATTAAAATCTTTAATATTTATTATTTCAATTTGTATCTCATTTTGCATAACTCTCGATTCTAATAATCAATGAAGGTCTCTTTACCAATAACGTTAGTTTTTTCCATTTTTAGGTCAAATTTAATGATTTATTAATTTTGTAAAAAAACTTCAATGGAGTTAAATATTTATCAAATTAAGAAAAAACTTCAATTACTAATTACAAACAAACAGTTGATTGTTATTAGAATTTGTGTTAGAAAAAACATAAAATAGAATATTAAGTCAATTTTCTATGACACGATGACTTTTAATAAATAAAGCATTTTAGCATGAATGAGATCACAAAAAGGAGAAACGATAATAAAATAATAAATAAATTATTTCATTATTTAATAAAACATTTTTAAGTTTAAGAAAAAAATAAATTAAATTGAATTAAAAAATGTTAAAGTAAAAACGACATGAAAGTATTTTACATTTTTGCTCTTAATTATGGTGTAAAGTCTGATTTGTAGCCCGTTTCATGAACTGAACTATTGTGTGGTTCATAGTCTGGACTGTGGTCTGGCTCATAATCTGGTTTATAGTCTGACTTAAGGTCCGGTTTATAGTCTAGTTTATAGTTTATCTTTAAAATTTTCACAAAAATTTTGAAATTTTCACAAAAATTCGAAATTTTCACAAAAATTTTGAAATTTCACTAAAATTTGAAATTTTCACTAAAATTTGAAATTTTCACTAAAATTTGAAATTTTCACTTAAATTTGAAATTTTCACAAAAATTTGAAATTTTCACAAATGAATTCAAAATTTGAAATTTTCACAAAAATTTGAAATTTTCACAAAATTGAAATTTTCACAAAAATTTGAAATTTTCACAAAAATTTGAAATTTTCACAAAAATTTGAAATTTTCACAAAAATTTGAAATTTCACAAAAATTTGAAATTTTCACAAAAATTTGAAATTTTCACAAAAATTTGAAATTTTCACAAAAATTTGAAATTTTCACAAAAATTTGAAATTTTCACAAAATTTGAAATTTTCACAAAAATTTGAAATTTTCACAAAAATTTGAAATTTTCACAAAAATTTGAAATTTTCACAAAAAATTTGAAATTTTCACAAAAATTTGAAATTTTCACAAAAATTTGAAATTTTCACAAAAATTTGAAAATTTCACAAAAAATTTGAAATTTCACAAAAATTTGAAATTTTCACAAAAATTTGAAATTTTCACAAAAATTTGAAATTTTCACTAAAATTTGAAATTTTCACAAAAAATTGAAATTTTCACTAAAATTTGAAATTTTCACTAAAATTTGATGTTTTCACTAAAATTTAAATTTTTACATTTCATAAATAATGTTAATTTTCGCTGGTAATTTAAAAACTTTCCCTATATGTAGAAAGTTTTTTTTCTTGAATTACTAATTTTAATAATCCTATTAGAAAAATTCAAATCTAATCCATGGAAAAACTTTTAATTTCCTTTTATGAATATTAAATTAGAATTTTCCAAAAACAATTTTTAGGTCATTCATAAAACCTCCAGTAGCCAATCAATTAATGTCAACTTGTAAATGTCATTAAACCTTAAAATGCTTATAACTACGATACAACTCTCATAATTATAATCTTTATGATAATTTTCGGAAAATAACAACACAATCGGTTTTGTGTCATATGGAGTGTAGGGTATTTAAAAGAAAACATAGAAATTAAAAAAAGATGAAATTTTGATAAATGTATCTAAAGCAGAGCGTTGACAGAACGTTGTTCAATACATTTGATATCGACAATAAATATCGATAACGAAAAAGAATTAAATTAAACAACACGATGATGAAGAGAAGAAGAAAAATATATATAACACACACACAACACCTTTTGACTTGATTATATTATTTCTATGATTTTTTTATGAAGATGTGAATAATGAAAATAAAATATAAACAAAACAAGAAGAGATGAAAATAAAAATAAACTCACATGTAGGAATTAATGTCAACGTTAGATGGTTCACATGTCTGTTGCGCTGATATGCCAAAGTGATAAACAGCTTCAAACACAATAAAGATTGCGTTTAAATGGATTGTTTGTGGTTGTTGTTTTTGTATTTTGTTTTAGCGTTTCAGTGTTTTGTGTTTTCTTCATCTTCCTATAATGCACAGTGGGAGAGAAGCAAATAAATTTGGAAAACTAGATTTTAAAATTTGTGATAAATTCAAATGTGTTTTATTAGATATACAACATGGGTTAATATATGGGTTTCTGAACAGTTAAGGGGGTTTGTTTTCACAAAAAAAAAAAAAAAAATTTCAAGTCCAAGGTTCTTTAAAAAAACTTCGTGAAAGTTTAAATATTTGATGAAAATACAAACAGCTGATCAGAATTTGCAGACAAAATTCAAAAAATATATACATCAGAGATCAACATTTTTTATACAGGTCGTACTCCAAAGCCTCATAGCTGCACCTTTTTAAGTTTACGGGGCAATTTTCAAAACTTAATATTTATAGGATTAATCACCCAAAGTTTTGCTCAAATTCTAAGAGCCGATCGGAAATTACAGGTTCATTAACAAAAATTTTTGAAGAAGGTCAAATCAGGGGGTTCATCTTTAAGACTTATAATGACTCCATCCACAAGTGTTTATACAATAGATTTTAGGTTAATCCAAACTTCCGATGTAAATCTATATATAAAAAAAAATAAAATAAGGTTAAACATTTCAATGCTAGAGGGTCTTTAGTTTGAGTCGCCATAGTATCAATTCTGTTTAGTCTAGGGTACCTCTTATGCATGACTTATAACTAGACATGAATCTTTCACAATTATAGAAATTTTTATGTAAGTCCATACAGACGTTTATAATTTATAGAGTTTAACTCTATAACTCCCACTGTATTCTTAACATAATAATGACGATAACTCTGCTTCATTACTGATGTCATGTCTGTACAAAAAATAAGAAAACAACCTTAATCACGGTAGAAATAGTTAAGAAATCTATTGAGTTGATAAATAAATTGAAAAAAAAAATCGTCTAACATTATTTATTATTAGAAAATGAAATCAAGCTGTGATTAGAAATAATTTTTATTTTAGTTAAAATAACTAAAAGTTTTTAAAGATTTCCGATCTGAAATCGTTTTAATTAGATAATGAAGACGAGAAAAAGAGATAAATGATAATTTGAACATGTTGATAAAGAATAGGAATTGGTTATTAAAATTTTATTAGGGTTTGAACTAATGACAGGCAATTTGTTGGGGCTGGGAATAAGACATATAAGTTTGTGGCTTAAGTCTTTTGTTTTGAGAAAAAAAATAATAATAACAAAAGAGAATAAAAAAGTTATTAAAATTTTATTTTTCAATTAATTTATAAAAGAAATCAAAAGTTTCCCACTATAAGAAACAAGATTTCAAAAACATCGCATAATTATTTTTAAATATCAGTTTAAAATACAATTTATCATTAGAAAGAAGAATTTTTTAGATACATTCTACATTTTCAAAAACATCGCAAGAGCGAAAAGAGAAATAAAAAAACATTGCAAAATGTTCTAAAAATAATTCTTGAATATATTTCAAAAAAAATCGCATCTTCACTTATAAAGAATTCCAAATTTTTAGAAAACATCGCACTATTAAAGGAAAGTTATGGAAATTTCATAAAATGTCAGAATTTTTAATACATGTTTTGTATCTTTTTTAAACATCGCATGTTTAGTTATAAAATATTATAAACTTTCAAAAACATCGCACAATAGTTTTTAAAGAAAATTATAAAATTTTCATAAATTTAAAAAAATAAAAACATTTTATAAAATAACATACTTTTTAAATCATCATCATTATAGAATAATTTAAATTTCATTAAACATCGCATCATTTATTATTAGAAAGAAAAATTTTTTCATAAAATAATATTAATATTAGGACATTTTTCACATTCTCAAAAACATAGCATACTACATTATGAATTTTTAAAAAACATCGCATCACTTTTCCATAGAAAAAATATACATTTTTATAAAATACCATTATTTCTAAAACATATTTCACATTATTTATAATATCGCATACTTAATTATAAAATATTATAATATTCAAAAAACATCGCATCATTTATTATAAGAAAATAATAAAATTTTTATAAAATACTAACATATTTTAAAACATACAAAAACAGCACATACCAAATTGAAGAAAAGTATGAATTTTAGAAAACAACGCACCATTTATCCAAAAAATAATATAAATTTTTATGAAACGTCTTAATTTTAAAATAAAATGTTTCACAATTTCTTTGACATTGAATGAAAAATTTGGGACATTTTATAAACTAACATAACTTTTAGGACATTTTTCACTGTTTCATAAACATCGAATGCTTAATTGTAGAAAAACAAAACACATCGCATTGTTTCTTATAAGATAAAAATAAAATTTGTATGATATACTGTCATTCTTAATACGTATTTCACATTCTCAAAAACATCTAATGGCAAATTATAAAAAATTCTAAATTATAAAAAACATCGCACCATTTTTCAAAAGAAAAAATATAAATTTTTATAAAATTCCATATTTTTTTAATATTTAAAATTTTAAAAATATCGCAAGTTGAATTACATAATATTATAAACTTTGGATGTTTTTGAAACATCTTTTTTCAAGAATATAATCAAGTTTTCATTATATTTCATATTATATTCAAAAAATATTGCATCATTTCTTATAAGTAAATAATAAAATGTCCATGAATTACTATCATTCTTAAAACATATTCTCCAAAAACATCGCATGTCTAATTTTTATATTTTTAATAACACCGCATTGAAAATATGCTTTAAGGCTAGAAGATAAAACATCGCATAGATTTTTTGGAATTAGAATAGATTTATTAACATTCATTTCCTTTTAAATTTTTATTATTTCAATTATTTCGCATAATTTTATAAACTTAAATTTGTGTCAAATAAAACATCGCATTATTTTCATTTTATGCTAGTAGTGATGTCAATTGATTTTTATCTAACAAATTTTAAATTTTCTTAGAAATTCTTATTTATTTTAAAACATCGCACGATTTTTACCTAAATTTGACTTAAGAAAAACATCGCAAAATTTTTATTTAAGATTTTTAAGTACTCTACAATATAATTTAACAACGTCACATACATTATAAATCTTTTAAGGCTAAAAGAAAAAAACATCGCACAGATTTTTCCGAAAAATTTTAAGTTTTCTTTATATTTTTTAATAATTGTTATATTTTTTATTTACTTGTTTATTTTTTAAATCATCGCACAATTTTTCTTAGTTAAATTTAAGTTGAGAAAAACATCGCATTTTTTTGATTTACAATTTTTAAGTGTTCTATGGAAATATTAATATTTTCAATAACATCGCATACATTTTGAACATTTTAAGTCTAAAAGAAAAAACATCGCACTGTTTTTTTTAATTTTAAGTTTTTTTTCATATCATTTCAAGAAAAACTATTAAAATTTCAACATTTTTTCTTATCTTTTAACAATTCCAAAAGGTTTCATTATTCTGCCATTATTTGCTCTTGTCAATATCATTCCCTTAATCTCTCACTCTGTCAATCCTTTGAAACCCTTTTTGTCATACTGAAAATATCCCCAGCTTAATGCAAGTTCATTCGTTCCCTCGTTTTTTTTGTTTCATTTTGAATTCTTTAAATAATTTTCCCAAGAATTATTACGATCAAACAAAATATCATGTTTTTGAAGGAAAATGAGCAATAGAGAGCTTTAAGGCCAATACTTACATATGTATTGGTTTTGGTTTGTATGTATGTGCAATTTCTTTGTAATATTTTAGTATTTTTTTCTAGTTGTTGTTGTTGTTTTTTTCTTACTGGGACACAAAAAACATTGACAACTTGTTAAACTTCAAACTGTCTGCAAATGTGACATAGACTGATAAACTACTCTCAAACATACCAAGTGATAGTATAAATATAGGGGTTCCATACTAACCAACTTACAAAAAACAACACACAACAAACAAAAAAAAATTGCAATAACAACCAACCAAACAACCCAACAAACAATCAACAATTGTAAATGTATAAAAATATGATCAAGAAGAAACTATTTTACTCCTAAACCCACTAAAAGAAAAGTAAGAACAACTTTTGAAACAAGACAAGGAATATAACAACAACAAAAACATCGCCACAACAACAAACAGCAGCTACACTGGGCAAAATAATAAAAATAACAACAACTACTACTACGCGAAAAAAATATTGAAAATAAACAAAAAAAAATAATAATAATGAAGCCAACACTCACTCACACTTATACTAACTCACTCACTCACTTTCAGACACTTACAACTCTCACAGATAGTGATCGTTTCGTTTTTTAACCAAACAAACAAACGAACGAACGAACAAGAAAAAAGAAGGCGCATATGGGGGTTTTAATTTGTGATCATAATGATCATGACGATTGCCATGAGACAGTTGCATGGGATGCTGTTCTTAATAATGATGTTGTTGATGATGAAGTTTTGGTGGATGTCGCTAAAATTTTTTTGTAGACATAAAGCACCATGGATCGGAAATATTTGAAATGACAAAATTGCAGAAATCATCATAAAATTATGAGATTTAAGATTCTCTTTTAAACCTGGTGACAACCCCTTGAATTCTTCTTAAATTTGACCACCTTCTGTTTTCCTGTGTCATTCCATTAAAATTCCAATGATGTTTTTTAAGGGGGTGACTTATTCAACTAATCGTTTGGATTGTATGACCGACTATTTTCCAGAGGTAACTAATTAGATATAGTATCTTTGCCGATTACTTCAAATAGATTCCTTATTCGTGAAAACATTGATTTAACTGTCAGATATCAATAGTTGAAGAACTGAGCTCCTGCTTCCTTTTCTCTTAATGGGTTAGTAAGTCATAAAGTAAACCGGATACTGTATTTTTGGCGGTTTATTTTTCAGGAACTACCGAAACTAATCAATTTAGAATCTATTATACAAAGTAATAATTCCAGACAGGTCGTTATTAAGTATCTTGGTTCTGTGAGAAACAAGTTGTGTAGGCTCGATTTAGAAGAGATATAGTTGTTTATATACTCATTATTCAGCTCTTCTATAACCAATTCCTAGACATCTTAACAAAACTAATAACTGATATTTAATTTGGATTTAATCTGTCTTCTCCGTCATATAAACACTTTCTTGTTCTTGTTCTTCTTCCGAGTCTGATCCAAGTGATCTGTAAACAAAATGTATTTTGTTACTTTTAAGGAGTGGCTGATCGAACTGATCTGATTTTCAGATTTTATTTTTTAGAATCGTGGTCAGTTCACATTCTCCCTTTACCAGACCTCTGAAAGTTGTTCCAAATGGATTATCTTTTCGTCATAACCTCAAACTGATCATCAGGAATGGATCGTTGACTCAATTCGCAAAGGTTTTAGATATCGATAGTTGGGAAATGAACTTCTAATTCTTTCTCTTTGAAAGGATCTCAAAGTAAGTTGCATACAGTATTTTCTCGGTTCAGTTTTAATGACCCTGACGAAGATATTCAATGTCGAACCCCTTTTACAAAGGTTCCAGCTTTTTCAGACAGTTCTTTTCCTTTAGCGAACTAGAAAAGTAACTAGTTTCTGCACTCGTCGAAAGTCGGAGAACACTTTCGTCTACCTAAACAGTTCAAGTTTCGGTGTATATGAGATGCAAATATTTTGGGATCAATCATTAACTTAAAAAATCATTTGTTGTCAGACTCATTCTTTAATGGACCAGAGGCATTTAATTCTGCATGTGCACATAAATAGATAATTCCTCCAACAGCTATCAACAGTGAAACAGGATTTCTTTAGTAGTTGCTGGCATTCAAATAAGCTTAACCCTACCAAGCTCTGCAATCTACCTAAGAACATCGAAAAGGTCACTAAAAATGTCGAATAGGTAGAGTCTTTTTGATATCGACTTAAAAGTATAAATTTCTGCATGGCATGTTTCTCATTAGCATTCCGAAAGCAAAGCAACAGATTTCTCGATATATAAGCAGCTACTCAGACTTTCTATCAAAATGGAAATGGAATAAAGATCAGTGAAATTGGGGACAATTTCCTTTTCAAAGGTAAATGTCCAAATGATTGCCAAGGGATTGGTACCTGTTAGAATAGAACAGGTTGGATTCTAACTTATTACGTTTATGTAAGCTTTTCGTAATCGTGGAACGATCTGAGATGGAAAGACATTAATCACTATATTTCAAAGCCTCTGAAAACGTTTCAATAAATGAAATCGTAGTATAATTTGGAGAGCAGTGCAGTGCATTTTATCCAGGTTCTATAACGTGAGGTAACTTGTTCCATTTAAATAGAATTATTGATCTTTATTGATAAGATCAATGAAAATGAAAATGCGATCTTGACAAGACTTGCGTTTCTCAATTATGCAACTTCCAAATTTTGCTATCTTAGGAGCCTTAAACATTTAAATGACATGCTAAAGTAAGTTGCTGCCAACATGAAATGAGGAGAAGTCAAGACTTTGACTACGTCTGAGGCAAAGAGAAGGAAAATGGACGGTAATGACTATACCCTAAGAAACAAATAACACCATTAGTTTACAAGGGACCAAAAGACGTGTAGAAACTGTTCTTCTTTGACATAAAACATATTATTTGTTTAAACAAGATTAGTGGACTTAAGCCACTGATTTGAACAGAAGAAAATCGCGTTATGACGATCAAAATATCTGAATCATTTAATTTGGAAAGATCAGCCTTCTTCAACAATGAGGTGAAATTAGTTTTTGTTACCATATTTAAATTGTTCCCTGCCCATAGTGCAAGTGTTGTGCTTTTTTCTAGTTGTTGTTTTTTTTTGTAAGACTTTACATTAATGATAGCATCTGGGTAAGAGGATCTACTAGGATGCTGTTCGTATAAAAGTTACTTTTATTATTAAAGTGTTTACTTTGTTTATTATTTTGTATTGTTGTTGTTTCTGTTTTTATTATTATTGCTGTTTTTTTTTTTGTTTGCTATACAGTGAATTGTTGTTGAGGTAGTAAAGCGCAAAAATAAACACGCCAACACTTAAACCGAAAAAAAAACAATAATAACAAAAGCTTATAAAAGGAAACAGACAAAGAAACAAACAAACAAACAAACGAATAAAATGTCTAGATATTAAAGTTCGAAACTGAACTCTTAGAGCTTAAAATACTGTCTGTGTGTATGTGTGTATGAGTTTGTTTGTATACAAAATAGTGTTGCAATAAACCACTTTCATTGACCGGTAAAGTTTTACCACAAAAAAAAAGGAAATTGTATGAGTTTTATGTAAAAATTGTATACGATGTTTGGAGTTTTGCTAGTAGTTCAAGAGTAAAGATCACGTTTTTAATACGGTTGCCTTTTTGTTGGATGTAAAAGATTTAAGACAGCTTAAGTGGATTTGTGATCATGTACAATTTAAACGCTGTATGTATATATATGTTGATTGTTTTTCATGTGCCTGTTGAACGAATGTCGAAACGCAAAAACGATCGATCGATCGATCGTCCACTCTAAACCCCAGACCTTACAGCCGTACAATCAAACTGATCGTTTTTTCTTCCTCTGTTTACATATAAAAAAATACAGGATATTTTTTTGCTTCTTCATACGGTTACCAACATCATCATCATCATCATTTTATTATTGAGTGTTTGTGGTATGAAGATTTTTTGTTTTTTGCATTGATCTAAAAATAGATTTTTTAACATGATCAGTAACAGCAGCAACAACTTTTATTTTTCATTTTTATTTTAAAGAAGCTACAACAACATCATAAGAGTAATAATAAGATGAATGTGGGTTTTTAGTCACATAATAAACAATTATAAACACATCATTTTAAACACGGATGCATTTATGGCAAAAGAAAAATAAATCCATAAAACAACAACAATAATGTTATATATTTATAAAGAAGGAGGTTTTAATGAAATTGAAAATAAATATTGATTTTATTTTGGTTTCAATTTAAGATAAATAATTTTCCAACAAAAAATCGCAATTTAAGTGTTTAAAATATTGCAGTCAGTTGTTTTATTTTTTTTTATTTAAAGTTTGTGTTTTAAGTCTTTTGTTTTTTATGAAACAGGAAATCATTGTATACATTTTCTTGCTGTTGTTGTTGTTTATTTAAAACACATTTAATTTAATATTTATTAAGCATTTAAATTTGTAATTAATTGATTAAAATTAATTGATACAAAGGAATTTTTATATATTTTTTTGTCTCAGACTAAAAGAAAAAAAAAACAATTTTTTTTAAATCCCCTAAGGAGTTAGATCGAAAAATTCTTAACTTGCATATATGTTAATACAAATAAAACCACTTAAATTAAAGTTGTTATTTACAAAAAGATTAAAATTTTTATAACTTTAATGATTTTGAAACTTTTTCCGAAATCCTACATTTAACGTTTTTATAGTGCTTTGCTCGAGCAAGTAGTCCATTCTGTTTGTGGGGACTTTTTGTGATCTTCAATTCTCTCTTACCAAGAGACCAATATCTCTTCACTGGCCTTGGCTTAGGGCAGTTTGCAGTATTTATCTCTCCTGGAAAAAATCCAAATTGTAACACAAAAGGGCTTGTTTACCATAGTGAGAGGACGCTAGGTCATGCCAAAAATAATTAGACACATAAATGGAATGGAGGCAGCTTCTTTTGTAAACATCACTTGATATAAATTTCGGTATATTTAGAGCCCATTGTCGTTACTGCATATGTCTTGCCATGAACTTTTTGGGAAATTTTGACTGCTTTGGGGTCCTAAACTTTTCTTCAACATTCCCCTGAGTATCAGCAACACACAATTTTTGATCAGGAAGTTGCGAAAAATCTACCAAAACATAAGTTTCGTCATCAATAATGCAGCAAGAATATTGTTTTTTTTTAGAAAACTTGATTTCAAATTCCGTGTTCTGTTTTTTGGCCTCTAAATTTTTAGCAGCGTTTCCTGTCAGGAACTTTTTGTTCCTGTATGTCTTTGAAACTGTATTATCTTTAACATTTCGTACCGAATAATCCCAGCACTGAGCTTACCTAGCTGATTTCCGGCCAAAATGTGTTGGGAGCTCTTTTGAAAATGCTTTGTAGATTTTTAGCTTTAGAAATATCATGTGGATCATTCCTTCTACTTAAACAAGGTTTTTCTAGAACGGACAAGTTCTCAAGTTCTTCTCTGATGGTAGACCTCTGAATGCTTGGCCAAATTTTTGTAGGAGCAATTTAGGAAAAAATTTATTCAAAACACAGAATTGTGGGTCAAATAATAACAATTAAGATCAAAGTTTACCCAAAAATTTACGTGTTAAGGAATTATTTTCCATCCATAATAATCATAAAGGTATTGCCATACACAATTAACGTTAATGTACTGACATTAGTTTTCATTTCACAGAGAAAAAGTAAGAAATTAAATGAATTTTTTCCAGCGATAAAAATCTTCAAAAAATGTCATAATAAAAAATTGTCATAATATTAAAATGATCATGATTTGAGTATTTTATATCTTCATATCTTGGAATTTGTACTCAAATTATATCTTCATTATTAATAATTTTGAAATAAAGTGTCAAAGAACTTTAAATTAAATTAATAAGAGTAAACCAAAACGGACGGATGGACGGACACATTTACATTTCTAATATTAATTTTTAGGCTATAATTTAATGCAATTTTAAAAGTCAAAACATTATCCTTGAATTGTATTAAATATAGAACAGATTCTATAAATAAATGAGCCAAATTAGAAGTCAATTATTATAACCTCAAAGTAAAAAACATTTCAAAAATAACAAACAGTATTCGAACAGACGGAAGGATGGACAAAATTATGTTTCTAATATTAAGATTTAGGATGTCATTTTAAACCCAAATTTTAAGTTTATGACATTATTACGTATCCATAATAAATATAATATTAATACTGAAAAAAAATCACTCAAATCTGCTGTCAGTTACTAAAACCTTAAAGTTGAAAAAAATTAAATAAAAAAATATTAGACGGACAAAAGGATGGACATATTTGATCATAAATTTAAATTATGGTCATAAATTTATAGACCAAGATCTTATTATTGAACCATAATAAGAGAACGCTCTACAGATAGCAATTTTTGGAGATATCATGATGAAATTTGGTCATCTAACTCGCATGTTACCTTCTAGAAAAACATCCTTCTGATCTTAGTGTCTCAATAATGTTAAATTAAGATTTAGGATAGAATTCTAATCACAGGTCTAAGAGACTAATCAAGATTATTGAAGAATTACCTATATATGATATATCGGTGATCTCCTGAAATACTACTTTTTATAAAGATCTTTTTTTTAATATTAATTAAACAAACATTTACATTCCATCTTATCTCATTAACAACAAATCCTCTTCAAATATTTGACAACCACTTGAATTTAAAAATACAACAAAAAACCAATAACAACAATAAGAACTAAAATAGGAAAAAGTGAAAAATCCGATAAGAGAAGTTTTAAAAAACCATAAAATTGTAACAATTCTACAAATAATACAAACAAACACTTTAAGACACATAAAAGGATAGACAGCAGGACAGACACTCGAAAAAGACAGCCACATCAAAATAATAAAAGAAAAGAAAAAGTAAAATAAATAAATCTCGGCCTACGATAACAAGAGAAATAAAGGATCAATAAACAATTTATTTAGGTTTTTCTTCTTTTTATGAAAACAATTGACAAAAAAACCGAAAAAAGGATGAAATTGAAGATATTTAAACAAATATAAGAAAACAAGCCAGATTATATAATACCCTACACCATATTGATGGTTACAAGTGGTAGCTACCAAAAAATTAATGAACCACCCCCGTATAAAGATATTTTTTAAATTATTCTTAAGAGTTCTACTGCTATTAAAATCCATGTGAGATTAATGCGTTCTAAAGGGATTCTTTCTGTGGGGAGTTTGGTGATATTATGGATTGACCGTCGTAAAATTTCGCACATCGATCTTTGATCATATTTATCTTGATTTTTCTAATCCTTATTACAATACCAAAGTACATACGAGATTTAAATCCTTCATGATGAGACAAATTAGGACTTTTTGACTCATCATCACCAATTTCAATAGGGATCGTACTTGGGCCAAAATAATGACACATTAAAACTGCAGCCTCCATTTTGTTCACAAGGCTTTTGTGAACAGCCAGCCAACAGGCCAGATGGTTGGACGGATATCGTTAAATGAACTCAGAAAGTGATCTTGAGTCGAACGGTATACTTAAATGTGGCGATAGCACAATTTTTCTGTCCGTTACAATATTTGCACAAACGCATAATAACCCAACCACCTATGACTGTGAAGGGTATAAAACATACTTGTTATATAGAAGAGTATTAAGGAATATTAAAAGAATATTGTACAATAAATTTAGACACAAAAATGAGAATAATTATTTTAACACTTTAATTAAAGTGCTAACATTGACAGCTTGTTGCATGTAAAAGTGTCAAAGAACTGGTAAATGAAATTACAAAGAGAAGGAAAATTTTTGTAAAGACAGACAGAAGGACGGACAGACTTGTAGGTCTAATAATAACAATTGAGATGTAATTTTACCCAAAGATTTACGTGTTAAGGAATTATTATTCATTCATAATAATCATAAAGGTGTTGCCATACACAATTAACGTTAATGTACTGACATAAGTTTTCATTGTACAGAGAAAAAGTAAGAAATGAAATGATATTTTTTAAGGGATAAAAATCTTCAAAAAATGTCATAATAAAAAAATGTCATAATAAAAAATTGTCATAATAAAAAAATTGTCATAATGTTAAAATGGTCATAATTTGATTATTTTATATCTTCATATCTTGGGATTTGTACACAAATTATATCATCATTATTATTAATTTTGAAATAAAGTGTCAAAAAACTATAAATTAAAATATTTAAAGCAAACCAAAGACGGACGGAAGGACGGACATATTTATGTCTCAAATGCTAAAAGTAAGGATATAATTTTTCCTTTAGATTCAAATGCCAAGACCTTATTAAATGACCATAATAACTAAACATTTTTTGCTCAATTAAATCTTTAGTTTTTTCATAACGTAAAGTGTTAAGATATTACTACAAAACCATAACTATCAAATATTCTGTCGATATTTGACCAAAAATAAGTGGACTAATGTGTCCACTTTCATCCATATACAGTAAGAATATTTTTTTTGAAGAAAAATTTAATTCAATCTCAATGCTTTGTTTTTGGCCTCTAAATTTTTATCAGCGTCAGGAACTTGTTGAGCCTTGTATGTTTTCCCGGGAAAAAACTTGTTTAAAAAAATCTCTTTTTTTCAGTTAATTGTTCGCCTTGCTGCTATAAGAGGCTTGGACCATTCCAGATTTCTAGTGTGTAAAGCTAATAAATTTAGCTATATAATCAAGGTACTTTTTCGAGGATTTTAGCTTTAATAATTCTTTCCTCCTTAAAAAGCTAAAGAAAAATATAAGAAAATTAACGAAACTCCAATAGGGCTAGAGGGGGAAATTGTTCCCCTAATGTCCATCCGCATTTGCTTTATATGGATTTACGTAGGAAATTCTTTCAGAATTGAGAAAAAGAAGTATAATACAGATGAAAACAGTTGATTTTAAAGTGAAAAAATGTTCCCAACTTTTTGAAAAAAATTTCATTTTTTTTTAATTTCTACTTCAAAATATCATATCTTTTTATTGAATCCACATAGGTGTATGGTTCTGGTGAATTTTCTACAAAATTCAGGCAATATTTTAGAATTTTTTTGGACTCGAATAGAGCTTACCAAGTTCAAAATAACTTAAAAATAACCTGTCCAAAAATGGTTCAAAATTTTAATTTGGTCTAAATATCTCTTAAACTGTAAGGGTTATCTCACACATGTAAAGACATTTTTTGTAGGGAATTATAGCGCGTATATGTTTGAAAAATATTTTTTAATATTATAAATAAAATTTTTGGCGATTTTTAAAAAAATGTCATACCCGAAGTGACCAACTTTGGAGATTCACATTTCGACGTCAGGATCCACTAGAAACATGTCCTTCTTTAAAATAATTGCAAAACACCTCAAGAAGGTCTAAGTAAAATTTCGTTTAAAAATATTCAATAGTTCCAAAGTTGGTGAAATATTTCCAAAAAAGCATTTTAGGTCAAATATGTAAAAATAATTAATTCCAATTTGCAGTTAATTATTTTAATTTGAATGAGAAAATATTGTTTTTTATCTTCTAAAAATCTTAAAAAATGTTATAACATAAAGATGTCATAACATAGAATTCGCTATAAAATAAAATTTTCAAATTATTTCGATATAATTGATATTTTGAGATTTATTTTTAAGTTAGACGGAAGGACGGACATTTTTATGAGCTTGATATAAAAAGCTAGAGTATAATTTTGATATCAAATTTAGTTTTAAGGGCTCTACCATAGATCCATGATAAAAGTTTAGGGCATTTCTAAGATAATTAACTCATATAAGCTGACAATTCTTTTTACTCTAAAGATAAATAAATCACATAGACGGACGGAAGGACGGACATATTTATGTGTCTGATACTAAAAAGAAATAAAACATTAAACCAACAGATTTACATGACTTGATTAAGCCTTCGATCGAAAGGCATATTACTAAAAATATCATGGTCAATTCTGTACAAATTAATTTCAAATTTAAAGGTAAAACTTTAGAATGACAAAATTTTCCTTCATTTATTTAATAAAAGTCATAACATTAATTTTGTTATGACATAAAAAATGTTATGACATTAATATTTTTCTCACACTAAAATATTAGATTTATGGCATTTTATATTAATTTTGAAATTATTTTTTTAATTATTAAAAATTATCATAACATGCTAATTGTTCTAACATTAACGTCCTAATATCTTTTTCACTCCTAAAATTTATTGCCAAAATTATTTCGAAATTAATATTTTAATTATTTTTATTTCATTTAAATTTTTTTTATATTTTGTTCTTAATTTAGCACCTTTATCTAATACAATGACCTTTAACTTCTAAAAACAAAAAAAACGGCCTTCATCACCAAAAAAAAAAACAACTAAAACTCTTTGTTTTAACAAAATTCGTAAAAAAAGTTCTTTAAAAGTTTATTATTTTATTTAAATTTATTTTTGTTTTAATTCTTTTTTATTTTTAGCCGGAAATTTTATTTTGTTAACATTTTGGATTCTTAACTAAAAATTAGTTTTATTAACGTTTCACAATTTTTATTAATCGTCATCATTAAGTCAAGACAATAAACCATTAAATCCACATAAATATGAAATTAAATGAGAACAACAGATTTATAAGTGATTTGTTACGTAACTGAACAAAAAAAGAACATAAAATAATAAATTATTAAATATTATGACATAATCTTATTAATAAATTTATTTTTTCTTATAATGAAGCGAAAATTAAAGTTTGAAATTTATTAATAAATCGAAAATTTATGGTTCACACTTGTCGAGGGTTTGGTGATGAATAAGAGAAAGAAGGGGAACTGAAACATAAGAGTTAGAAAACAAATAACCATTTCTGAAGAATAAAAGAGTTCAGACCTAAATCTAGTTCAAATTCTAGTTCAAATTTTAGTTCAAATTCTATTTCAGATTCCAGTTCAGTTCTTAAGCGGTTCTAGTTCAGTTCTATATAAAATTTTAGTTCAGTTCTAGTTCAGTTCTAGCTCAGTTTTAGTTCAGTTCTAGTTCAGTTTTAGTTCAGTTCTAGTTCAGTTCTAGTTCAGTTTTAGTTCAGTTCTACTTCAGTTTTAGTTCAGTTCTAGTTCAGTTCCAGCTCAGTTTTAGTTCAGTTCTGCTTAAGTTCTAGTTCAGTTTTAGTTCAGTTCTAGTTCTAGTTCAGTTCTAGTTCAGTTCTAGTTCAGTTCTTAGTTCAGGTTCCAATTCAGATTCTAGTTCAGATTTTAATTTATATTAAAGTTCAGTTTCTAATTAAGATTATAATTCCGATTCTTGTTCAGAATCCAGTTCATATTTCAGTTTAGAGTTATTGCAGATTTCAATTCAATTTTAAATCAATTTCTAATTCCGACTGAAGTTCAGAATCTTTTTTTACATTCCAGTTCATTTTCTTGTTAAAAGTCTGGTGCAGATTTCAGTTCAGATTCTAGATAGAAATTTAAATGCTCCAGTTTAAATTATAGTTTAGATTCTGGTTCAAGTTTTAGCTTGGATTATTGTTCCGATTCTAATTCAGATTCTAGTTCCAATTATAGTAAAAATTGTAGTTCATATTCCGGTTAAGATTCTTGTTGTGATTACAATTAAGATTCTTATTCAGATTCTGGTTCTGATTAAAATTTCAAATTTATTTTTATTTTTTTAGGCTAAAGATTCAGTTAACTTTAATTAATGCTTGTGTCCTAAGTCTTTTGTTTAGTATTACAAAATTCATATTTGAATTCTTCTAAAACTAAATGATTTTTTTAATTGACAAAATTTGTTGTATATTCCACTCATCATGTTTGTTTAACAAGGTTTTTGTTGTGTTCGTGTAATGTTTTTAACAGAGTTTGTGTCTTAAGTCTTTTGTTTTAATGTTAATTTTAAATGTTTTAATTTCTTAAATTTTGAATCGATTTTTGGAAAAATTAAAATTTAAAAAGTTTAGACTTAAAAAAATTTTATTAAAAAATAAATGAATTTAAAAAATTAAAGAAAAAAGTAAATTAAAGGGATGAAATGGGTTTTTGGTTTCACCATCTCTGTGTTTTATTTCGTGCCATAATTAAAACTTTCTTTTGAAATTTTATTTCTATAACAAATACATTTTGTTTTTAATTTCTTTAATACTTTTATTTTAATTTTTTAATATTTTTTAAACTTTTAGTCTTGTTTCTTGTGGTTTTCATCTTGTTATTTTATATTCTTTACTTTACATTTTCGAAAATCATATTTAATATTCTTATGAATTTGTAAAATAAAGATTTTAAGATTTAAAAAAATTATCGGACTCGTTAAAAAATGCATTAAAAGAACAACAACAACAACAAAAACTTAAAAATTTAAACTCATAAAGTATAATGTTTATTACCGAAATTCGATATGATAAAATTCTTAAGAAATTTCTGAAATAATTACAAAATTAACAACAACAACAAAAGAAACAACAACATGTTTTAAGTCAAATCTCTGATGTTTTTGTTCCTCTTGTTATTTTAGTTTCCGGATGCTGTTTCGTTTTTGTAATTTTTCCTGGTGATAACATGACGTCAGCTTAAAAATAAAATCTGAAACAAAATTGTAGACTACTTAGTTAAGGGTTCTATATCTCTAAAAGGTTTGTGCGTGTTTTTTTCTACTTTTTTATAAAAATCAAAAAATTAGTAGACCTTAAAATAAATAAAACATTAATACCGAAAGAAAGAAAAAACGTTTAGTAACTGAATATTTAGAAAAAAATCCATTAAATAACAAAAATCACACTTTAATCAAAAGAAAAACAGCCAAAAGCCGGCTTCCAAACTAATGGAGTTTAACTGAAAATGGAAAAAAAATAAAAAAACTCAAAGACACAAAAAACTACTGAATTAAAATGCTCTAAAACAGAAAGTAAGAAAAGCAGTAAGTAAATAATAAAAGAAGGTAAAGCGTGAATTTTTATACGCTTGTGGTTTTAATTACTGACAAGACAAAAACAAAAATACAACAAAAAAAGAAAAAAAAAAAGAAATTTAGTTTTCTTTAATGACTTTTTCCTTTAATTTTCTTAATACAATAAATCTCATTCCAAATTTAAGGGTTAAATATAGATTTTAAGGAAAATTACCAAATCACGTTTTTCCTAATATGACTCATAAGCTTTTCATTTTAGTTTTTACATAACTTCTAAAATTTTCTTGTTGCGGTTAAAATAAGTTTTTTTCTTAGTTTTTGTCTCTCAAATGCCAAGAATTCTTCAGATGAGTAATAATTGTTTGATGATTTTCATCTTAAAACAAAACAAGTTTGTGTCTTTAGTCTTTTGTTTTGTTACTTTTTCTAGGAAAATAAAATATTTATTTTTAAAACGCTTCAAGCTCATAAATGGCAATAATAAGAATAACATAAAGGAAAAAGTGTTAAATGTAAAGAATTATTAGAAAATAAATAAAAATGACAAAATAAAATCTGTCAAAAAAAAATATATAAATTTAATATATCAAAATAAACCAGAATCTAAATCAAAAGCTGAACTCAAATCTGGAGAAGAATCTGAACTGAAATCCAATATACCAGATTTACCAGTACCAGAATCTGAAATATAATATGAACTTGTATCTGAATTAGAATCTAAACTTGAGCTTAAACTAAAAACTGAGCAAAAATCTAAAAATCTAAAACTGGAGTCTGAACTAGAACATGAACTAGATTCGAACTATAATCTGAATAAAAATCTGAATTAGAATTTGAATCAGAAAATGAATTGAATCTGAATTTGAATCAAAATCAGAATTAGAACCTGATAAAATCGGAACACAAAATCTGTACAAAATCTGAACTAGAATCGAGCTAATCAGAAATCTGAATCAGAATCCTGAATTAGAATTTAATCAAATCCGAATTAGAATGAACTTAGAATATGAATTAATCAGAATCAGAATCCGAATTAGAATCTAATAGAATCCGAATTAGATAAATTGAATAGAATCTTGAATCAAAAATCTGCACAAATAACTAGAAATCTAAGAATCTGAATCAGAATCCGAATTAGAATCTAGAATCTTGAATCTAAATAGAATCTGAAGCATAAAGAATTCTGAAATTATAGAATCTGAAAAATCTGAATAAGAATCTGCATTAGAATCTGAATAGAATCTGAAATAGAATCTAAATTAGAATCTGAGTAGAAAAATCAGAATTAGAATCTGAAATAGAATCTGAGTTAGAATCAGAATTAGAATCTGAATCTGAATTAGAATCTGAATAGAATCTGAGTCTGAATCTGAATTAGAATCTGAAATAGAATCTGAGTTAGAATCTGAATGAATCTAGAAGAATCTGAACTGAACGAGAATTTTGAACAAAAATCTGAACTAGAATCTGAGCTAAAATCTGAATTACAATCTGAATTAGAATCTGAACGAGAATTTGAAAAAAATCTAAACGAGAATTCGAAAAAATCTGAACTAAAATCTGAATTACAACTGACTGAGAATTGAACTAGAATCTTAAATGGAATCACAACTAGAATATTAACCAGAAAATGAATTGGAATCTGAACTACAAATTTTACTAACTTTAGAACCAAAACCTGGATCAGAATATATAATGTAATTTGAACTAGAGCATATTAAATTCCTTACTAGAATCCGATCTATAATCTGAACTGAAATCTGTAACAGAATTTTAACTAGAAACTGAACTAGAATCCGAGCTAAAACTAAACCAGAATCTGAACTGGTATCTAAAACAGAACTAAACTATAATTTGAACTCAAAGTAAACAAGAAAATGAACTGGATTTTTAAAAAGATTTGAAACTTTAATTTGAATTAGAATTTGAACTTAAACTGAACTGATATCTGCAATAACTCTAAACTGAACCCTGAACTAAAATATGAACTGGATTCTGAACTAAAATATTAACTAGAATTTGAATTATAATCTTAATTAGAACTGAACTACAATATGAACTAAAACCTGAACCACAAGCCACATTAGAATCTTAACTACAACTGAACTAGATCTCAACTAGAACTGAATCTGAATTAGATTCTTAAGTAGGACTGAACTAGAACTAAACTAGAACTGAACTGAACTGAACTAGAACGTAACTGAACTAAAACTGAGCTAGAACTGAACTGGAACTGAACTAGAAATGAACCAGAACTGAACTAGAACTGAACTAGAACTGAACTAGAACTGAACTAGAACTGAACTAGAACTGAACTAGAACTGAACTAGAACTGAACTAGATCTCAACTAGAACTGAGATAGAACTGAACTGGAACTGAATTAAAACTGAACTGGAACTGAAGTAGAACTGAACTAGAACTGAGCTAAAACTGAATTGGAACTGAACTAGAAATGAACTAGAACTGAACTAGATCTCAACTAGAACTGAGATAGAACTGAACTGGAACTGAACTAGAAATGAACTAGAACTGAACTGGAACTGAGCTAGAACTGAACTGAAACTGAACTAGAAATGAACCAGAACTGAACTAGAACTGAATTAGAACTGAACTAGAACTGAACGAGATTCTCAACTAGAACTGAGCTAGAACTTAACTGAAATAGAACTGAACCTGAACCGAACTAAAACTGAACACGAACTGAACTAGAACTAAACAAAACGTGACTAGAACTGAACTGGACATGATTACTTATGATCTCTCTCTCTTTTCTACCGAATTGTAAAGCCCCGATTACTTTCACTGTCTGACAGTCTTATCAGCATCGAAAGTATCTATTGCATTTAGTCGCTCACTGTATTATAATCTAAACACTGTTTTTAACGTTTCATTCACCCCATTAAAGTGTTGTAATTATTAAAATATTTACATAAAAATAAAAATAAAATAAAAATTATAAAACATTTGTATTTAATTTTCAATAAATCTTTTTTTTCTCAAAAACAGTTTCAACTAAACTGCAGCGATCTGATCTCTTAAAAAAAATACGATTTATGAACAAAAACAAAAAACAAGAACTAATGCAATTGTATTTGTTTTGTGTGTGTCTGTTTTAGTTTCTGTTTTAGATTAAATAGTGATAATGAGGGTAAATTAGAGTCTTTTTCTATTTGTTATAAAATTTATTATTTATTTAAGACAAAAACATGACGAACAAGTGTAATTCAAGTGCTGTGTAAATATTATGAAATTTTAGACAAAAAAAAAAAACAAAGTGAATTTCACTGTATTCAAGTTGATTTAAGAGAAATTAGAAAAGTTTATAATCATTTGAAGAGATATTGTTTTTTATATTTTAATAGGGTTTTTATAGGATTTTAAATTATATAAAAAATTATTGATATGAATGAAAAGTCGGGTGAACTGTATATGAATGGATCAAGCGAACATGACAGGATGGATACCTACAAAGCATCAGGTCTTTATAAAGAAATATTGTGAACTGTTCAGAATTCAACAAGTAACAAGGTTCAGTTACATGGGTCATGTATTTATGACCCGTGTACCTGAACCCCAAGGAGTTGTTGACAATCTAACCAACAAAGAATCAAAGATTTCAGAAGTCCATGCCTTTCAACGCACTGATATCCGAGCCACTTGGGCCGATGTTAGCATCACAAACCAGACTGTGGGATTAAGAAACATTTAAGATGACCGACGACATTTGAATGGATCAATCGAACAGTACGGATACCTACAAAGCACCAGGACTTCATGAAGAAACATTATGAATTATGGACATCAAAATTTAGCAAATAATGAAGACTCTACCCGTGTAACTGAACCCCAAGGCGTTGTTGAAATCTAATCTAACCACCTAAGAACCAAGGCTTGGGGAAGTCCATGTCCATCAACACATGGAAATTTGAGCTACTTAGGTCGATGTTATCATTAAACACAAGACTCTGGAATAAAGAAACAGTTTACGCAACCGAGATTCTATCCTCTTCCTTTACATTAGGCAGAACTTGATACATATTCTGCCTGGAGTTAATGATTTAACAGCTTTAACTACCTGAATTTTTCATGCAGAATACGTTACCAAATATGATCTTTTTGGGTGTGAAAGAACACAACTGATTAGGAAGTTCTATAAATGAAATAAGTTTTAATATTTCTCTCTGCAATCAGTTCCTAGAAGAAGAGAACTCTCGATTTATTAAAAGAAAGCTACACTCACCCATATTTAAGAAGAAATAGAGCGTTCATATTCACTAGATTTAAGGTATATCAATCGCTATTTAAAATTTCGTTGTGAAAAACTTTAAGGAATTTAGTCCTTATGGTTTCTAGACCTTCGTTTTTGATATTTGAAGAATATTTAGAGGACAAGTCATTTCCAATGATTGAAATGCGCCAGTTATTAAATAAAGAATGAATTATGTTAATTTCCGATACCAGGTCCTGTAGTAATGGGAGTTCTGTACCGATCGCTACAAATGATAGTTTAATGGGGTGAGATTTGGACTGAGTCAAAGAAAAATATTTTTGAACGATCTGACAAGTTTGTGTGACTATTATGACCTCGTGTATAGTCAAATACTTCGGTCGTTTTCCATAAATCATAATTCAAAACCCTCCATTCTGATCCCCCAAATGAAGAGTATTGCAATGGTGTCTTGGATAGGAGGTATCAGTGTTGATTAGTCTGGTTGGACGGGTTTCAATAACTCAAATTCAAAACTCCCTTCAGATCCCACCAATTGTAGAGCTAAATCGTATGATTAGAATTGAGCAACGACTGCTAAAATCTTAACATAACTGGACTTCAATCCAGTTCACAATGTTCCATAGTGGTTCCAAATCAACTTTTTAGAACTTTTGATTTGTTACATATATATTTTATCCTTCGAGTCAACTGAGGGTTTGTGATCCTCTTAAGCAATTTTAAAATACCTCACCTGTAACCAGGTTAAGTTTTTTTTAAGAATTTTGTTCAAACGAAAGGGAGTTATTTCCAAAAACAATCTTTTTGGACTACGGCTCCAATAAGGTTCTAAATATCTAAAACTGAGATACTATATACCCGACCCTGAAACTACAAACTCATATTGCTATAATTCCCTGATTAAATTGAACGCTTTTTGTAGCTAAGCAACCATTGTTGCCTTTATAGCGTTTTTCCTTTAAAAATTTAAACGCTTTTTAACAAAATTTCCCTCTTCTAACAGAAACTCAATAATAAAAATTCCCCAGTTTTCAAAAAATTTACCTAACTCACCTTTACAAACAGAGAGCAGTTCTCAGGAAAATAAATGTTAATCATATGCAAGTGGAACTCTCCATACACATACACACACATACACTCCGATCTCATATACACAAAACAATACTTTTGCATTTTTGAGATAAAACAATTTTCTCACCTGAAAACCTTAAAATCTTAAGAAATTTAAATAGAGAGGGAGAGAGAGAGAGAGCGCCAGAAGGTGAGAGATAAGGTGTTGAGAGCTTATAAAACAAAGACATTGAGAATAACAGATAACAGGGAAAAGAAAATATAACAAAAAAAAACATTAAAATAAAATTGAGATACGAAAACGATAATGAAAACCGATCAGCATGTTTTAATTTATATACTAAACAAAGACAAAAACAACAGCAACAACAACAATAAGAAGAAGATGAAGAACAATAATAAAAAATAGCTGTAATGAAAACCGTGAACAACTGATTAACAACATACAACAAAACCTTAATAGCAACAACAACTATAACTCTTATATTCTCATATTCACATTATGGATAGAATGATGGACAACAACAACAACAACACCAAAACTAAAACTAAACTGCAACACGAGTACATCACTTTTTTTGGAGAAGTGTTGCAGACATTTTATACCAAACAACAACAACAAGAACAACAATTGCTAGAAGATAAGAAGCAGAAGAGGTTAGAGCAATAAGAAGACTGAGATGAGAGTTGAGTTTGAAAGAAAAACGCTTATTTTAAGTGTTTTAGTCACTTGTACTCTTAAAACAAGTACTAAGCTTAAATGTTGTTAAAGATGAGAGTTTTAGAGGGGAAAAAGCGCTTAAATGGGATGATTCATATTTGAGAAATTTTTAATTACAAAAATTTCTTTAAAAACAGAATTAAACTTTTTTTAAAGTTGGCCTACAAAATGAAAATGACTAATATTTTGCTTAAAAAAGCGATAAAGATAGAACAACATTTTTCACTAGTTACGATTTTGGTGAAATTCGATAATTGTGAAATAGATTAAGATTTTTTACGAAAATAATCTGGAATTATCTTAAGCGTTTTGGCTAAAGAGGAGCAGAGTAGTACTAGCTAGTAGTAGTACCACAATGAAGGCAGATTTCCTGTGTCAGGCGATGGTCGTATGCAAGTCACCTATGACAGAACGGGAAGCATCCTGCAACCGAACTGCAAACCGGTGCCATCTTTAAAAGATACAATTCGTGCAGAATTTCTACGCCATTCGAGCAGGACATACCAGTACAATATACAGTTGGCCACTAACCTCCGACTTATACGGGCTTCTCACCGGACAAAAGCTCTTCCGACAGGACTTCTGATCAAATATTCTCTTCAGATTCAAATCGCTCATAAATTGTATGCTGCATGGCGATCCGGGGTCCAAACACATCTTAGCAAACTTAGGATCACCCACAACACTCTCACTCGCTGCGAGAGAACTACGGGTAATCGCATCACTATTGCGCTTTAAACTACTTCCAAATAAGCTACCACCTTACAAATAACTTATCATAGTTATGCGTAGTAACGAATCGAACCTTTGATGAGAGAACTGGTTAATCAGTCTTTAGGCAAAGCAAAATATATGCACCGGATTTTTTGTAAGCTAAAATTAATATTCTGGTTCGATTTCAACGATCTACAGAATCTCAAATAGAGTCTTACTTTTGGTTAATCATGGGTAAAGAGAATAAGCGTCAGATTGCCTATGTGTTGGACATAGTAATCCGAGAGAGGTTCTATTTAATTTAAATTTAAAATAAAAGGAACAACTCGAATTTATTCAAGCCAATTGGATATCGGTCAAGAAAACGTTGTATTGGAAACCTCTTCGCTTAAGGCAAACTACATGCGTTTAAGGTTATTATAGTTAACCCATTTTTATTCTTAATGGTCTAAACTTTCTCACACGATATATTTAAACTAAAATGGACTTAAAGTCCTTGAAGACTCGAGTCATTGTCATTAAGAATCTACTAAAATTTTACTGGAATTACAAAATATTCCGAGGTCAGATTGAGAACTTCCAGCTGTAACTTTTCAAAATTTGAATTTTAGCAGCATTTTAAAATGGGTGTCACTTTATTGGACTGTTCAGAAGGTAAGCTTGTTTCTCCTGGATAATATATATCATATGAAGCTATTTTTTAGTGTTGTTGTCGAAATTATCGTCGACTATTCCAAACCTATTTGCTGTCTTTGTTAGAAAGACCTTTCCAATTGAGTCCGCTGGGGATTAAGGAGATCCGGACATGTTTATGGTAGGGATTTTCGGGGAGCATTTAATGAAATTGTAAATTTATCAGACTACAATTATCCGTATAGTTAAAGATATTATTTAAAAGTCTTTGGATTTGGACCCGCTACATTTTTCGGAGCTGATGTTTGTATTATCTTTCATTAGAAAAACCTTCGCAATTGAACCTGCGAATTTTCCTGTATAAAAACTTGGGACTCTAATGAGATTTTTAGCGAGGCCTTTTAAGGAGTAACAAGGTTTTTAATTTAAATCGAGATGACATAACATTATTCGAAGGAACTTTGTAGTTGGGCCAGCAACTTTTTTCAGGACGATAACTCAATAGTTACTATGATGGACATATTAGGGAGTCCCGAATGCGAATTTAAAATGACAGTTAAATGACAATACAAGTTCCTAAAAGAACGACTGGAGATGATGATTTTTTATTATTGGAAAGATTTTTGCCGTTGGACCAAGAAACTTTTCAGTGTGGTAGCACGGGACTTAGGAGGCTTTTATATGTTTATGTTCAGTCTTTTTCATGAGATATAATTTTGAAGTTTTGTTCCATGATAACACAAGTCACCAAAAGTAAACCATTTATATTACATATGGACCCGGACCTAACAACATTGAACATATTTTAATTATAAGTAAAGTTTAAAGGAATTTCTAATTATTCTCTAGCAGTAGGATTTTTTCCAGAATCCTGTTTTAGTTCAGGACCTACCTAGGGACTAGAGATGAGCGATACCTTGATTTTTGAATAATATCATTCCCAGTTAAAGTGATTTTTAAATCACTGTTCTTTAAAACAGTAACAGTGATCGCAGTATTTAAAAAAGACTGCAAAATAACGTTTCTTTGCATATGGGAAGTCATTATTGGGGTTCGCACTGTGCACCGTAGAAATGAATGATTTTCATTTTAGATGAATCGCGAATTAATGCTCAGCACCACCTTTAAGTAATTCTGTTGACTCTAAATAAAAACAAATACATTTGCGTAACTGCTATTTCATAATTTTAGTCACTGTAATTACCAGAGATTTACCAATCACAGTGATTAAATCACTGTCGTGAAAATATCGCTCATCTCTATTAGGGACAATAGCGTGTTAGGTGCAGGTTGAAGTATTGTCCATATAAATTATGAGGCTTTTAATTTTCAACGTTTGTTTTTTCTTGCCGCTTCATTAGCATTACTTAACTTGTAACTTTTGTTGTGAGTAAGTGAGTGTATCTGTGTGAGTGTATGCATACAGGTATTTCAAGAGTGTTTAAGTGAGAGAAAGAGAGGGAGAGGTTTTTCAAAGGTTTTGCACTTTGTTTATGATTATTGCAGTTGTTGTTGTGTTTTTGTTACGGCCAAGAAAAAACAACCAGAGACGGAAACCAGACCAATGAGACCAAAACGATGACGGTTTCGTAAGTTTAAGACGAAAAGAAAAGAAAGCGATTTAGTTCTTCAACGACTGCTGAACGAGTTGGTGGTGGTTTCATTTTGATTAAAAACGTTAAAAAATATTTTTTTAACAGAAATTAAATTTTAAGTGAGAAAAAATAAAAATAATAAAAAACAAAATGACGCGTTTTTCTATGTTTTAACGGGTTTTGAAATAAGAATTTAGTTTTTTTTTAATTAAATAGAAAAAGAAAATAAATGATTTTTTTAAAGAAAATTTTATGAAAAATTAAAGAAAAAATATTGAAAATAAAAATTAAGAAAAATTTCAAGAAAATTCTTTAAGAAAAAAAGCAAAAAAAAAACAAATAGAAAATAAAACAAAACAAAGAAAAGAAAAAATTTAATGCAAAAAAAAATCGGAAAAAAGTCTAGAAGAAAAAGCCACGGAAAACAAGTTTCCTTTTAAAGCCGAAAAAATACAAGAAAATATTGAAAAATAACAGAAAATTGGAAAAATCGGAAAAAATATATAAAAAAGTGTTTTTTTTCAAAAAAATTAAAAAATAGAAAAAAAAACTAATTTAAAAAATTATACAAATTAAAAATCTCTTTTTTTTAAATTCGGATTATTTTTTCCTCCACAAATCTAGAGAAAATCCCAAAATTTTCCTCATCCCCCAGTTGCGGTTTTGCTAAAAATTGGACTAAATTTTATGGATTATTTTTTAACAAAAATTTATTTGAATTAAATTTTATTGTCATTAATTTAAGGTGAGTTTTATTTAAAAAAAGATCACTTAATTTCCTTATTTTTTCGTTATTGTTTATTTTTAACTGTTTTTTTTTTTTCTTCTTTTTTGTCTTAAATCAATTATTTTTGTTGTTTTTGCTGTTATTCGCCAGCTGTATCTGTTTTGTCTTTTTATGCCCTACACCACCATAGGTGTTTGAGCTTTATTTTGTCACTTTCTGAAACGGTTTAACGATGTCCATTCGTCCGTCTGTCTGTCTAGTTGACTGTCCTGGTAAACCTTGTGAACAAAATGCAGGTCGGAATTATAGAGATATCTTGATGAAATTTGGCACATGTCATTATTTTGGCCCAAAGACAAAGCCTATTGAAATTGGTGATGATGGGTCCATTTTTACACCTAGACCTCATACAAATCTTTCTCCCGTAATGGGGTTTTAAGGTCATAAAAGTTTGCAATATAAGCGATTTTAACAAAATTGGCCACAAATAAGTCCTAGAATAATCTTAAACAATTTGCTTATTTATACGAGGATCGATTTAATTATTTTTACTTAGTCCCATACAATCAACCATTCAAATAACACTTTAAAGGGCTTAAATCTAATGATAAAACTTAGTAAAATTAAGAAAAACATCAGCCGAAATCGATGCTGGAAATTTTACGAGGGCCGACACATAATTTCACCTAGTGTTCCGAAAAAATTCTTTTTAAACTGCATAAATCGCACATAATAAAATACTGTGATCTTTAGCATTCATTGGAAAACAAATCATACGAGGGTCGTTTATTTAATTTTCTTAGCTACCATTTATAACCAACAATATGGTGTAAAGTATAAAAAAGTCGGGCTTGACTGTCCATAACTTCTTGCCTGTTTTATTTTCTTCTCATTTTATTATTGTTTTCTGCCTTTATTTTAGTCTTTTTCTGCTTTTGAAGATCAATTGTATGAATAAGCAGCAGAAAAAGCTGATATTTTGCAAATACAAAAAAAAATATCTAAAGAATAAATAAAACTAAAGTGAAATAAAAGAAAAGAAAATTTGCATAATTGTTTTCTCGTTTAGAATGAGTTTTTAATATTTTATCTGGAATGAAATATATATATATATTCTATATATGATAAATAGAAATAACTGGAATACAAAGAAATTTTACATTGAATTGAAATTTAAACAAATAAAATAAAAATAGAAACTGTGAACAAATTTTTAATTAATATGATGAAATAATTAATAGAAAGTAGAAAATAATGCTAATTAGGGATTTCCTAATAGAAAAGTTAGATTTAAAATTTTAAAGAAAATCTAGATTTTTAAATAAACAAAAATTTTTTAACAAAATTTTAATTTTATTAAAATTCAAAAGAATCAAAATTAAGGAAAATTTATTCATAAATAAGAGTTCAAATTAAAGAAAATAGGAAAAATTTAAATTAGAATTTTTAATTTCGAATTTCGTTGATTTTTTGAATTCATTGATTTTATGAAAATTTTACATTTTAAAACAAAATTAAATTTTTAATGGAAATTTAGAATTTTATTTCAAAATTTCAAAATTTTTCAAAATTTCAAATTTTATGAATATTTTTTTAATAAAAACTTTAGTTTTGTTGTAAATTTCAAAGTTTTGCTGAAAATGTTAAATATGAACAAAAATTTCAAAATTTCAATTTTTATTGAAAATTTCAAATTTTTAAAAGATTTAAAATCTCTTTTAAAGATTTTAAATTTTATTAATGAAAACTTAAATTTTTATTGAAAATTAAAAAACAAATAAAAATTTCATTAAAATTTTAATTTTAAATTAAAATTTAAATTTTTAATCAAAATTTTAAATCTTTATAATCTTCTTTATCAAAAAATTATTGAAAACTAACAATTTTATTAAATTTAAATTTTATAAAAAATTAATTTAAATATTTAAAATTTTATTAAAAAATTAAAATTTTAATAAAAATGTAGAATTTTTCAAAAATTTAATTCTTAATGAAAGTTTAAATTTTTAATCAAAATTCTAAATCTTAAAATTCGCCTTTAGTAAAAGTTTTATTGAAATTTAAAATTTAAGAAAAAAATAAATTTTATTAAAAATTTAAAATTTTATTAAAAATTTAAAATTTTATTAAAAATTTGAAATTTTATTAGAAAACTTTTTTAATTTTAAATTTTAAATAAAAATTACAATTATTAACAAAAATGTAAAATTTTGTTGAAAACTTCGAAATCTTTATAAAAAATTTAAAATTTTATTAAAAATTTTGATTTTTTTAAATTTAAAACTTTAATACAAATTGCAATTTTTAATAAAATTTAAAAATTTGTTTGAAATCTTCAAACGAAACTTTTAAGTTTATTTGAAAATTTGAGATTTTTCGAAAAATCTCAATTATTTTTGAAAATTTCAAATTTATTGAAAATTAAAATTTTTACTAAAAATTTCAATCTAAAAAAACACAAATAAATAAATTAGACCTTTATTAAACATTTTCAACTATTATTCGAATTCAAATCTTTTTGAAAATTTTAATAAAAAAAATAAAAATTTTAAATTTTTATAAATGTTTCAATTTTTAAAAGTTTCAATTTTTATAGAAGACGAAATTTTTATAAATCAAAATTTTATTTTCAATGAACATTTTTTATAATTTAAAAAATTCTTTATTAATATTTTCAAAATTAAAATTTCAGTAAAAATCACCAAAATTTTATTTTTAAAGAAAATTTCATATTTTGAAAAAAATTTGAACGAAATTTAAAATTAATTTTTAATTTTTTGATTTCAAAATATTATTAAAATATAAATTATATTTTCTTTAAATGAATTGGTTGGAAGAAAAATTAAATTAGAAATTTATTAATGATTTTTTGTTTAAAAACTTTTTTTTGTAAAATTCCATTTTTTAATTTAATTTTTTTTAATTTATTTAAAAATTTAAAAAAATTTCTAAAAATATTAATTTTTTTTATAAAATTAGATATTTGGTCTGAGTATTTGTTATAGTCCTGAAAAGTTTCCTATTTAAAACCAGCCAAATTGGTTCAGTATATTAAAAGATATACACCGATATCTGAGGCAAACTCTAAGTTCGAAATCGGTTCAGTTGACAAAAAAATTATAGTCAAAAATATATTTAATTTTATGACGCATTAAGTGTTTCTGTGTTTCATTTAAGAAAAACTGTTGTATATTGTATATGTTTGTGAGTATAAGTGAGTTCGTATATACGAAACATAATGTATTTACTTGACACGCATTTATGGTGGAGAGTATGGAAGATTCGGCACAGCCGAATAAGACATTCTTATTTGTTTCACTTAATTTTTGTAATTCAAACCCCTTAAAATTGATCAAAATTTAAATTAGTTTTACGAAACATAACCTTGAATTGAATTAAATTATTTCCGCAATTTGTATTTTTTTCCAATTAGAATTATTTTTCATTTATTTTAAAAACAATAAATATGTTTTAAAATAAATTAGAATATTTTTTTCAAAACAGAAAAAAATTAATTAAACAAAGAAACTGAAAGTTAAAATTTTTAGTTAAATTTTTTTAAAAAGTGAAAGGTTTAGTTATTTTTTGTTATAAAATATGGAATTTAGTTTTGAGAAAAAATATTTTCTCAAGTCAAAATGGGAGTTAAGATTTTTGCGCATTCATTCCTTAATCTTGAAAAAAAATCTGCTCCAATTTCAATATGTGACTGAACGAAGGAATAATTTGAATTAAACGCCCTTAAAAACTGGAACAATTCAGCATCTATAAATCACTTTCTTTCAACACTCCACTGAGTCTTGTTAATAAAAAATAATAATAATAAAAATTTAACCTCCAGCGCTTTTTTCCAGCTTCTTTCAACAATTGCTCCAAATGTTCACTGTTTAGCCAAAAAAAAAAGTGAATAAGAAACCCAGAAATAAATCAAGAATTTTCATCATTTTTACTTTAATTAAAATAAGAAATAAAGTACAAATAAATCACCAAATAACGTCTTTTTAACAAAAAAAAAAATAATAATAAAAAAATAAAAACAAGTCAGAATGTTACATTCGGCTATGACGAATTTTCAATACCCTCCACCACAAATGCATGTGAAGTAAATACATTTTGTTTCGAATATACACACACAAACGTATACATTATATACAAGATTTTCTCTAATATATCGCAGCAACACCTAATGAGTCATAAATCTAGTTATATTTTTGGCTATAACTTTTTCCTACTGAACCGATATTGATAATCTTTGGAATGGTAATGAAGTATATAGAGGTTAATATTATGGCGAAATTTTATTATAATTTTCAGATTTATAAACGACAATTTTAGGACAGTTCTTCGCTTGAACTTAGAGGTTGCCTCAGATATCGGTCTATATCTTTTAATATACTGAACTGATTTTGCTTAACTTA
The DNA here is from genome assembly GCA_004302925.2 of Cochliomyia hominivorax. Classification (NCBI taxonomy): domain Eukaryota; kingdom Metazoa; phylum Arthropoda; class Insecta; order Diptera; family Calliphoridae; genus Cochliomyia; species Cochliomyia hominivorax. The sequence goes on along the minus strand of PYHX02000158.1, from coordinate 88,093,074 downwards.
ATATTATGGCAAAATTGTCTTCCAACTTGTAAATATATAACCGACAATTTTACGAAAGTTCTTCGCTTGAACTTAGAGGTTGCCTCAGATATCAGTCTATATCTTTTAAAAAACTGAACTGATTTTGCTTAATTTAATATTATAACAAAAACTTTCTCTCAACTTTTAAATTTAAAATCGACAATTTTATGAAAGTTCTTCGCTTGAACTTAGAGGTTGCCTCAGATATCGGTCTATATCTGAAATAATTTTAAACAGGAAACTTCTCAGGATTAAAGGAAATACCCAAGCCAAATATTATTGAGCTGCGGCAATTATTGTGAATGTGAAGGGTCCAACTACTACAGGCAGACGGACATAACTAAATTGACTCAGATAATGATTTGATGCAAGAACATATATACTTTATGGAGTCTATGCTGATTCCTCCTAAGCGTTACATACAAAATGTTAAAGTTAATATAACCTTGTGATGGTGTAGGGTATGCAAACTCATAAATATGTATTTTAAAAATTTTTGGGTCTTAAAACAACTTTCTAAAGAAATTTCTTTCTTTCCAAAAGAAAAGCAAAAAAGGGTAATTAAAGTTACAAAAAAACAGCGAAAATTTACCAAAAAAATTGAACCAAAAAAATGAAGAAAAAATCATAAAGAAATTAACAAAAAAATGTAAAAAGAAAGAGATAGAAAAAACTGAAAGTACTTGTCATTTTAATAAAAAAAAAACAACATTAAAACCAGAAAAATAACAACTGAAAAGCAATAAAACATTTATCAAATTGATATTGAAACAGTTAAAATGACAGTTAAAATGATATACACAAGCACGCATGCGCACAGACACACCTGTATTTATATATTAAAATAAACACACACTCACACACACAAACTTGAACTCACACTGGCGCACAGGCGTTTCAAAGATGTGAACAAGTGAATTTTTTTTAATTGACTGCAAAAAAGAAACGTTTAAAGAAAAAAAACTATTATACGAATTTTCTGTTATACATATGACAGCTTTAAAAATAATATAAATAACCATTTAAGCGGCTTTTATTTGTTGTTGTTTATTCTCTCTTTTTTCTCTGTCACAGCGGAGAAAATTGGCAACAAAAAAATAAACATAAAAATTTGTCATGACGTTAAGTGATTTATTTCCCTAAACAACTCAGCAATGAAATGAGAGTTCAGAACAACAGGAAAATCAATTTTACCGTTATGAAAGAGAGCGTTAAAGAGAGAACTTTCTAAAAGGGATAAGAATTTTATTTGAAAAAAAAAAAAAAAAAAACATTTTAACATATAAAAAATTCGTTAAATCGGAAACGGTTAATTCTACAGTTTCCAATTCAACTATATTCGATAGATATTATATAACAGATTATAGAAATATATAACAGTTTTCAGTTTCAAACTTTATTTCCGAATTTTTTGAATCTTTTTTAGATTAACCTCTATTTCAGATCTCAACTAATAAAAAATTCCCTAAATCGGAAAAGGTCAATCCTAGCGGTACCATTTCAGTTTTTTAATAGATATTATATTACCGATTATAGGAAATTTACAAGTTTTTATTTCTAACCTCTATTTCTGAATTTGTATAACTTTTTTAATCTAAACTCTATTTATTATATTCTAAAATTCGAAGAAGATTTTTTTCAAACTCTTTTATAACAGTTTTAATTGATGCTTCTGAAAGGTGTTCCATTTTAAATGCCAGATATTTTTTGAGTTCACTCTTCAGCCAATTGATATCTGGAAGTTTAAAAATTTAAATGTTAAATCAAAATTTTCATTTTTCATGATCGTGAAATATTCAGTTGTAGAACACGTCTATGACTTCAGATTGACGTGCTTATTCGTCTATCACCTACAACACCAGTATTTTCGTTAAACAAAATTTGGGAAGAATGCACAAGTGTTTACACATTTACCCTAGATCCAATTTGTTTAAAATTTTCCTCACAATTCCCTCGATATTCGAACACATTTAATCAATTATGCTGACACCAAGTCTATTTTTGATTTGAAGGAACCTTGTTTTTTTAGATCCGCTTAGCTTTCCACGGTTAACTCTAAAGCTAAGATATGTTAAATTAACTTGGTCCAAGAAGTTCATATAAAGGTGTGACTTACAATTAAGAATGAGACTAAAAGTTGGCCTATTAGTGAGACCGAAAAATCCTAAATCCTTAATTCGGTTAGAATTAAACTTAGAGATTTGATTTTAATATTATTTAATAGATATTTTAAGGCACATCTTAGAGATATATATAACTTTTAGATCTAACTACTTTTTAAGGAACTCCTAGATCTTTTTGTCAACCAACTCCATTAACAAAATTACCTTTTCAATCACATTTTTAGAATATTTTTCTCTTCAAAATTTTTAAAAATTTTGAACTCCTTTTTGGTGCTCCTAAGTTCACTTTCCTTCAGGAGCCAATATTTTAAGAGTATTAACCCAATTTGCAACGTAACACTTCAGAGCTTTCTTATCGTAGAGATGTATAAACAAATTGGTCTAAAAGTAAATGGACTCATGGAGCTCTCTTCTTAGAAGGGAATATTCTCCTTTGCCAACAGTCTTTGAAGCTTTTTGTGAGATTTAATGAGCCATGCTTACACTCAAGTTATATAAACAAATCGTTTTACGAGATATGGGTCCATTGTGATCTTTTATTGAAAGGAAGTATTCTTCATTGTTTCTTTAGCTTCAAATAAAGCTTTTTTATAATGGGGTTAATTAGGACATTTTATTCGCCTTTGGGTTCTAATATTATTTTCCATATTTTCTCTTGTACTATTAGTTCCAAAGGTTTTACCTCTCCCAACCCACTAGTCACAGATATGCTAATCGATCTACTTTTTCGATTTGATATTTTTTGAAAATGTTTATATACAAAATGCGTGTCCTTGCCAGTATCGTGGGGACTTAATTTTCTTTCCGATTTCAGTTTTCTATTCAGAAATAAATTCTGATGATGTTTAACTTTATTGGAAGAAATCAATTTTCAATTTCTTCAAAGATCAATTTAAATTTTTATTTAACAATTTGAAAATATTTAATTTTTCTTTGAAATTTATTTGGATCAAACTTTTCGAAAATGTTGCCCTTGACTTGCTAAAATTCCCATGTGTTTTCATAAGAAATCAAAAAATATTATATTTTCTAATGAGATCAAACATTTTTGATATTTTCAAATATTTCCAGGGAAAATCCTTTTGATATTTACAAAAAAGTACTTTTTTCTTTTTATTGTCCTGATGGACAATATTCAAATTTCCCTCTCATTGCAAGGGGATTTTTCTTATTGTCCTTTTGCTCAAATAGTTAACTATTTTACCAAAGAAATAAAGGTCTTCAGGTAAAAATAGAATTCTGTTTGTGGATTTAATTACTGGCAACGTTTTATGACCTCAATATATGGGTTAAACCATAGTTTTTGTTAGTTTTGAAAAAACATATGATGGGCACGCGTCTCAGCGATGAGCTAAACATTTGAACTTTGAAATCCCATTATGAATTTCTGCTTTTTTTCAAAAACGTTTATAATGATTGATTACAAATAGTTAAAGGAAAAAAAACCCAACAATTTAGTTGTTAAGGGCAATTTGTTGTTGATTTTTGTGGTACCAAATAAAAAGATAAAATAAAATGCAAATGAAAAAAAGAACTATTGGAAAATAAGTTATAAGAAGAAGAAAAAAATGGCCAACAAAATGGCAAAAAAGTGCCGCCATAAAATTGTAGAAAATCGATTTAAAAAACCTTAAGTGGCGCCATTGTTATAAATGTTCTTTATTCTCTAACACAGATTTATAAATATATAGAAATATATATATAAAAGTTGATATATAATAAGAATAATTATTTTTTAAAAAGGCGCTCCTTGAAATAATTTGTATTGTTTTGTTAAACATTTTTTTTGCTATTTTCGCTGTTTTTACCACAAAACACCGCTATTTTCAACTTAATTTATTTTTATGCAAAATCATTATTTTGTTTTAGCAAAAAAGTTTTCAAAAGAATAATAAATATATATTTTTTTTTAATTTAGCCAACATAATTAATTATTTTTTTGCATTTTTATCAGGTTTTATTTAATGATTAAAGTCAGACTTTAAATATGACTTTAAATTAAATGTCAAATGTAATTTGTTTAAAACCGAAAAAATACAAAACGAATTAAATCATCTCAAGCAGAGTTTTAGCGTTTCGTTCAATAGAAAATCAGCTACAACATGAACTCTCTCAGAAAATCTATTTCAAATGTCAAAATAACTAACTTAACTGTCAAAGCAACTTTTCTTGTTATATGAGAAACTCTTCTCTTTAGCACTCTTAATAATTAAGTCAGACAGAAAACAGAAAAAAACCAACTTCTGGCAGAATTTTACCTCCTTCTCTTCAGTTCTAGTTTTAGAGTTGACATTGCTCTCTCAAAAAATAATGTAACTCAACTGTCAAAACAGCTACTTCAACTATCAAAGCAACTTTTCTTTGTATGTGAGAAGAGGATAGTTTTCTTTGTTGAATAAACGTAGGCTTCATTCCCTAAGCTCTACACTATCACAAGTGCCCAATAAGGGTCATTAATTTATGTGACTTCTCCAACAGTTCTTGTACATTTGAAACTCCATACTTTCCTTCTCAGAAGGTTCTTTAAAATTTTTAACTTTCACTTTTAATTAGATTTATAGTCAGTTCTAGTTCAATTCTAGTTTAGATTTGGATCAGTTCTAGTTCAGTTCTTTTTCAGTTCTACTTCAGTTCTGGATCAATGCTAGTTCAGTTCAAGTTTAGTTCAACTCTAGATAAGTTCTGGTTCAGTTCTACATCAATTGCAGATCAGTTTCAGTTTTGTTCAAGTTCAGTTCTGGATCCATTCTAGTCCAGTTCTAATTCAGTTCTAGTTCAATTTTAGTTCAGTTCTACTTCAGTTCCTTCTCAGTTCTAATTCAGTTCGAGTTCAGTTCTGGATTAGTTCTAATCAAGTTCTGGATCAGTTCTGGATCAATACTAGTTCAGTTCAAGTTCTAGTTCAGTTCTGGTTCAATTTTAGTTCAGTTCTACTTCACCTCTAGTTCAGTTCCTTCTCAGTTCTAATTCAGTTTTATTTCAGTTCAAGTTCAGTTCTGGATCAGTTCTGGATCAATTCTAGTTCATTTCTAGTTAGTTTTAGTCCAGAATCCCACCATCCAAAACATTTTTAATTTGTATCAGTCAACAGTTCCAAAAATACTTCTTTTTCATAAATCATGTTCAATGACCTTTTAATTTTTTTATTTCGTTTAGAATTTTATTGTGAATTTCCTCAAATATTTTATATTCAAATTAACACTTTCTAATTTTTATGTTCAAATTTAATTATAATTAATTAATAATTAACATAAATAAAGTCTTTTTTCTAATTCTTAATATTCTAACTTTTATGTTTAGTTAAAATTTCTTATAAATTCATAACTTAAATGTGTTTTTTAACTTTAAAACAGGAAGTAGAAATTGTATATTTTCTTCTATTTCTTCTTCTATTTAATTCTCAGTCAGTTGAGACTATAAAAATTATAAAAAAAAATTGCGTGTCTTTTTTAAAAAACATTTCCGTTTTAAATTTTGCTGTTTAAAAAAAAAGTGAAAAATACTCGAACACTTTCGCTGAAGATATTTTGTTTTTCCAGTTTCAATTTCTTCTAATCTTTGTTTTGGAGAGAAAATGTGATTTTTTCCCATAAAACAAATCATAATTTTAATAACAGAAATGAATTCGTGCTTTTTTTCACAATTTTCTTAGTTTTAAGGTTAGAAATATTTGGAGGGAAATTTTTGGTTTAGAAAGTTAAAAGAAAGAGAATTTTAATGAAGGGAAATCTAAGATTTTACTTTAACCGATTTTTCAATGACTTGTTGGTTTTATGGCAGGCGCCAATAAAGCTTTTTCTTATCTCCAGATGCTAAAGAAGCTTTTTAGCTTTGTAGTTGTTACAAAATTTTAACACTTTAGGAGAGATAAGACAGGTCTTTCCATTTTTAATTTTTCTTAAAACAGGCTCCAATATTGAGATCCATAAAGCTTTTTTATCTCCAGATGCTAAAGAAGCTTTTTAGCTTTGTAATTGTTACAAAATTTTAACACTTTCTTCATAACAGTTAAGGAGAGATAGGACAGGCCTTTATAGTCTAACCTATATACTCTAACGAGTAGAGAAATCTTTATTTTGGGCATCGCTATTCTACCAAGTGTATTAGATGAAAGTAGAAGAAGAAGTTGAAATTGGAAAAGATCAGGTCAATCTAATAGCTGAAACAGAGATAAAATTCCGAGAAAAGAATTGAACAATTAGAGCGAACACGTTCAAATCTAATAAAGCTGGGACCAAGAAATTCTTTGGAATTCAAAAGGTACTTTAGGAAGAAGACTGTTGTTAGGAGGAATACATGATGTTGACTCCCTAACAGAGAATCTCTTCAGTTTTCTTAGAATGATTTTCCCGAGAAAAAGCTTTAATAAGAAGGCCGAATAAGATTGAATGAAACTGGGGTGTCATTTGTTGGCATAAGCCGAGTGCTTTAAAAGGGTTTCAAGAAAGAATCCGAAAAAACAGGTGAATAAAGCTTAATAACTAAAATTGAAAAACGAAAATAATATTGGATTCATGACATTTCTCAAGAATCAGAAATGAAACTCTTGTAGATAAAAAATATTAAATCGAACTTAAGAGTTAAATTAAAAATTTTTAGATCCCATATTACTGGTAAGAACCACGTGAACAAATCTTTACATCTTGTGTTTTTTTTGGTTTTTATTGATTTTCATTCCTTTTTCCCCCTCCCTGATTTATGTTTATTACGCCAATTTGAAACACCTTAACGCCAAAATGAGTTCTTCAAGTCTACTGATCTTTATTTCATTTTCTTCTCGTATTGTTTTTGTTGTTTTATTAAAATTTTAGCTTTTATCATAATTTAGCGGAACCCTGTGAAGTGTGTGGCATCTGCCTGAAACCTGACCTTTTTTTTTCGTCTTCAACTTTTTGCTTATTTTATCTTTAATTTTACTTCTTTTACAGAGACTACTTTATTTTCAGACACATTTTTAACAGGAACTAAGATAAATTTAAGGATTCCTTTGTTGTTATTGTTGTTGTTTTTCATGTCAATAACTTTTTATGTGTATGTGTGTGTGTGGTGAGTTTTGGAAGATAATTATTATCTTCTATATTTTATGGGCTTCTTGCCATGAAAAGAACTGAAAAAAAGAAGTTGGAGAAAAAAATTTTGCGATTTTTTTCAATTTTCTTTTCTTAAGAATTGCAAACAGGTTGCGAAAAAGAAGAGATATTTTTGAAGCACGTTTTTTTAAAGAATTTTGTTGTTGCTTTTGTTATTTATCAGATCTTATGAGAAAGAGGATGTTGAGATTCTTTTAAATTGTTAAGCAGAGATTTTGTTGATTTTTATAGCCTCCATCACCACAAGAGGTGGAGAGGGTATATTTACTTTGTCATACCGTGTGTAATGTTTAGAAGAAAACATCTAAGTTGCCAGATTGTATATATATTAGTGTATCAAATCAAAATCTGAGTCGATTTAGCTTTGTTCGTCTGTCTGTCTTCCTCTGTCTTGTTGGCATGATAATATCCACCATAATTGAGAGAACTCAATAAAATTTGGTCTGAATATATTTTATAGTCCTGAGAAGTTTCCCATTTAAAACGAGTAAAATTGGTTTAGCATAATAAAAGATATAGAACGATATCTGAGACAACCTCAAAGTTCAAGCAAAAAACTTTCGCAAAATTGTTAATTTTATAACGAGAATTGGAATAAAATTATGCCATAATTAAGCTGTATATATATCATTAGACATCATTAGCATACATAATGACTATTTAAAAATCGGTTCAGTTGAAAAAAGGTTATAGCCAAAAATAGAAATTATTCTATGACTCTAGAAGTAATTGTATACGCCTGTGAGTATATATGTGTTTGTGTATGTACGAAACATAATGTGTTTACTTCACAAGCATTTGTGGTGTAGGGTATTGAAAATTCATCATTGCCGATTAAAGCATTCTCACTTGTTTTTTAGTAAAAAAAAACACTAATTTTAAATTCGTTTTACTCTTTTGGATTTTTTCAAGTTTCTTTACATCTTCTTTTCTTCCACTTCCAATTTATCAGTTTTGTTTTGAATCGATTTTTAAAGCCGGTTTTTCTTTAATTTTATTATTATTTTTTTTGTCAAATGATTTATTTAAATTTTGAGCTTTTTGTCACTATTTTTTTTCTTAATTTTGTTTATATTTGTTGTAAACCGCCTTGATTTAATTACCAGTTAAAATTATTTATGAGTTTACAATTTTTGGATTTTATTTTATATTAAATTTATATTTCAAAAAATCTAGTTTTATTTTCTGGTCTCTAAATTATAAAAAAAAACATTTCTTTTGTTAATTTTTTAGTTGTTTTTTAAAGAGTTTTGTTAAGTTTTTTTCGCTTTAAATCTCGTGTTTTAGCTAAAGTCACGTTTTATTTTCTGGTTTATGATCTTTGATTTTTGCCTTAAACTAATGGAGGTTGATGTTTTGGGATTTTATATAAAAATTGCTCAATAAACTGGTTAAATTATTGTCATTATTTAAATTAAACAACCTGAACTATTAATTCAAATTAGTGACTTGAAAAATTGAAATAATAGAAAATAAACAAAGATTTAATCAAAAACTTAGAAACTGTTTGAAATATTTAGTAAAATAAAAAAATAATAAAATTCTTATATAATAAAAAAGCTGAAAATAAAAGCTTTTGCTAAAAGCTTTATAGAAATTTTCTCATAAAATCTTAACAAAAACTTAAAAACAATTTAAATTAAAAAATAAAATATTTTTATTTAATAAAAAAGCTCAAAATAAAAGCTTTGTAGAAAAGCTTTTACTTAAAGCTTTCTAGAAATTGTCTCATTTTAAAAAATGCTATATAAAATTTAAAAAATATTATATAATTAAAAAATTCAAGATAATAGCTTTCCAGAAAAGCTTTCTAGAAGTTTTTTCATAAAATCTTAACAAAAACTCAGAAATTGTTTAAAATAATAAATTAAATTAAAAAATAAAATATTTTTATATAAGAAAAAAGCTTAAAATAAAAGCTTTCCAGAAAAGCTCTTGCAAAAAGCTTTCTAGAAATTGTCTCATTTTGAAAAATACTATATAAAATTTAAAAAATATTATATAATTAAAAAACTAAAAATAAAAGCTTTCCAGAAAAGCTCTCGTTTAGAGCTTTCTAGAAATTTTCTCATAAAATTAAAAAAAAAATTAAATTGCCCAAAATATTAAATAAAATTAAAAAGAAGCTTTCTTATTAAAAACTTTTCCAAACACTCTAAATGAAAGCATGAAAAAGCTTAATAAACAAAATAAATAAATAAATAAATAAATAAATAAATAAAAGAAAATCTAGCCAAAAGCTTTAATATTTAATGCTTATAAAACTTTCTTTTATGACAAATATTTCAAATAAAAGTTTTAAAAGTTCTTAAAAAAGATTTCTACTATAACGGGTTTTCATTAAAAGCTTTCGCAAAAGTCAAAAAATCGAAAGATTATTTTTTTAAAGAAAATATAACAGCTTAATAGAAAAGCTCTTACTAAACTCTTTTTATTATTTAAACCAATTGCATCAAAAAGTGGTATATAAAAGCCGTAATAAAAAGCTTCAACAAAAGCTAAATAGGAAAAATATAAAACGAAATTTCTTCAAAAAAATTAGAGTCAAACATTTTTTTAAAAAAGCTCTAATATACGTACACAAAATTTCCCGTTATAACAAAAGTTTAACAAGAGCTTTTCTATAAAATGTCTTGCAAAAAGCAAAAAATAGAGTTTACAATACATGTTAATTTTTTTTTTTTCAAAAAACTTCCTACTAAAAGCTTTAACAAAAGCTTCTATAAAAAATTAAATAAAGTGAGCAAAAGAAATTGAAACTTTAAATTAAAAATCCTTAAAAAATTTTAATTGTTGTTTGCTTTAGGAAAAATTTCCTTCTTCTCTTGCTTTAGACATATTCTCTCTTAGAAAAAAGCTCTTAGAAAAAGCTTCATATTTAAAGCTTTGACATAAACCCGCGGTAAACAGCCTGCCAAAAGCTTCTACTAAAAGCTGTGATAAGAAAATTAGTTAAAATGTTTTCTTAAAATAAAAATTAAGAAATTTTAAATTTAAAATATTGTTTTGTTTTAAATAAGTGAACAGACTCGATCATAAAGCTTTCTCAAAAAGCTTTTGCTAAAAGCTTACAACAAAAATTAACAAAGGAACTAATTTAAAGTAAATTATTTTTAATGAAAATTAAGAAAAAGTTGAATGCTTTCAAAAAAAGCTTCAATGAAAGCTTAACCATAAAAGCTCTTAAAGTTTTTCAAAATTAGAAAGAAAAAATTTTAAAGTTTAAGAGCTTCTTTAATCAAAAATATGTCAATCTTAAATATTTTCTGCAAAAAAACTTTTAACAAAAATTTAAAGCTTTAAGCTTTCATAAGCTTTCATAAGCTTCTATTTTTCAATTAACCTTTTCCTAAGCTTCTTTAAATTTTTCTTCATTTACTTATTTTCTTTATTTGCTCCAAATTAATTTACAAAATGGAATTTATCTTTATTTAAAGCTCTTTTTCAATTAAAGCTCTTTTTTATTAAAATACCAAAATACTTATAATTCTTAACAAAAAGAATCTTAAGACTTTATTTGAATTAATTTCCTGATTTTTAAGACTTTCATTTTCGATTTCGACTTTATTGAAATTTTTTTAAACAAATTTATTTCAGTTTTAACGATTTTTTTATCAGTTTAGAGATTTTTTGTTGTTTTTTTTTAAGTTTTTGTCTTGAATTTTTCGTCTTTTATTTACTATTAAAGTCGTTTTAACAATAGTGACAAAAATTTACATAAGAAAACCTCCACTCAAAAAAAAAAAAAAAAAAAAAAAAAAAAAAGATAATAATTTCAATTTCACATTATTGTGTAATTTTTCGGAGTGATACAAAAATTATAACAATAATGATAAAGAAAAACAAGTAAGAATGTTATATTCGGCTATGACGAATCAATAATACCCTCCACCATAAAAGTGTGGGAAGTATTAACGTTATGTTTCGTACATACACACTCACACAATTATACGAAAGTTTTTTACTTGAACTTAGAGGTTGCCTTAGATATCAATCTATATCTTTTAATATACTGAACCGATTTTGCTGGTTTTAAAGGAGAAACTTCTCAGGACTCTAAGAAATACTCAGGCCAAATTTAATTAAGCTCTGTCAATTATTGTGGATGTGAACGGACGAACATAGCTCAATGGACTCAGATTTTGATTTGATGTAGGAATATATATACGTTATGTGCTATTAAATGATTCCTCCTAAGCGTTTCAAACGGAATGACAAACTAAATATACCCTCATTACCATTTGTGGTAACATCATTTCTATTGTTAGAATTTAGTCATTGATCGATGTTATAAAATAGACAAAATATGAAAAAAGCTGACAATGACAAATATTGAAATATTGATGAATATTTTTTTTTTTTAAACTTATTGAAACAATCAAATGTGAGAGATTATGTAAATTATTTTATAGTCATTTTCAATTTAAGCAATAAAGAAATGGAGGTTTTTGGTTAAATAGAAAAAGAAAAGAAAAATAATTTAATTAAAATTTGATAAATAAATCGGCATTTAAAGCTTCTTAAAGCAAAAAAAATTATATAAAATTAAGTTTTTTAATTAAACTCTTTTTAAAAACTTGTTTACTAATTAAAGCTTTTTTCTTTATTTCAGGTAAAATCAAATATAATTTACTTATTTTCTTACAAAACACTTAAATTTTACACTAAAAGGTAACTATAACTTAAATTTAAAGTAAAAGTCTTCCAAAAAATTAATTTTTCTGAAAGCATATTTTTGCTTAAAAAGCTTATTTTTGATTCAGTGGCCTATTTCAAAGCCATAAAGCATAAATTTCTATATATAAGTTTATTTAGTTTATTACCTGACCAAAAATATAAATTTTTGCGAAAGCATATTTTTGCTTATAAAGCATATTTTAATAATCAAGTCATATTTCTCAGCAAAAGACTGAAATTTTTACATTAAAATATATTAGTGTTTAAAAAATTATGTTTCATATTTTTTCTAGCCCAAAAATATTATTTTTTTCAAGAGCATATTTTTGCTTAAAAAGCATATTTTCAGTTTAAAGGCACATTTTGAAGTTATAAAGCAGAAAATTAAATATATAAGCCTTTTAATTTTATTATTTGACCAAAAATATACATTTTTGAGAAGGCATATTTTTGCTTATAAAGCTTATTTCCATATTAAAGCGATATTTTAGTTATATGAATATTTTATGGTGAAATTTTAATATTGAAACACTTGATAACAAAATTTAATAATATTCTTTTCTGCAAAAATAAACAAAAAATATTTTTCTTCACAAAAAAGCATTTAAGGCTTATTTTTGCTTAACACGCCATTTATTTAAAAATCCCCTTATTAATGTGATTTTACATCTGTTACAGATTTTAAATTGTTATTTTATTAAAAACATATTTGTTCTTTAAAGAACAAAAGAAATATAACCTTTATCACGATCATTAACCTAAAAGTACGGAATAGTACCCATATTAAGAACACTTGTTTAAATAAGACAGAAATAAATTTAAATATATAAAAAGTTAATTAATTTAACAAATAGTTTACAGAAAATTTTAATAATCTGTCTTAAAGGAAATATATTTTCAAAAAGCTTATTTTTGCTTAAAAAGGCATATTTTCGTAAAGGAAACATTTTATAAGAAAAATGCTTATTTTTTATTTAAAAATTGTTAAAATTGTTTAAATTTCCTAAATTGCTTTAGAAATTTTTGAATTTAAATAAAGCATATTTTTGCTTAAAAAGCATATTTTTGATTTAAAAGGCTTTTCAAGAAGGAAAATTAATTTTCATAAAATTATATAAGTGTGACAACAACATAATATAATTTATAATTTTATAAATTTAATTAGAATATTATTTATTTCATAAAAGCATATTTTTGCTTAAAAAGCATATTTTTTGTTTAAAATGCTTTTGAAGAAAGAAAATATAAAGTATTATAAATTTGATAATAAAATTAATATAATTTGCACTTTCACGATTTTTATTAGAACATTAACTATTTCGTTAAATATATTTTTGACATAAAAAAGCATATTTTCAATGAATTCGTTATTGTTTTCTGTAAGTAGAGCTTAATTGCTGAATTATAAAAATATGAAAATTTCTTATATTTTAAAGCTTAATTTTGCTAAAAGACCATATTTAGTTTTGTTGTACAGTTATTTTAACCTAATTTGCATAGTCTAGTCTACAGATTATTTTATAGTCGGTTATATACCCTTATTTATAGTCTCGCTTATAGATTTATTGACAGTGTCAGCTATAGAAGAGTTTTTAGTCTCATATATAGACAAATTTTTAGACTGTATGTAGACTCGTCTATAGAGTAATTTATAGTATTATCTATAGACTAGATTATAGGTTTGTAGTCTTATCTATAGTCTCATTTATGGTCTAGTTTATAAACTCCTCATTAGACTAGTTTGTAGTTTTATCTATAAACTACTTTATAGTCTTATTTATAATTATGGACTAGTTTCAATTACGAACAATTATGGTTGTAGTTCTTTACAGAATAGTGTCGTATAGGCTAGTTTATAGTCTAACCTATAGAATATTTTATACTTTCTTCTATAGACTAGTTTGGAAGAGACTATAAACTAATTTGTAGATCCATATATAAATTAGTTATAAGTTTCAAATACAGATAGTTAATAGTCCAATGTAAAGTTAAGATTATAGTCTTATCTATAGACTAGTCTTTAGTCTTATTTATAGGCTAATTCACAAATATAAACTAGTCCATACAGACTAGTTTATAGTCTCATCTAGAGACTAGTTTATAGTCTCATCTAGAGACTAGTTTATAGTCTCATCTAGAGACTAGTTTATAGTCTCATCTAGAGACTAGTTTATAGTCTCATAGAGACTAGTTTATAGTCTCATTAGAGGACTAGTTTAGTCTCATCTAAGCTAGTTATAGTCTCATCTAGAGACTAGTTTATAGTCTCATTCTAGAGACTAGTTTTATAGTCTCATCTAGAGACTAGTTTATAAGTCTCATCTAGAGACTAGTTTATAGTCTCATCTAGAGACTAGTTTATAGTCTCATCTAGAGCTATTAGTCATCTGGAGACTTTATAGTCTCATCTGGAGACTAGTTTATAGTCTCATCTGGAGACTAGTTATAGTCTCATCTGGAGACTAGTTTATAGTCTCATCTATGGACTGATTTTTAGTCTCATCTATGTAAAAGTTAATAGTCTCTTCTGTTAGATCTATAGCATATTTTAAAATAAGTTTATAGTCTCGTTTATATATAACTTTAAAATATCGTATAAAGATTAGCTTACAGTTTACCATAGCTTATAGCTTATAGTCTACTTAATAGTTTCATTTATAGACTAGTGAATAACCTCGTCTATAGACAAGTTTATAGTCTCATCTATGGACTAGTTTATAGGCTCTTTTATTAGTATGTAGTCTATTCTATAGATAAGTTTATTGTCTCGTTTATATAATAGTTTATAGTCCGTATTTAATCTATAAACTATTTAACAGTCTTGTTTATTTACTAATTTATATTTTCCTAAAAATCTTACCTGTAGGCAAGATTATGGTCTCATGTGTATACCAGTTAATAGTCTGAGTAGTAGGAGAGTTTGCAGTATCTTTTGTAAAGCTTATTTCAGAGTCTGTAGGGTAATTTATAGTTTCGTCTTTAGACAATATTTTAGTCTTGTTTCAAATTTAATTTATAGTTTTGTTTATCGCCTGATTTTAGACTAGTTTATATTCCAGACCACAGACCACCCTACAAAAAAAAATAATTTGCTACAAAAAGACTATTAATCTGTCATATAACTCAATAGTGTTAAAATCTTTTTATTAACTTTTTTTCAAACTCCCACCTTTTTTATTTATGTCTAAATATTATTTCTCATATTTTCTTATTTTCTTCTTCTTAGCTGACCCTTAATCTTAATCTTTTATTATGAAAAATAAACTATTAAGCAAATAATAAACTATTATTTCTTTTAATAAACAAACTATTAAAATAAATTATTTATTATGATTTTTTATTACAAATTTTATGTTAAATTCTAAAAAAAAGAGATAAAAATTGTAGTTAAAGTTAAACAAATTCAAATCAATTCCTATTTACCAGGGTCAGCAGTCAGTCAGGCATATTTATTTTATTATTTATTTTTAGTTGTTTTCCTAACAAAATCTTATATTAAAGACAACTTTCATTTAAGAAAAAAATATTATGATTTTTATAGGTTTTATGGGTGAACAAGTATTTAAAGTCTAAACTTGGTTTAAGCTAAAAAAAAACAAATAATAAAATAAAATATTATGGCCAAACCCATTTTTAAAGTTATAAGACTAAAATAACTATTATTGCGGATTTTTTTTCTTTCGTACAAGCTAAAAGGCTTAAAGGAGAGTCTGAGTCCATAAGACCTTTAAATGTTTAAATGTAATAAAGACTTTTAAGATCTAAATGATGAGAGATTATCTATCAATCATAAAAAGTCTTTTTTCAAAGTCATAACAATTAAAGGGAGAAGTTGTTTAAAATTAAACTTTTAAAGGTTTTTAATTTTATTTAATTTAAAAAGATTTAAAAAATTCTCTAGAATTTTTTTTAAGTTTAAAGTTTTGCTTCTTTTATTCCCTTAAACTCTCATTAAAGTTGTTTTCTATATTTTTTTTTAATTAAAATCTCCTATTATCTGACAAAGTCATCTGATACTTATGAAAACTGACTTTTTTTCTGTTCATTAGATTCTAGTCTCTGTCTTAAAGTTTCATTATCTCTAAGATTTTATGACCGAATCTTATTTTTCTGCTTTTTGGTAGATAATAATATGATTTCAGCATTAAGTGTCAGCAAAATTAAGGTAAATAAAGACAAAGCAAAAACAAAAACAAAAAACATTTGTTAAACAACTTAAAATTTTAATAAAGTAAACTGATATCTCATTGTTTAATATCTCATGTAAAACATGACAAGAAAATTTGTTAGGAAATTCTCTAAATGAAAAAAAATTAGGGGGATCCCAAAATTGCAGATTTTCCATTAAATTGTTTTAAGAAAAGGAAAAAATTTCTAAGCATATTAAAATAAGAGCTTCTTTCTTTCACAAATAGCTTTTGTAGGGAAATAAGCTTTTTTAAGCAAAAATATGCTTTTTTAAGCAAAATATGCTTTTAAAAATTTATGTTAATTTTTCACAAATTCAATTAAAAAATAACAATTGTGCTATATTATGTTAAACAACAAAGTTTCTTAATAATAAAACTTAAAATTCAAATAAGCTTTTTATGCAAATATATGCCAAAAAAGCTTAAGTTATGATTATGATTTCTTCAAGTTATGAAGTTATGATTTCTTCAAATACACTTAATGAAAATTAAATAATTTTACCAATAACAATACGTAATTTTCTTTAAAATTAATTTTTATCAAAAAATATGCTTTATTTTCCTTACTAATTGAGCTTAAAATTAAAAAGCATTTTAAGCAAAAATATTCTCTTATGAATTTATAATATTTTTATCTCGTTTTAATGAAAATTATATAATAATTCAATAAAGTAAGAAAAGGGATTTTAAGAAATAACTTTAGAAAGCTTTCTAAGCAAAAATATGCAATATAAGCTTTATAAGAAAAATAATAAAAAATTTGCTATAAAACGGACAAATTTTAACTCTACAATAAACTAATCCACAGAAGAGGCTAATAATAGATAAGACTATAAAGTACTTTATAAAGAAGACTATAAACTGGTCCATAGTAGTGCTAGTCTATAGAGGAGTCTATAGAGGAGAATATAAACTAGTCTATGGAGGAGAATATAAACTAGTCTATAGAGGAGACTATAAACTAGTCTATAGAAGAGACTATAAACTAGTCTATAGAAGAGACTATAAACTAGTCTATAGAAGAGACTATAAACTAGTCTATAGAAGAGACTATAAACTAGTCTATAGAAGAGACTATAAACTAGTCTATAGAAGAGACTATAAACTAGTCTATAGAAGAGACTATAAACTAGTCTATAGAAGAGACTATAAACTAGTCTATAGAAGAGACTATAAACTAGTCTATAGAAGAGACTATAAACTAGTCTATAGAAGAGACTATAAACTAGTCTACAGAAGAGACTAAAAACTAGTCTATAGAAGAGACTATAAACTAGTCTATAGAAGAGACTATAAACTAGTTATAGAAAAACTAGTCTATAGAAGAGACTATAAACTAGTCTATAGAAGAGACTATAAACTAGTCTATAGAAGAGACTATAAACTAGTCTATAGAAGAGACTATAAACTAGTCTATAGAAGAGACTATAAACTAGTCTATAGAAGAGACTATAAACTAGTCTATAGAAGAGACTATAAACTAGTCTATAGAAGAGACTATAAACTAGTCTATAGAAGAGACTATAAACTAGTCTATAGAAGAGACTATAAACTAGTCTATAGAAGAGACTATAAACTAGTCTATAGAAGAGACTATAAACTAGTCTATAGAAGAGACTATAAACTAGTCTATAGAAGAGACTAATAAATAAGTTTATAGTTAAGATTATTCAGTAGTAATCGATGGCGACAATAAAGCCGTTATTAGTTAAGACTGTAAACTAGTTTGTAGTCGAGACTATAAACTATTTTGGCGTCAATTTATGACTTTTCTTTAAATATCTTGTAATTTAAAATGTTTTTATTATAATTAACGTTTTCATATGATTTCGACTTAATAACATTATTCTTATTTTATCGTTAAAACAATTTTATTTGAGGTTTTTTCTGTTTAGATTTTGTAATTTATTAATGAATTGAATATTTATGCAGAATTAGCACTTTAAATTTAGTTGTTTTGAAGACTATTTTTTAATTTTTTATTCATTTAATTTGTTGTTATTTGGATTTTATTACGTTGAGACCAAAATTTTTATTATTTTCCCGTCGATTCAATTATTATTTAAGGCACGTTTTTCCAACAATTGACATTTAGTGTTTAAGTCTTTTGACCAGTCGATTATGATATTTTTAGTTTTCGATTTTTTTTTACTTTTGAAAGGAAGGGGGTTTTCAAAAGCTCTGTTACTTTTTTGGTTAAAATGGGTCACACACGATTTTGTATTAGATTTTCAATTTTTTATATATTTGATTTTCAAATAAATATAGAGCATTTTTTCGGTTTATTTTATGCCATAAAAGTTTTTGAAAATCTAAATAAATATTTGACATTTTTGAAATTGTTTGAAATGAATTTAATTTTAAAATCGCTACTTTTTGAAAGTGACATTTTTTAAATCGTGTCGAGATTTTAATACACGATTTAAAAGAGAATGTTGGCATATGAAAACAGTTTAAAATAATCAAAAATAAATAAAAAGTTTTGAAAAGAATTTTAATTGAAAAATTTTGATATAAAATTAAAAAGAAGTTAGAATGCTACATTCGGCTATGCAGAATCTTCATACAATCCGCCACAAGTGCATGAGAAGTAAATAGGTTATGTTTGTACTTACACACTCACACATACACTCACAGAGTTATACAATATAAAAATGTTGTTCTTAAATATAATACGAAACACTTAATGAGTCATGAAATTAGTTATATTTCTGGCTATAATTTTTGTTGCTACTGAACCGATTCCGATAATTTTTGAAAGGATAATGAAGTACATATAACGTCATAATGTTGTTCAAATTTATCGATTTACAATTGACAATTTTAAAAAAGTTTTTTGCTTAAACTAAGAGGTGGCCTCATATATCGGTCTATATCTTTTAATATACTGCACCGATTTTGCTGCTTTTAAATAGGACTCAGCCAAAATTTCATTGAGCTCTCTCAATTATAGTGGTAATAAGCGTGTCAGAAGACAGACAAACGTACCTAAATCAACGATTTTAAAAACGTTTTCATTTAATTTTCAGCATTTTGTCGCTTCAAACACAATTGTGGTCATTTTCCTCATTTTTCTTAAAATTTTAATTTTATTCAATTAATCTTCCGCATTTTTGAAAAAAAAAAAAACACTTTTTAAATTTTATTTAAATAAAATCAAAAACATATTCAAATTGTAGGTCATAAAATCAAATCTAACCTTGGCTTTAAATGCGATAATACTAAAACAACAACAACAACAGCAATATCAAATCCAATAAAAAACCCTCATGTAAAAAATACAAATTAAAATTGTCTTAGAGACAAAAAGGTTTAAATGCTTTTTTTTGCAAAATAAATACTGGTGCCATGCGAAAGCCACAATGTAAAAAGCTTAATAAAGCAAAAAATGGCAGAAAATTAATTTAATGGAATTGAAATCCCTTAAAACAACAACTAATGACATTTTAAAGATATAAAGTTAGAAAACAAGTATTCGAAATTAAATTTCGAAATCACGATTTTAAGGCATAAACAGAATAATTTTATAGTCTTACTTTAGACCAGTTTATAGTCTCAATTTTCGACTTGTTTATAGTCTTAACAATGGACTACTTTATAGTCTTATCTATAGACTAGTATATAGTCTTTTATATTATCCTTAGTTTATAGTTCATTTATAGTATTAAACATAGTCGAATTAATAGAATAATTTATAGTCTCAACTTTAGACTAGTTTATAGTATCAAATGTAGACTAGTTTATTGTATATAGTCTCAAGTATAGACTATTTTATAGTAACAACATAAGATTATTTACAGTCTATATAGTATAGACAAGTTTATAGCTTTAATTATAGTTTATAGTCTAGACTAGTTTATAGTCTCAACAAGGGCTAGTCTAATTCTGTAAACTATATTATACTTAGTTTATAGTTCAAAGCATTATCCATAGTCTCATTAATAGAATAATTTATAGTCTTAAATTTAGACTAGTTTATAGTATCAAATGTAGACTACTTTATTGTATATAGTCTCCAGTATAGACTAATTTATAGTCACAACATAAAACTCTTTTACAGTCTTAATTAAAGATTAGTTTATTGTTTCATCTATAGACTAGCTTGTAGTCTTAATAAGAGACAAGTTTATAGTTTTAATTATAAACTAGTTTCTAGTTTATAGTCTGGACTAGTTTATAGTCTGAATTGTAGACTAGTTTATAGTCCCAACAAGAGACTAGTTCATAGTTTAAACTATGGTATATTTTATCACCTAAGCTATCAACTGTTTTATTATTTATTTTAATTGTAGACTAGTTTACTCATTCAGCTATACACCGATGTATTATCTTAACTGTAGATTAGTAATATCAAGTTAACTACAGAATAGTTTAAGACTCAACCGTAGACAAGTTTATAGTTTCATTTATAGACTAGTTTATTACCTCAACTCCTTACTAATTTATAGTCTAAATTATAGACTATTTTATAGTTCAAACTGTAGATAAGTTTATAGTCTAAACTGTAGAATAGTTTATAGTCTAAACTATAGACTATTTTATAGTCCAAAATTGCTTGTAGTCCCTACTATAGTCTAGTTCATAGTTTTAACTATATACTACTATATATAATCTCAATTATAGACTTATTTATTATCTCATCTGTACATAAGTTTATAGTCTCAACTAAAGACTATTTTCAAATCGCAATTATAACAAGTTTATAGTTCATTTAACTACAGACTAGTATATAGATTAAATTTTAGACTTGACTATTTTATTTTAGACTAGTTCTAATATTCAACCACAGACTAGTATACAACTTAAATCATAGACTAGTTTTCTACATACTGTTTCATATTCTCAGTTGCAGTTTTGTCTCATTTTTCGACCAGTTTATAGTGTCAGCTAATTACTAGTTATTAGTCTCAACACTTGACTAGTTTAACTTATCTAAATACAAGTTTATTTATTTTGTCTAGCAACTAGTTTGAGACTAGTTCAGAGTATCATCTAGAGTCAAGTTTTTGGACTCTTCTGTAGACTATTTTATAGTCTTAATTATAGATTAGTTTATAGCTGCAATTTTGCAATGGTTTTTATTCATTTTTGAAATCGCCATATTCTTCTTTTAATTGTTTTTATTTCAAAAAATTATTTCAAAAAATCTTTTTTTTTTCAAAACTTTAAGATTTTATTACTGAAATTAGACTATAAAAACGAAACGTGCTATTTTTCAGAGTATTTTATTGTGCACATAAAATTGCAATATTTCAATGTAATTTAAGTTAATTTTTATTTTATTTTTAATTTTAATTTTAAGAAAAACCAAACTCATAAAATACTTTAACTATTTCAATAGTTTTGAAGGGAAATACGTCATACAATTTAAAATATATTGAAATAAAAACTGAACACAAGGTCACTTTTTTTTTAATTTAACTAAATATTTTTGTTTTATTTTTGGTGGAGTGACATGAAACATTTAAATAAAATCACTATGTGACAGTGACAGCAAAGTGTCAAGTTTTATAGCCACAAAAAAAAAACTAACCTCAAAATGACAAGTGTGAATTAATTTCAGTACATTTATCTCTCTTTTTTTTACCACAATTTTACATGAATTTTTATAGTTTTTTTTTAGAAATAATTGTAAATAAATAACGTTTCTTTCCAGTTTTTATGCGTTAATTTTAATTTAAGTAAAATTTGTTTAACAAATTTATGTACTTTTTGCTGTTAATTATATTTTTTTAATTTTATTTTAGGGAATTTTTTTGTGAGTGCTATTTTCGTAGTTGTAATTAAATTTATGTTTATGACATACATTTTTTAAAGTTTTTTTCTTTGTTGCAGATAAAATTTTGTAAATACAGTTTTTTCCAAAAGATTTCAATATTTATTTAGGTTAATTTGTTTTGCTTCGACTGTAATCTAAAAAATTTATTTAATATTTTAGTTTAAACTAATTTAAATTAAAGTTAATTAAAAAAAACTAAGAACAACAATATTTTTAGGTAAATACTTAGAATTCTTTAGCTATTTAGGCTACAAACTATAAACTATAAACCAGTCGAGACAATAAACTAGTCTAAAGTCGAGACTATCACCTATTCTACAATTGAGGTTATAAAATAGTCTATAGGCGAAGTTATAACCACATCTATAGTCTACAAACAAGTCAACAATTGAGACTCTAAGCTTGTTCATAGTCGAGACTATAAAGTTGTTCATAGTCGTGACTATAAAGTTGTATATTGTAGAGACTATAAAGTAGTTCATAGTTGCTACTATAAATCTAGTTTATAGTTTACATATTAAACAAGTCTACAGTCTAGATTATAAACTTGTCTATGTTTGCAACTATAAACTAGCCTATAGATGAGACTACATACTAGTCTATAGTTAAAATTTAATTTAAAGTTGAGATTATAAATTGGTATATAGTTGGGACTATTTACTATTTTATTTTAAATACCATAAATAGTATACAGTGGAGATTATAAACTAGTTCACAGTTAGATTATGAACTAGTCTATAGATAAGACTACTAACTGGTATATAGTTCAGACTATAAACTTCTTTATACTAGTTTAGTTCAGACTATAAACTAGTCTATAGTTTGGACTATAAACTAGTTTATAGTTAATACTATAAGTTTATAGTTAATACTATAAGTTTATAGTTAATACTATAAACTAGTTTATGGTTTATACTATAACTAGTCTATAGTTTAGACCATAAACTAGTCTATAGTTTGGAATATAAACTGGTTTATAATTCAGACTATTAATTAGTATATAGTTCAGACTATAAACTAGTCTATAGTTTGGACTATAAACTAGTTTATAGTTAATACTATAAACTAGTTTATGGTTTATACTATAACTAGTCTATAGTTTAGATCATAAACTAGTCTATAGTTTGGAATATAAACTGGTTTATAGTTCTGACTATTAATTAGTATATAGTTTAGACTATAAACTAGTCTATAGTTAAGATTAGAAACTTGTCTAAGGTTTAGACTATAAACTAATGTATAGCTTATAGTAATAGACTACAGAATAGTTTATAATAAAGACTATAAAGTTGTCTATATATCAGACTATAAACTAGTCTTTAATTCAAACATAAAATATATTTGAAACAATGAACTATTCTGTATTAAAAATTAAAATCTAAATTATAGTTTAGAATAAAAATTAGTCTACAGTTGGTATTAAAAACTAGTCTATAGTTCAGATTATAAAATAGTCTATAGTTAAGACTATAAACTAGTCTAATGTAGTTGAGGCTATAAACTTGTCTATAGTTTAGTCAATAGAGTTATTTATTATACCGACTATAAACTTGTCTATAGTAAAACTAGGAACTGGTCTAAATTGAGCCTATAAACTGGTTTATGTTTGAGACTACTAGCTGATCTATAGTTTAGATTATAACCTAAAAACTGGTCACATATATGAGTATTCTTTTTTCAACATTTTGTGAACTTCACTTATTCTTGTCTATAATCTTCTCTTCAATTTAACCTCAATTTTAGATTTTTTTTTCGTAAATAAAGCGTGAAGAATTTATATTTTTTTTTTCAAAATTCACAAAATTCAGTTTAGAAAAACCTACAAATAAAAAAGAACTCACAATTGGAGAAAATTTATTTCAAAAATTAATTGAAGCAGAAATTCAGAGTTTCAAAATTAGAAGAAAAAGAAAAAAAGAAACAATAGAATAATTTGTTTAAAGGGAAAGTTATAAAACCATGACTTTGACCTAAATTCAAGAAAATCTCCCAAAAATATTATTAAGACACGAACCTCTGTCTTGTTCTCTTCCTTATTAATTCTGCTCCAATTAATTTTCTTAACACTCGAAAAGATTATGAAAGATTTTTATCTTTTAATTATAGAAACCCACAACTAAATTATAATTATTATACAGTGACCAATTGGTATTATAAAGATTTCTATGTTTTTTTTTTCTAAAGAAAACCTTGATCGGTCCGTTAAGTTTTACAAAAATATATAAAAAACCTACTGAAATAATTCTTAAACAAAAATGATTAGAAAAACAACATTTTTATACGGTTTTATAATTGATTCTATTATAATTTTCATTATTTATGCTAAAATGACCTTTAATAGTTTTTTTTATTATAATTAAATATTTTTTATAGTTTTTTTGTCTAAAATAATTATTTATTGTTATAGTTTAACTTTAGTTTATTGATATTTTTTTAGAGAGAAAAAAAAAAACAAATAAAAATGTTATAGTGGGTCTAATCCGACTATGTAATACCCTACACCACAATGCTGTTTATTACAAATAGTAATGAACTGCTCAATTTCATTTTATGAATTACGCAGTACATTATTGTGAAACTAACATTTATGTGCAGTTATTATTAAATTATGGACCGACCCTCGTATAATTTTGAACATCGATTTTTGCTTATATTTATCTTCATTTGAGGAATTTTTATTACAACACAAAATTATATGTGAGATGTATGTCATATTTATATTTTAGACTTTTATGAGCTTGAAATCTCATTCTGAGGGGACATTTGTTTGGTGCCCGAAATATTAGACCGAACATAGATAATTTCAATAGGGTTTCCTCCTTGGGCCAAAATAATAATATGTGACAAATTTCATCAAAATATCATAAATATTTCGACCTTCAGAGTGTTCATAACGTTTACATGAACAGCCAACTGTACGGACAGACAGACGGACGGATGGACATCATTAAATGGACTCAGAAAGTGATTCTGAATCGAACAGTATAATAAAATTTTTCTGTTTGTTACAAACATTAGCACAAATGCATAATATTTCAACCAACTTCGATAGTTTGTTGATCTGATTTGAAAAGTCAGTTTCAAGTCATTTTCAAGTGTTTTTTTTCGATGTTAAAAAATTTTATTATTGTTTTTGTTTTTTTCATTCCTTTTTGTTTTAAAGTACTTTTTTAGGTGGCTGCTTCTAAATTAATTATTTAAATTTAGACAAATTATTCTTTGGACTCTTAAGCCACCGTTTCAAGTGTTTTGTTCACTTAATAAATTTTATTTACTGTTTTTTTCTGTGGCTTCAAATGTGGGCTGTCAATGGTTCAAAGATAATTAATTCTAGATTTTGTAAAAAAACAACTATTTTTAGACTTTAATAAAAGAGACTACAAATAATAAGTTAGATTATTTAGACTTGTTTAGTCGGGCTTTTAAAATAGTTAATAGTTCTAGTTTTTAAACTCTTTTCGAGTTAATGTCAATAGACAAAATACTAATTTATAGCCAAAAGACTAGTTTATATTCTAGTTAAAAGAGAACTTCATATGCTCGACAATAGTCTAATTCAAAGTGATATAGCCTAGTTATGGTCTTATTCACATTCATAAACTAATTTGTACTCTGAACTAAAGAGTAATTTATAGCGTTAACTATATAATAGTCTCATCTATAGATTAGTTTATATTGACATCTAAAGATTAGTTCAAAGTCTCAACTATAGTCTCTTATTGAAACCAGTTTATAGTCACATTTTAAGACTGGTTTATATTCTCATTATACTAGTTTATTTCGACTAGTTTATTATCTCATATATAGACTAATTTATAGGATAATCTATTGTCTCAACTATAGACTTATGAAAAATAGTCTTATCTTTAGACTAGATCATAATCTCGACTGTAGATTAAATTATAGTCTGCATATAGACTACTTAATTGTTTGAACTATGGACTATTTTATAAACTAAAGTATAGACTAGTTTATAGTCTGAACAATAGACTATATATAAATTAGTTTATAATCCGACCTATTAGACTAGTTTATTGTGTGACCTATAAACTAGTTTATAGTCTGAACTATAGACCAATTTGTAGTCTACGCTGTAAACTAGTTTATAGTCTGCATTATAGATTAGTTTATAGTCTGAACTTTAAACTAGTTTATTGCCGAACTTTAGACTAGTTTATTATCTGAACTATAGATTAGTTGATAGTTTGAACTAAAGACTAGTTTTTAATCTGCTCTATAGACTATTTTCTGGTTTGAACTAAAGACTACTTTATTTTGTGTCCTATAGATTAGTTTATAGTCTACATTTTAGACTAGATTATAGTCTGAACTACAGACTACTTCTAGTCTCATTCATTAAAAAGTTTATAGTCTAATTTATAGACTATTTATATACAGACTAGTTTACTCACCTGTGGACCAGCCTGTAGTCTCATCTATAGACTAACTTATAGTCTTAAGATTTATTTTTAGTCTCTTCCATTCACCAGTTTATAGTCCCAACCCAAGACAGGTTTATAATCTATAGACCATTGTTTTCACTAGTTATAGTCTCATCTACAGACTGGCTTATAGTCCAAAAAAAAACTAATTATAGTTCAGTTTTTATTCTGAAGTTAAGCTCGTAGTCTGTAAGTTACAGCTTATTTTATAGTCAAGTTCCTTGTATTATTTTAAGAATTACTTATTGAAATCTCTTTTAACAGCAAATCCGGGTATTTCTCATTTCAATCACTTTTTCCCCATTTGCAGGCAAGAATGAAAGTTTGTCCATAACAAAAAAAAGAAAAAACATAAATCCAAGATTATAATGAAAAACAATTTAGAAACATTAAATGATGAGATGAAAATAATAATAATAAAAAAAGGAAATTAAAGAAAGTGAACATCTTTTGTTAAAGATCTCCAATCAAAGACACAAGAGAGATTTAACAATTAATTTGGTCGGTCCCCTTGTTGAAATCGTAAATCGAAATCAATTTCAAAAAAAAGAATTGTTGGAAACTTTCTTGAAAGCTTCTATTATTTTGAAAGCTTTTTTTGTGATGTCTTATGAACAATTAACGGTGTCTTTTTCTAGTCAAACACTTTAGTTCTTCTTTAGTGAAGAGATAGAGCAAAAAGGCATTAAATTCTTGACATGTTTCTGAAACTAATTACCTGATTTTGGTTAATAAGTAATGAACAACAAATAATTGTTGTTGTTGTTTTTATTCTATTAAAGTGTTTTTTTTTTTTTTTTTGTAGAAGAAGTTGTTGTTATTTCTAGTAATTTTATTATTCTCTCTTGTGTACACAACAACTCCAAGTTTAACTACTCACGATCGCATACATGATGACGTCACAGTTCAGTTTTAATTTAATTGATATTTTCAAAATGTTTTTGATCTATTTGAAATTATTTTAAAGTGACATTTGTTTGTCAAAACGTGATCATTTTCTTGTCTTCTCTCTTTTCATATATGAGAGGCCTAAAACATATTTTATGTGCCAGAGTTTCAAACACACAAAATAAAATAAAAATACGTTATAAAAATTGAGGTTATTTGTTGTAAGTGAAATGAGGAATTACATGATGTTCATGTAAAAATAATTAAAATTCATGACATTTATTTCAATTCAAAATGAAGACGTAAAGATTTCTATCAATTTTATCAAATCACATCAAAATTGTAGTTTTATTTTTTGAGAAATAATTAAATTTTTAGTTTAGTTTTTATTTATTCCAATTTTTTTTTTTTTTTTTGAAAGTGTTAAAACTATGAAATCAATTAAATTAAAGTAAAAGTGTTGTAATTTTGTAATCGATCGATTGCATGATAACTCTTTTTTGAAAAAAAAAGGGTTCAAAAACCAAAATTTCTTTCGAAAAACTATTAAAACAATGACTTTCTTTCGTGAGAGTTTTTCTTAAATAAATCATTTGACACGTTAAAAAAATATTAATATTTGTGAAATAGTCCACATCATAATCTATTAAAAAAGACTATATTACTAAATATAGTCTTAGTTATAGAATAGGTTTTAGTCTCAAATTTATAGTCTCTGCTATAGACTATTTTACAGTCTCAGCTATGGACTGGTTTGTCGTCTCAGCTATAACAATGTCTGTGCTATAGAATGAATGATAGTCCCAGCTATAGACTAGTTTATAGGCTCAGTGTTAGACTAGCTTATAATCTCAACTACAAAGTAGTTAATATTCCCAGCTGTGTACCAGTTTAAAGTTTCAGTTATAGACTACTTTATAGTCTCAGCTAGTTTATATTTTCAGTAATGTACCGGTTTCAAGTCTTAGTTTTTAATTTTAGCTTAAAGTCTCAGCTACAGGCTAGTTTATAGTGACAGTTAGAAAATAGTTTATAATATCAGCTATAAACTAGTTCATAGTCTCACCTATATACCAGTTTAAAGTCACAGCTACAGGCTAGCTTACAGTCTCAGCTATAGACTAATTTATAGTCTCAGCTCTAAAATAATTAATAGTCTAAACTATAGACTAGTTTATAGTCTCAAGTATAGACTAGTTTATAGTCTCAAGTATAGACTAGTTTATAGTCTCAACTATAGACTAGTTTATAGTCTCAACTATAGACTAGTTTATAGTCTCAACTATAGACTAGTTTATAGTCTCAACTATAGACTAGTTTATAGTCTCAACTATAGACTAGTTTATAGTCTCAACTATAGACTAGTTTATAGTCTCAACTATAGACTAGTTTATAGTCTCAACTATAGACTAGTTTATAGTCTCAACTATAGACTAGTTTATAGTCTCAACTATAGACTAGTTTATAGTCTCAACTATAGAC
This sequence comes from Cochliomyia hominivorax, assembly GCA_004302925.2. NCBI lineage: Eukaryota > Metazoa > Arthropoda > Insecta > Diptera > Calliphoridae > Cochliomyia > Cochliomyia hominivorax. The sequence goes on along the minus strand of PYHX02000158.1, from coordinate 88,064,382 downwards.
TAGTTTATAGTCTCAACTATAGACTAGTTTATAGTCTCAACTATAGACTAGTTTATAGTCTCAACTATAGACTAGTTTATAGTCTCAACTATAGATTAGTTTATAGTCACAACTATGGACTAGTTTATAGTCACAACTATAGACTAGTTTATAGTCTCAAGTATAGACTAGTTTATAGTCTCAACTATAGACTAGTTTATAGTCTCAACTATAGACTAGTTTATAGTCTCAACTATAGATTAGTTTATAGTCACAACTATAGACTAGTTTATAGTCTCAACTATAGTCTAGTTTATAGTCTCAACTATAGTCTAGTTTGTAATCTCAACTATAGACTACTTTATAGTCTCAACTTATTTATAGTCGAAACTATAAACTTTATTTTTGTAGTCTATGAAGTTTATAGTTTCAACTGTATAGTTATTTTATGTCTCAACTATAAACTTGTTTGTGGTCTCAAATATATACTTTGTTACAGTCTCAACTATAGACTAGTTTATAATGTCAACTACAGATTAGTTAACGGTCTTAGCTATATACTGTTTTCTAGTCTCATTTTTAGGCTACCTCAACCATTTGCTGCTTATTATCTTAACTTTAGACTCCTTTATAGTCTCAACCTTAAGCTGGTTTATGTTTCTGTTATAATAGTCTGTACTAGTTTGCAGTCATAACTGTTTATAGTCTTGACTGAAGACTAGCATATAGCCTGGACTAATTTCTGATCTCAGCTTTCGACTTACTTACAGTCTCAACCTAAGACTGCTTATTCTCTCAACTTGAGACTTTTTTATAGTCTCAAATATAAACAGGTTTATCATATAGTTCATTGTCTGTTATAGTTTATTGTCTGTTATAATAGTCTGTACTAGTTTATAGTTGCAACTGTTTATAGTCTTGACTAAAAACTTGCTTAAAGCCTGGACTATAGACTAATTTATAGTCTGGACTATTGCAGGTTTATAGTCTTGATATTAGATAATAGTCTGGACTGTAGACTAGTTAATAATGTGAACAATAGACTAGATTATTGTGCGGACTAGTTTGTTCTCTGGACTGTAGACTATTTTAGAGTAGTTTATACTCAGGACTACAGTTAATAATCTGAATTTTTATTTTCTCAGCTATAGACTAATTTATAGCCTCACATATGGTCTAAAGTATCGACCAGTTCATAGTCTGAACTGTAGACTAATTTATTTTCCAAACTATAAACTAGTTTTTAGTTTTGACTATAGTTTAGTTTATAGCCTACACTGTAAAGTAAGACATGATTAACATTTCAATGAAAACAAAATCTACTCTCAAACTCCCATTCACATTCTGCTATTACTCATCCTTCAGTCCCAATGTCTACCCTTCTTGTTTTATTCCAAAGGCTTCTTTTTCTTCTTCTCTTTCATCAGTTCAAAAAGAACTTAAATTAATATAAATCCTACACGATGTCTTGTCTTTGCATTTGCTCTTTTACATTTATTTTTACATTCATTTTAAAACTAATAACTTCCGCTTTTTATTTTATTACCTGATTTTTCATTTCTACTTGTAATTTCAATTCTGGAAGTCTTACAGAAGAAAAAGAATGAAATAAAATTACAAAACAAAAAGAAAACATTTCATTACTGATATTTTTATTTTAAAATTTAGTTCTTGTGAGGAATGACTGGTGTAGCATTCATTGAAAGAAGACTATAAACGGGGGCCAGACAAAAGTGATATATTTTTGTTTTATGTTTAATTTTTCTGTTGTTGTTGTTCTTGTTCTTGTTGTAAAGCCTACAACTCGTTCGTATTCGTCTGATGAAAAACATAAATTGCATACAAATTAGCAGAAAAAAAGAACTATTTTTATTATTATTGTTGTTGTTGTTTTTTTGTATTCTAAACCCTGATTAACCCATTCAAGGGGTGTTTTAAATAATGTTTACCTTTTCTCTTTGTTAAAGATAAAATTCTCATATGGGACAATGCTCTGTGTGTTTTTTGTGGGTCTTTTAGGTTTAGAATCATTTTTGCATATTCTGCAGGCGTGAATTTTCTTTTTTTCATTAAATAAAACAATATTTTGGAAACAGTGTAATATTTTTAATGTTGTTTTTAAGAAGCCAATTAAGTTACACAAGTGACAGGTTTTTGAAACATTTTACTTTTTTTCCCCTGAGAAAAAAAACTACTAAAAACCATGAGAAGGTAAATGAACTTGCAGGGGTTATAAAGGTTTTACTGGGACATAGTGGCTGAAATATACCAGTTATTTCAGTATGAAAATTATTTTAATTATTAAAAGGCTTTAAACTAGTCTATAGTTGAGACTATATTGAGACTATATATTGTAACTATAAAATATTCTTTCTTAGAGACTAAAAACTCATCTATTTTTGAGATAAAAATCTAGTCTATAGTTGAGACTATAAATTGATGTATAATCGAGACTATAAACTAGTCTACAGTTGAGACTATAAACTAGTCTGTAATTGTAACTATAAACTATTCTTTATTAGAGACTAAAAACTCGTCTATTTTTGTGATTAAAAACTAGTCTATATTTTAGATTAAAATCTAGTCTATAATTAAGACTATAAACTAGTCTACAGTTGAGGCTATAAACTAGTCTATAATTGTAACTATAAACTATTATTTATTTTAAACTATAATTTAATCTATATTTGAGATTAAAATCTAGTCTTTAGTTAAGACTACAAACTGGCGTATAATCAAGACTATAAACTAGTCTATAATTGAAACTATAAACTATACTTTATTAGAGACTATAAATTCGTCTATTTTTGGGATTAAAATCTAATCTATAGCTGAGACTATAAACTGGTGTATAATCGAGACTATAAACTAGTCTACAGTTAAGACTATAAACTAGTCTGTAATTGAAACTATAAACTATTATTTATTTGAAACTAAAATCTAATCTATATTTGAGATTAAAATCTAGTCCTTAGTTGAGACTACAAACTGGCGTATAATCAAGACTATAAACTAGTCTATAATTGAAACTATTTTTGGGATTAAAAACTTGACTAGTCTAAAACTTCAAACTGGTCTATAGTTGAGACTATAAACTAGTCTATAATTGAATATGTTGTTGACACTAGAAATAAGTTTATAGTTGAGTCTATTAACTTGTCCATAGTTGAGACTATAAGCGAAGCTATAGTGGAGACTATAAGCTATTCCGTAATTGAAAGTATGAACTAGTCTACATATGATACTGTAAATTAGTTTGTAATTGAGACTTTAAACTAGTGTCTATTTGAGGCTGTTAACTAGTTTATAGTTGAGACTATTAATTAGTTTACAGTTGACTTTTTAAACTAAGTTATATATGAGGCATTAACTAATCTTTAAATGTAACCAAAAACTATGCTATAGTTTAGACTATAAACTATTCTTTAGTTCTGACTAGTTGATACTATAAACCGAAACTATAAAGACTACAATACAGACTATAGTCCATACTAACTATCTTTAAAGTAGTCTAAACTACAGCCTATATATTTGTCTATAATTCGAACTCTAAACTATTCTGTAGATCAGACTAAAAATCAGACTTTGATCTTGTTTTTTAATTAGAACATGATCTACTTCATTAATCAGATTGTAATGTAGCTTATAGATTGGACTATGTTGTAGACTACTGATAAGGCTGTAATCTAAAGCAGTCCTAAATTTATAAGTCTAGACTAATAGTCTAGTCTATTAAGTAGCTTTTAATTCAGGCTATAAAATAGTCCGAAATATAATATTATGATCAAATCTTTGTATCAGATTGTGATCAAATCTTAAGATCTGACTATGCGAATTTATTCTACAGTAATCTAGTTTATATATCGGAATATATTTTTAGGACCAGACTGTAATGTAAAGTGTGTAGATCGGTCTATGATCTATACTGCAGATATAAGCTATAATTCAGTATTATAGATCAGATTATGATCTAGTTTACTGGCTGAATTTAACTATACAATAAACTAGACTGTAATTTAGTTTATAGTTTGGACTATGATATATGACAATAGATCAGGCTATAGTACATAGCAAATTATAATTTGCTCAGACTATAATCTAATCATTTTATCATACTGTGAATAAGTATATTGATCAGGTCTTTACCTAGTCTATAGATCAGACAATAATGTGATCTATAGATAAGACTATAATCTGATATATAGATCAGACTATTATCTATTCCACAGATTAGACTTTGATCATGTTAAGAACAGGTTCTGATCTAGTCTATATATCAGATCATACTGTGATCTGCAGACGAAATTTTAATCTTATCTACAGTCAAGAACATATTCTAATCTAATCTATAGATTAGACCATAATCTGAAGAAGAGACTTTAATTTACAGATCATACTATGACCAAGTCTAGAACAGGTTCTTATCTCATCTATAGATCAGATTATAATCTAATCTGAAAACGAGACTTTAAACTACAGATCAGACAATGATATAGTTTACAGATCTGACTAGGACCAAGTCTAGAACAGTCTCTGATCTAGTTTAAAGATCAGATCAGTTCTCTATCTAGTCCATATATAAATTACTGATCTCGTCTATAGATTAGTTTCTAATCCACTCTACAGATTAGACTATAGAAAAGACTATTATAGTCGAATAACAATCACATATTTTTTATTTTATTTATCAAAATTTGACAGTCTCTATTAACATTATTTTCTCTCTATCTATCTCTTTTTAGACTTATATAACATTCTGGAACTTCATTTTCCCTCCACAATAAAACTCTTAATTCCAAAAAAGATTTTAATTAAGGTAAGTCCGATTGCAACATTCTATTTCTTAAAATTCTCATAATAGAAGATAAATAAAAAATTATTATTTAACTTTGATAAAGCAAAACTATGTTAAGAACTTTATTTATTTATCTCTGAAAATTTAAGAAAAACATAAATAAAATGAAAGAAATGCATTTTTTTTTATTTAAATAACCTTAATAGAGATGTGTGTTGATTTAGGGCTATTTTTTCTATAAACAACTTTAATATGAAAAGATAATTTACTTAAAGCTACAACATCTTGTTTTTTGCCTCAACATCTAGATTTCTTAAGAGAAAAAAGAATGAAAGAAAATCTGTATCTTGATGTCTTAAATTACCGGGTGTAAAGTTTTAATTACAAGTTACAGAACTTTTGACATTTCATATGACAGCAAAAGGCTGTAAAGAGAGAGAGAGAGAAACAAACAAGAAAAACTTACATTGTCTGGGAATAGAATTATAATTCAGAAACTTTCCTTACACGATTTTAAAGTATTTTTTCTGAAAGAATGCAATGAGAAGTCTGTTGTCGTTTTCTTCTACTTACGGATAAAAGAAAAAACTTTCTAAATAAATATTTATTTGAAATAACAGAGAAAAGACTACAAATATGACAAAAAAAGAAAAAAATATATGATGAAAATGGAGAAAAACAAATAAAAATGTTATAGTCGATCAAGCCCGACTAAGTAATATCCTACACCACATTGTTGGTTGTAAATGACAGCTACTGAAAATAGTTAAGACTATAAACTGGTATATAATTAAAACTATAAACTATTCTTTTTTAGATACTATAAAATCGTCTATATTTGAGATTAAAATCTAGTCTATAGTTAAGACTATAAACTGGTCTACAGTTGAGACTATAAACTATTCTATAATCGAAACTATAAACTATTCTTTATTAGAGACTATAAACTCGTCTATTTTTGAGATTAAAACTAGTCTATATTCGAGACTATAAACTAGGCTAATTTATGAACGACCCTCGTATAATTTGATTCTCTGATTTATTTTTAAGTGGGCAGTACATAATTGTGACACCAACATTTATGTGAAATTTATAGAATTTGAAAATGATTTTTTTGGGGAGTTATATCGAAACTAGAAGAAATTGTAATACGACCCTCGTATAATTTCAAACATCAATTTTAGGTTATATTTGTCTCAATTTGTCCAATTGTTATTACAACACTAATTTTTTTATAGGATTTATGTCCTTCAAAGTGATGTGTGGAAGTAAGATTATATGTGACCTATGAGAAATGTACCGATCCTCGCACAATTTGGCATATCGATTTAAGATACTTAAACCCCATACCGAGAGGACATTTATATGGGAGCTTTTGAATCAAATATGACCAATTTCAATAGCCAATGTACCGAGTCTCGCAATATTTTTCCTATCGATTTAAAATTCTAAAAGACTTTTCTGACCTTAAAATCCTTCGTCCTTAACCGAAAGAAAATAAGATGTTCCAAAGTTCATCAAGAAATTGCAAACTGTAGTGTGTTTACAATGTTTACTTGCACTGCCCACCGAATAGAACATCGTTAAATCGTCTCAGAAAGTGATTCTGAATCGAATGGTATACTTAGTGGGTGTTATAACATTTTTTCTGTGTGTTACAAACATCAGCATAAACGCCAACCACCAACGTTGGTGTAGGGTATAAACAACATCAAAATAAATAAGAAATCTTATGAATAAATGAATTAACAAATATGGGAGAAGGTTTTTTTCAGAAAATCAGAAAAATTTTGTAAAAAACAATTGAAGCAAAATTTTGAAAAATTTTCTAATTAAAAAAAAATTAACTATTTTACTTTAGATCTCGAAAACGTATTTTTAATAGCAGCATTTTTTTTCTTTTTTTGCTATTTCTTTGTAGCTTTTTATTAAGTGCAATAATTTGTCTTGTAAATGTAAATTTTGTTTCGTTTTTTGTGGTTAAAAAAAAATTATTTTTATTGAATTTAAATACATTTTTACATGTTTAATGTTGTGTGTTAATTTGTTATTACAAACGATATCGATAACTGGATACTAAACTTGTTTTTAATGTTCGTTTCTTTGTTCAGTTTCTGTTTTTTTAATTTAAATTTATTACATTAAAAAAATAAACAGTGGAGAGCAAAACTAAACGCATACTAAACTTAAAGAAACAAATAAAAATTATTAGAATTCAATTAATATTTTTTAGATCAGACTCTAATATATAGCCTATAGTCTACTATAGACTATAGTCTAGTTCAAAACCTAAACTATAAGCTAGTTTTTAGTATGAACTGCAATCGAGAGCAAGAAACAGACGTTAACGATCTATCTCGACTAAAACTATGGTCTAATTCAAGATCAGAATAGAGTCCAGTTCATAATCTAGACTACAAACATAGCTCATAATCTAGACTATAGTCTAGTTCAAAACTCAAACTCTTAGCTAATTTTTAGTCTAAACTGTAATCGAAATCAAGAAACAGATTATAGAGTAACACATTACGTAGATTATTATCACGACTAAAATCTATAGTCTAGTTCAAGATCGGAATACAGCCCAGTTCATAAACTAGACTACAGACCTAACTCATAATCTAGACTATTGTGTAGTAAATAATCTAGACCATAATCCAGGCCATCGCCTAATACATAATCTTGATCATTATAATAATTATTTGTCATAGTATATGTTGTAGTCTGGTTCATAATTTATGAAATCTAGACTACAAGCAAGATTTTAATATAGACTATAACCAATTATTTAATCTCTATCATTGTCCAAGCTATATAGTCTTGTACTCAATTTAGTTCATGATCATAGCTTTGATCTAGTTTATTTTACAGATTATGATTCAGATTTTAGTTTGGCTTATAAACAAGGCTATAGTCAAGTTAATTTAGGCTACAGTAAATAGAATAGAATATAGCCTGTTTTATAAGCCAGACTAAGTACAGTTTAAGGAATAAATAGTATTAAAGTTTACACTGTAAACAAGTCTAAAGTTCATATTGTAAATAGTCTATGATTCAGACTATAATCCAGACTATAAAGTAGTTTGTAGTTAAGATTTAAACTAGTCTATAGTTGAGACTATCAACTAGTCTATAGTTCAAACTATAAACTAGTCTTAAGTCCAAAATATATTTCAGGCTTTTAACTAGTCTATAGTCCAGACTATAAATAGTCTATCATTAAGCCTATAAACTAGTCTTAAGTACTTAGACTATAAATTATATGAACTTATAAAGTAGTCTAGAGTTAAAACCATAAAATAGTCAATAGTGCTGATTTTAAATTAGTTAAGAGTTGAGGCTTTAAACCACTCCATAGTTGAGAGTAGAAAATAGTCTTCATTATAGATTATAATAACTCCATTTTTACTCAAAAGTTTAATCAATGTTTATAGTTAAAACTATAAAATTATATATAGTTAAGATTCTAAACAAGTTTATAGTCCAAATTATAAACTATACTTTAGTACAGATTGTTAAATAGTGTATAGCCCTGATTATGGACTCGTCAATAGTCCAAACTATATAATTATCATCAGACTTTAAATTACTTTATAGTCTAGACTAAAAACTAATCTATAATTCAGACTAAAAACAAATAGTTCAGACTATAGTTCTTTAATACTGACTATAAACCAGTCTACAGTAAAGACTATAAAACAGTCTATAGCATACACTGTAAACTAGAAAATAGTCCAGGCTTTAAACTAGACTATTTTTCAGATTATAAACTATAATTAAGACTTTAAACTGGTCTATAATCCAGGCCATAAACTAGTACATATAGTCCAAACTAGACATTAAACTAGTCTATCATTAAGCCTATAAATTAGACTTTAGTCCTGACTATAAACAATAGTTTATAGTCCATATATAGTCCTTTTATTTTAAAGTTACAACGTAATTTATGTTTTAAACTAAAACGTAGCCTTAAGTTTTAACTACAACGATATCTATAGTTTAAACTACAAAGTAGTCTAAAGTTTAGATTATAAAGTAGTTTAGGCTTTGACGTAGATTAGGCTTTAACGTAATCTATTATCTTAACGAGCTTTAATTTTAGATTAAAATGAAGTCTATAGTTTATACCATAAAGTTGTCTGTGGTTAAAACTGCTTTGGTCTATAACATATTCTGTGGTTTATATTATAAAGTAGTGTAGACTATGACGTAGTCTATAACGTTATCGAATTTGCAATGTAAAGAAACTATGACGTAGTCTATAATGTTATCGAATTTGCAACGTAATAAAAATTTTAGTTTAAGTTTTGTAGTTGAAAACATGTTCGCCCTCTACTGTTCATATTTTGTATTAAATAAACGTAACGTAAACTATTATCTTTTCGAGATTACAATGTAGAGCTTTAAGTTTAGATTTAAATGGAGTCTAAAGTGGTTAAAACTGCGTATTCTGTACTTTTGATCATAACGTAGTAAAGACTATGACGTAGTCTATAATGTTATCGAATTTGCAACGTAATAGAAATTTGAATTTAAGTTCTGAAATTGAAAACACTTTTCGCCCTCTACTGTTCATATTTTGTAGTAAATAAATTTCTTGCTTAAAATTTTTGTAACATTATTGCAGTTTGAGTTAAAGTTTGTTTTCCAATATTATAATTATTATTTTTTAAACTTCCCTGTAAACAAAAATTTTATGTGAATAAGAAAAAATGCCAAAAATACATTCACTTCATGCAATTTGTGTGCAACTTTTTTATTTACATATAATTTTTTCAAGACGTTTTATTGAATTTAGCTCTTTTTTGCTGCTTTTGTCATTTAATGAAATATTTTTGTGGTTTCTTTTTGCTAAACAAACCGTCTGTATTGCCCTTCTGTCTGTCTGTTTGCAATATTTTATTAAAGGAATTTGCAAATTTTGCATTTATTTTTAAACAAAAAACTGAGAAAATTTTTAATCAAAAAATTTATTGGAATTTTATGTTTTTTGGCAGTAATTTTTTGGAAAATAATGAAAATTTTTTACATGTAAGTAAATGTGGTTTAGAACAAAAGGGAAGCTATTTGTGAAGGGCATTTTATAGGTTTATTTTAGCATAAACTTATTAATGTTATTTTTAGGATCCATTTCCGGTTAAAATGAAGTGTTTTGTGGTTGAATTTAATTGTTAATAAAAAATAATAATAAAAATTTTTGAAAATGACCATAAAATAGAATTAATGTTCTTTTTTGAAAAAGTGGCCATAAAAACAGTGTAATAGACTGTTAAGAAATCACACGTGTTCTACGCCTTTTATATCAAATTTCAAACTTCCCTCTAAACATGAATTTGAGTCTCTTTAATAAATTTTATATCATTTTTTAAGCCTTTCAACAATTTCCTCTATTTCTAAGATTTTTCTAAAAGACTTTAATTCTAAATACTCCAAATATCATTCAATAAATGCGTGTTCCACTCAAAATCAAACCGAAATCGAAAAACATAGAAAAAATCAAATTCACATTTCAGTTCAAAATGAATTGAAAAAAAAACTTAAATTATATTTATTGTCTGCTTTGACTCATAAACTTTGACAAGCCTCTTTTTTTCGCCTGAAATGTGAATGTTTCGGGGTTTCACATTTTGCTTTAAAAATCAAGTAACACTGCTTTTTTTCTGTTAGTTAACTGAATGAACAACTTAAATGTAAAAAAGTATATTACAAATGGATAAAAGTACTTAATATTGTAACAAGACAAACAACAACAACAATAATGTGCAAAAAAGGAGAAAAAGACTTTATTATTTAAAAAAATGGCACAAAGTACAAAATGTAACAGAAAAACAAAAATGAGTCATAGAGCAAGACAGAGGAAAAAAAATTATGACCATAAGAAAAGCTTATAATGGTGATTTTTAGACTGTATTTCATAACTTGACACTAATTAAAGTTCAAATTAAAATATTGCAAAATTTATAGTTTTCCAAATCAATAAAAGTTTAGGGATTTTCCTGTACAACTCAAAAGCTTTACCAAAAATAAGCTTCAATCAACTTTAAAGTTGCAACTTTTTTAAAAGCTTTAAGCTTTTTCTCTAAAAGCTTAAAGCTCTCAAAAATTCAAATGTCAAAATTTTTTAGTTTAAGCTTAAAGCTGCTGCAGCCCAAAGTATTTGTACATTCTAGCTCAACTTTTTAGGAAATTTTTTTTCTCTAAAAGCTTAAAGCTCTCAAAAATTCAAAAGTCAAATTTTTTTTAAGTTTAAGCTTAAAGCTGCTGGAACCCAAAGTAGTTGTACATTCTAGCTCAACGTTTCTAAAACTTAAAGCTTTTATTATTTATATAATTTAAATGAAAGTCAAAACTTTAAAACTTAAAGCTTTTTTTAATAAATTTTAAATGAATTTTTTTTAAACTAAAATTTAACTTTATTTTAGTTAAAATTATGCTGAAATCCGGAAAATAGTGCAACTAAAATTGTTCAGTTCTTAATAACAGAAACTAAAAGCTTTCGTTAAAGCTTCAAAAAATTATTACTTTATATTGAATTTTTGTGAATATAATTTTTTTCAATTTTGATTGAGTTAAGAACTAAATTTTCTTTCTTCAATTTTTGACAATTTTAAGCTTTTTAAGTGTAAAAGCTTATTATCTTGTTTAACCTCAAAAAAGTGCTGTAATGAGGGAACTTATCACCAAATGTTATGCCATATTTTTTTTATAAGAAAAATTCTCATTTCTTTTTTATCAAAATTTCTTAAAAGAAATTTTAAAAAATTTGAACCTTAACTTCCGTTCACAAATTAACAGCAAATTCTCTATAAAATGTAGCAAAACATGTCATTTCATTATCAACTACATTTTTTTTTCTTTTTTCATTCTCATATTTGACATATAAATACCGTTTTGAATGAATGAATCAACAGAGAAGAAGCATTATGCACGACTTGATTTACAGTTAAAAACAAAAAAAGAACTTAAACGATGATATGATGTCGAAAAGTTAATTTAAATATAAATTTTTTATTATAATTTTAACAATGAACTGAAGAAAAAACGAAAGAAACGTGAAATATGAGACATTTTTGTGAAATTAATAGCATAATTACTTTTTTTCTGCGCTGCTGCTGCTATAGCTTTTAATGGTATTTTGTCAGAAATGAACTTATCTAAGCAAAAATAAAGAAAAAAAGCGTTTTTTCAAGAACAAGAAAAAAAGTTAAGAATTTTTTTAAAAAGAGTTAAGAAATCTAGAAAATGACATTGACATTTAGAAGGTAAATTTAAATTGTGAAGAAAAAGCTTAAACGAAAACACCTAAGAATGCTTTATTCGGCTGTGCCGAAACTTAAATACCCTCCACCTCTATATTGTAGAAAATTGTCCAGTTGTCTGAATTTATATTATTACAGGAAGTGGAATTATAAAGTGTAATAACCAAGTATGGTCCAGTGATTGTCAAACTATTAAAGACACCACTTGGAGGGAACTATACAAAAATATGGTCCGATATTCGTCAAATTAGAGAAATATATTTCAGATAGTTAGAACAATAATTTTGTGAATTTCTATGGAACTGGTTTTATTCAAATGTTTTATAAGCTCAAATCTGTTTTCCAATAAGCGGATTGATATATGGGAGCTATAGCAAAATATGAACCGATATTGGTCAGATTAATTAAATATATTCAAAACAGTTAGAAAAACAAATGTGTCGTATTTCAATAAAATTTTGATTTATTTAAAAGTTTTATGGGTTCAAAACTATTTTCCGGGAAGGGCTACCGCTATTTGATAGCTATAGAAAAATATGAACCGAGATTGATAAAATTAATAAAATAGTAAAAAATGTTATTGTGCCCACTTTTAATGGAATTGAGCTTTATTTAAGTGTTTTATTAGCTTAAAGTCGTTTTCCGGGAAGGGGCGTTTTATGAAAGCGATTTAAAAATGCAGACCGATATAAATAAAATTAACAAAGTGTATTCTAGACGATTATAATATTAATTGTGCTAAATTTCAATAGAATTGGTTCATATTTAAGAGTTTTATAAGCTATAGACCATATTCCGGGAAGGGGCATTATACGGGAGTTAGTTCACATAATGAACCCATCATAATTTTGCTTTTTTGGTTTATTATTGCATCAGAATATATGAAAAATTTCAGTAAATTATCTTAAAAATTGCAACCCATGTGACATATAGATTTTTGGGTGTATCAAAATTTTGAATATTTCAGCCCATAACTTTTTTTCTATTAAACCGATTTTGATGATTTTTTACACGATGAAGAAACATATAGACTTGTATGATATAGTTAAATCCAGTTACCTTTTGTTAAAAAAATTGTAAATTTTCTTTAAGGAATTTTAAGTTCATCTCAGATATCTGTCTATAACTATTTTGTTTGATGAACCGACATAGGAAACAAATAATTTTCAAGACATGACAATGCTAAATCGACTTATATTTTGATTTGATGAAATAATATTTATATACATTATGGGATCTGAGTTGATTCCTTTTTAGCGTTACACACGGAATGACTAAGTAAATACACCCTCTTTATCACTTGTGATGGTGGAGGGTATAAAAATATTTTTTTTATTAAAATTTTAATACACAATCATTATCGACATCTTAGTTTTTTTACGAAAATTTCTCATTTTATATATTTTGTTAAGATTTTTGTAAAAAGGTCAAAGTTCAAAATTATATAAAAATTCGATAATTTTGCAAACTGTTAATGAGAACTTGTTTTTGATTAACTTTTATTAATTTTTTATTTAAAGTTATAACAACTTCAAAAAAAATTCAAAGAATTTTCTAAAATTTTCAAAAAGGTCAAAGGTCAAATTATTAAAAATTTAATATTTTATGAAAAACACGCTAAAAATTTTAAATTTCTTGGCTAAAATCTTGTTAAAATTAAAATGAATTATTTTTCAAAATAATCTGCTTATTTTATACAAAAAAATTAAATATTTTTCAATAAAGGTCAAAGTTCATTTTATTAAAAAATACGATATTTAAGTAAAGTATTAATGAAAAATTATTTTAGATTCAATTTTAATGATTTTTCATATGAAATTTTAGTATTTTCAAGGCAATTTAAAAGACTTTTAAACAAAGGTCAAAGGTCAGATTTGTAAAAAAGCTTTAATTGCTGGAAATTTTTAAGAAAACTATAGCTTCATGGAGAAATGATTTATTAGGTAAAAAATTAAATAAAATCTAAATATAGAAAAGGTGTTTTACATAATTTCTTTAAATCTTGTTTTAAGAAATAATTTTTAAACATCTGTTTACATTTTTTTTATAATTCTTAAATTACTTTACCTTTCATTTTAATCCATTTAAATGCCTTAAATTCACTTTCATTATAATCAGCCAAACAAAAAATTATTTTCGAAAACGGTAGTAAATCATTTTCATAAAGGTCATTTAATTAATGATCAGGAATTTAAACAGTCATGGTAAAAGTTTTTTTAATAACAACAAAATCCCCCATAAAACACATTAACACATGCGATTTAATATTTAAGCTGGCAGAATTCACAAAAAAGAAAAACAATTTCCTGAAATAAATTCGAAAATCTTCAATTTGAAGAAGCAGCCAAAAGAGCGCTTTAATTTTTGGTCCAAAAAAAAGCAAAATTATTCTTAAAATATTTATTTTTCTTAAATATTTTTTCAGGGTAATAAAATATGCCCCTCCATGATGAAAAAACAACTCATGACCTTATGAGGGCGTTATTTATGAAATAAACACTTTTTAACAAATATTTCAACTCACAGATGTTTTTTTTCCAAAAGGGACAGACAGAGAAATACTGAAGTTTGAATAATGAAGATGATAATGATGATGATGATGATGACTTGGCGAACAGCTGCTTTAAAGCTCGAAATAAAATCTCTTAAAATTTTTTTGTTGATTTAAAAAAAAATAGTTAAAACAACTTCTTATTACAGAAACCTCCAAAAAATGTGTTGCTTTTTTTTGGTGAAGTGTGTAAAGATTTGTTAACTTTCACTTTTTTCAACGACTCTCGCATCTAACTAATGAAGAAATTTATATATCTTTCTTTACCAAGATTTGTATCTTTTTTCTTCTTCTTCTTCTTTGTTTTTGTTAGTGTGTTAATCTTAAAGAGATATTTAAGAGATAAAGTCTTGATGATGATGAAAGCTTTCAATGAAATTCACTTTCATTTGGGTTAACACCCCAGAATTAAGCAATGAGTTCTTGCCTTATTAATTGGTGGGTGTATTTATTGGGTAATTTTTTATAGAAAATTATTATTAATGATTTAACATTATTTTTCTTCAAAAATCAGAAATTAAAAACTTTCAAATTCTTTCTTAAAATCTCAAAAAATATCAGTTAGAAAATTAAAAAAAAATAGTAAATTTCAAACTTTGAATATTTCATAAAATCCAAAGAAAAAGGTCAAAGGTTATTCTGCTATAATTTCTATTTTAAAGCTAAATATTAATATTCTTTTAATCCAACTTTAATTGAGTCTAAATTTTACTAACTTTTTAATCATTTTGATTTAAATTGTGGAAAATAAGTAAAAAAAGGTCAAAGGTCATCTAGCTAAATCGTTAAATTTTAATATAAAACAAAACTTTAAATTTCTATTGAAATATAATATTTTCTTGAAAGTTTAAATTTTTGGTGAAAATTTCAAATTTTTAGTAAAAATTTCAATTTTTAGTAAAAATTTCAGTTTTTTGAGAAAATTTCAATTTTTAGTGAAAATTCAAAATTTTAGTGAAAATTTCAATTTCTTGTGAAAATTTCAATTATTTTAAACTCTATTCTATATTAACTCTAGTCTATATTAACGACTAAACTCTAGTTTATATTATAGACTAAACTCTAGTCTATATTAAAGACTAAACTCTAGTCTATATTAACTCTAGTCTTTATTAACGACTAAACTCTAGTCTATAATATAGACTAAAATCTAGTCTATATTATAGACTAAACTCTAGTCTATATTATAGACTAAACTCTAGTCTATATTATAGACTAAACTCTAGTCTATATTATAGACTAAACTCTAGTCTATATTATAGACTAAACTTTAGTCTATATTACAGACTAAACTTTAGTCTATATTACAGACTAATTCTAGTCTGTATTATATACCAGATTCTAGTCTATATTAACTATAGATTTGAAACTAATCAATAATGTGGACTATAAATGTAGCTAATATGTAGATCTAAACTTTAGTTTTGAAGCTAATTTGTAGTCAAGGCTCTAATATCAAAGGATCTAATATCAAATAAAATAAATAAATCTAATCTATAATGTTTAAACTAGTTATTAGTCTATAGACTTTAGATCAAATTGTAGTCTATGGACTATAGGTCAATTATCAACTATAGATCACTTTATAGGCAATAGCTCAGTCTAGAGACTATAAATCAGTATATATTGTATAGACTGTATAAAAGTTTATCGTCTATAGACTGTAGATCAGTTTATAGTCTATAGACTGTAGATCAGTTTATAGTCTTAATCATTATTTAAATAATTGATCTTCACTAGCGCCATTTAATTATTTAAGTCAACAGATTTTCATAAAATTAAATACTTCTCACTAATTTCTTAAGTAAATAAAATGAAAATTATAAACTTTAATTTAACTATAAAATAAATAAAATTAAATATTGTTAAATAAAACTAGTAACAGGAAATAACTATTTAATTAAACAATTCACACATAAAACGCGTTACTTCTTGTTATTTTCACTGTATCTCTTCGTTTTATTTTTATTACCAGAGTTGAAATAGGAAATTAAGGTCGTCTTTTCCGTTCTAAACGTCAAAATTCTAAACAATAAAAAAAAATAAAAAATGTTGTTAACCATTTTTGTGAAAATGACCAGACCTACAACAATAGAACAACAAATTGTTTGTTTGTTGTTGTCGTTGTAGTAGTAAAAATAAAACAAATATTTTAATTACAATAACAAAAATAGAGGAACTTTTTTTAAGGTTACATTTCTCTTTTATTTTTAACTCAAATTAATTTTCTCCGTAATTTGAAAAAGATTTTGAAATTATTTAACAAAAAATATTTAAATTAAGTAGATCGGGTAGCTGTTCCAAAAATCGGATTTAAAATTATAGAAGAAGAGAATTGGTTATATAAATAAAATGTGAAATAATAAGAGACTATAAAATGTTTAAGAGTAATTTTCCCAAAAAAAAGAGAAAAATATATGATTTTCATTAAAAAACGAGATAATTTCAGTATAAATGGTCCTTCAAACTGGATGGTGGCCAATCATTCAGTAACTAAACTAGTTCTACTCTCACTTCTCTCATTTACAATAACAAGAGTAAAAAATATCTTAAATCACAAGAGAAAATCTTAAATCTATAGTCCTTCTTGCGGAATTCTCTATGATAGATATTTTTTTATATGCTCCATATATTAATGATCCTCTTTCCAAAAAGATGAAGTAATTATGATCTTATTATGCCACAACTTGTTGATCACATAACAACTAAACAAAATCTGCTCTCACTCTCTTTTATTTTGCTGATCATTTCATCTCTTTAATTTCAATCATTTAGAGAAATTTTATAATTTACGGTCCTTCAGACCACATGATCTCTTGGCATCCAGCAAGAACTCCTCTTATTGGTGCTCTTTTTCTTAAAAAGAGATCAAATAATAATATGACTTTATTTCATCATAATTTCTAAAATCAACTTAAAGAAAATATTTACTTTTATTTTAAAGCCCTAAGAAGCTTTATTTAACGGTCCTTCATAACAGTTACTAATCGATCACATAACAGCTTAGCAAGATCTTCTCTCAATTTCCTTATTTAGCTTAGCTACTGAGTATCCAATAGCTTGATATGTTTGATTTACTAATTTATATGATTTATATATGAAACTTTTGCCAAAAGAGATCAAGAAATCTTTTAAAGATCGGATGTTAATCGATCACATAACAAGATCTGCTCTTACTTTTGTATTTCCTGACAGTTTTGTCTCCCCTTTAAACTCACAATAGTTTAAGAGAATTATTTCACTAAATTTAAACTTAAGCAAATTTTCAGATGATCTCTGCCTTTCCTGCAGCTTATCAAGTTCCATATTTATGATCCTTTTGCCATAAACAGAGATCAAGAAAATATGATCTTATTGTGTCAGAATTTCTATAAAAAATTCAAAGAATTTAAAAAGTCATCTTTATAACCAAAGAAACTGTTTAAAAATGGTCCTTCATAACGGACCATGAGCATTCATGTAGCAGTTGAACAAATTTCAATCTTACTTCACTTCATTTTTCTCTCATTTTTTTACTTTAATCTTAAAGTAACAATATAAGAAGAGAATTCATACCGGATCTTGGTCCTTCATACCGGATCCTGATCGTTAATATAGCAGCTGAAGAATTTCAATCTCACTTCACTTCATTTTTCTCCCACTTTCTTTACTTTATTCTTAAAATAACAAAAACTATAGTCAAGATTTTAGGGTCTTTCATACCGAATGCTCTCGCATCATTTCTGATTTCACTCACTTTGTTTTCATTTCATTTTTTCGCGCTTTACGAAAAGAAAAATCAAAAGCATTTGAATTTATGGTCCTTCATATCAAATGCTGATCAGTACATGTTCCCATTTTACTTTCTAAATTTTTTCTTTCACTTTCTTTAATTTTATTTCAAAATTACAAGATTTAAAGAAAATTTTAAAATTAAGTAAAAATCTATAGTCTATATATTATGGTCCTTCACACCGAATATTCTCACATATTTTTGATCCTTCAATTTGTACTCAATTAGTTTACTTTGTTCTCATTTCCTTTTTTTCTTTCTTTATGAAAAGAAAATTGAAAAGCATTGGAATTTTCATTCAATATTTTTAAAAATCACAAAATTTATGGTCCTTCATACCGGATATCAGTCAGAAAAAAAGCGTTCTTTTTCATAAATGCTAAATGGTCTGGAATTTATGGAAGCTTTCTCTTCCATAACTTAACATCGTTACGACTTTATCGAATAGACCTTAGCACTCCTTCGTTATATTTATTCAGGATCCTTCTATTCGCTACCACTTCCTTACTTTTGAGCCTCCCTAAAATCCAATCAATACCGTTAATTATTTTTTTTCCAGTCAGAAAACAGCACAATTTCCTTTGTTCTCTTTATAAAAATCTTTTCATAGATCTAAACTATTATTTGGGTTTTTTTCTCCTTTTGTCTATAATTTCCTTTTCTGTAAACCGCCTGCCATTAATTTCTTTGTTTTCAGAATAAAGAAATCTTGTTAAATATATATTTTTTTATATAGAAAAGAAGATCCAGTTAATTTTTATAGTCTTTTATTTGCACGATAACAATAAAAACAACAAGTATCATATTAAATACAAACAATTATAGTGAATAAATAAACATGACATGACCATTTTAAGAAACCCTAAACGACTTCTTAGCAAAAATATTATAGCGCTACAAAAAGGAAAAGATCTTGTCTAGAATTTATAAAACAAAATAAAATTTATTTCTTCCCTTAAAGACAAAACGTGATCGTTATGATCATTTGCTTTTGCTGTGCTTTTTCTTAAAACCAAAAGATCTTTTTCGCGAACAACAAACAAATTAAAGCTATTTTCAGCCTATAAAACTTTTTTAGCAACTAAATATTGATATTTTACTTTCTTGTTTATTTTTTTAATAAAAACATTAATTAATTTATACATTTTTATTTAAATGTTTTCTCTTTTATCTTCTGGGTTTTTTTTTTGTAAAATTAATTCAGTTTTATTTCACATAAAAAAAGAGTTGGGAACCATTTTAAATATCGATAATGTGGGCGTTCTTAATCGATATGTCATGATTAAGTTATTAATAGAGAATAAAAAATAAAATACTCAAGGAATTAATTAAGGCAAGAGAAAGAGAACATTAAATTAAACAACTGATCAGTTTAAAAACAAACCTAAAAATCAGTTAAAAGACTCAAAAAATATATATAAAGAAGTTTCAAAACACTAAAACTACAGATAATTTTATAAACATAACTAGAGATTAAATCACAGTACAGAATTAAGACCAGTTTTTAGATCAGACTAGATCACTTTATTAGAGATCACTTTAATAAAACTAAAGTGATCAGTCGATCAGTTCATGGTCTTGGCTGCTGATCAGTTTTAAAGATGAATTCAGGAACAGTTTAAAACCAAAACTAGAGATCAGTTAAATGAAATTTTAAAACCATAAAACTACAGATCAGATTTATAACAGATAACTAGAGATCAATTCATAGTACAGAAGTAAGATTAGTTTATTTCACAGACTACATCACTTTATAGTTCAGGCTCGAGATCAGTTCATGGTCTCGGCTGCAGTTCAGTTTTAAAGATGAACTCAGGATCAGTTTAAAACCAAAACTACAGATCAGATTTAATACACATAACTAGAGATCAATTCATGGTACAGAATTAAGATTAGTTTATTGCACAGACTAGATCACTTTATAGTTCAGGCTCGAGATCAGCTCATGGTTCTTGGCTGCCGATCAGTTTTAAAGATGAACTCAGGATCAGTTTAAAAAATAAACTTTAGATTTGAAGTCTACATTTTTTGATCAGTTTATAGCCATAGATTTTAGTTTATATTATAGACTAGAGTTTAGTCTATAATATAGACTAGAGTTTAGTCTATAATATAGACTAGAGTTTAGTCTATATTATAGACTAGAGTTTAGTCTATATTATTGACTAGAGTTTAGTCTATAATATAGACTAGAGTTTAGTCTATATTATAGACTAGAGTTTAGTCTATATTATTGACTAGAGTTTAGTCTATATTATAGACTAGAGTTTAGTCTATAATATAGACTAGAGTTTAGTCTATAATATAGACTAGAGTTTAGTCTATAATATAGACTAGAGTTTAGTCTATATTATAGACTAGAGTTTAGTCTATAATATAGACTAGAGTTTAGTCTATAATATAGACTAGAGTTTAGTCTATAATATAGACTAGAGTTTAGTCTATATTATAGACTAGAGTTTAGTCTATATTATTGACTAGAGTTTAGTCTATAATATAGACTAGAGTTTAGTCTATATTATAGACTAGAGTTTAGTCTATATTATAGACTAGAGTTTAGTCTATATTATAGACTAGAGTTTAGTCTATATTATAGACTAGAGTTTAGTCTATATTATAGACTAGAGTTTAGTCTATATTATAGACTAGAGTTTAGTCTATATTATAGACTAGAGTTTAGTCTATATTATAGACTAGAGTTTAGTCTATATTATAGACTAGAGTTTAGTCTATATTATAGACTAGAGTTTAGTCTATATTATAGACTAGAGTTTAGTCTATATTATAGACTAGAGTTTAGTCTATATTATAGACTAGAGTTTAGTCTATATTATAGACTAGAGTTTAGTCTATATTATAGACTAGAGTTTAGTCTATATTATAGACTAGAGTTTAGTCTATATTATAGACTAGAGTTTAGTCTATATTATAGACTAGAGTTTAGTCTATATTATAGACTAGAGTTTAGTCTATATTATAGACTAGAGTTTAGTCTATATTATAGACTAGAGTTTAGTCTATATTATAGACTAGAGTTTAGTCTATATTATAGACTAGAGTTTAGTCTATATTATAGACTAGAGTTTAGTCTATATTATAGACTAGAGTTTAGTCTATATTATAGACTAGAGTTTAGTCTATATTATAGACTAGAGTTTAGTCTATATTATAGACTAGAGTTTAGTCTATATTATAGACTAGAGTTTAGTCTATATTATAGACTAGAGTTTAGTCTATATTATAGACTAGAGTTTAGTCTATATTATAGACTAGAGTTTAGTCTATATTATAGACTAGAGTTTAGTCTATATTATAGACTAGAGATTAGTCTATATTATAGACTAGAGATTAGTCTATATTATAGACTAGAGTTTAGTCTATATTATAGACTAGAGATTAGTCTATATTATAGACTAGAGTTTAGTCTATATTATAGACTAGAGTTTAGTCTATATTATAGACTAGAGTTTAGTCTATATTATAGACTAGAGTTTAGTCTATATTATAGACTAGAGTTTAGTCTATATTATAGACTAGAGTTTAGTCTATATTATATACTATTTTATTTCATTTTCTAAAATATTTGCCATAATTATAGTTTTAATTTCTTAACTCTCATTTGTTTTCAGTTTTGTTGCCCAATAAAATCTCACATTAATCATTTTTTTTTCTTAAATAATTTTTTATTGTTTAATTTAATTTCATATTAAATTCCCATCATAAGTATTTGCTTAAATCCATCATTCCTTTATAATATTTCCATGGATAAATAGGTCATCCTTTTCATTATGAATAAAGACCGCTGTTAACTTGGAATCAAAATATTGTTAAAACTTAATTTTAATAACAAAAGAAGTTCCCAGGTCGTTTTTGAGACTTTTTTATATAAAAATTTTAATTTGCATAAATTTCGTATAAATTCCCTACAATAATTTTTTGTTATAATTTTTTTATTGAAATTGTGGATGCTTTTTTTGTATCAGATTTCTGTTAAAAATTTGTATTATCATTGTTGTAGTTTTTTTTAATTTATATTTTATGGTTTTGTTTGTTCATATTAAAAAATTATTATATAATATTTACTATAATTTTACAGTTAAATAGAGTTAACTGTTAGTTTTATGAATCATAAATTAAACTGAATGAGAATTTTATTTATATGAAAGGGAAATTACAGAATTTTCAAAAAAAAATATTGAAAATAATAGAAATTTTATTCTAAAATTTATTTAAAAATAGAATTTAAAAGAATATTCAAAATATCTTCTACTTGATTGATTTATGTTAGACAAAATTGTTTTTGTCTTTCAAAATTCCCTGTACAGGTGTCAAGTTTTAAACAACCGTTGACCTTTATTTTCTAGCATAAAGACAGAAAACACCATAATTAATATTGTTAACAACGCCTCTCTTCAATATTTGAAAGAATTTTTCGAAAATTCATTAGAAATTTATACAAAACATTTGAAAAAACAAAAACACAAAAATTTTGCGCAACATGAAACCAAATAAATCAAGAGAAAAGAAAACAAAAAACAAAAAGCCTTGAAAAGAATGTTAATCGTGGAAGCAAAGAAAAATTGCACAAGTTAAAATATTCCTCTACCTGTTCCAGGATTCTTTTCTAAAGAGATCTCTTGTTTAAAGAAAACATGAATTAAATTGAAATAATTTATTAAAAAAAGGTCAAAGGTTAAAATCATAGTTTTTTTCCCCCTTAAAAAAAGGCCACCCAATTAGTTTTTTTACTTTTAATTTTATCTCATTTTATATAATGTTCATATCTCTTATTTCTTTATTTAAAACAAATAAGAATGCTATATATGACTATGCCGAATCTATAATGCCCTACACCACAAAACAGAAACACTTAATGAGTCATAAAATTACTTATATTTTTGTCTATAACTTTTTTTCCAACTGAACCGATTTTTGGACCAGTAATGAAGTACATATAACTTAATATTATGACAAGATTTTATTCTAATTTGTCGATTTATGATTCATAATATCACGAAGGTTCTTCCCTCGAATTTAGAGGTTGACTCAAATATCTTTTAATATACTGAACCGATATTGCTGGTTTTAAATAGTAAACTTCTCAGGACTATAAAAAATACTCAGGGCTAAATTTCATTAAGCTCTGACAATTACAGACAAATAGACAAACAGAGGAGCGTAACTAAATCGACATACATTATGGGGTCTTAACTGATTCCTTCTTAACGTTACACTCGAAATATCAAAGTTAATATTCTCTCTGCACTACGTGTAGTGTCATTTCTATTCTAAATTTCGACATACATTGTGGGGCCTGAGATGATTCTTTCTTAGCGTTACACACGGAATAAAGAAGTTTATACACCTCCTTAACACACTTTTGAAAAAAGTGGCATTTCTATTCTAAATTTCGACATACATTATGGGGTTCGAGATGATTCCTTCTTAGCGTTACTCACGGATTAACAAAGTTAATATACCTCTTTACCACTTGTAGCGAAGGAGGGTCTTATCTATATTTGTATTATATTTAGTCTCTTTCTTTAAGAAAAAAGTGTCATTTCCACTCTAATTTTCGACATACATTATGGGGTTCGAGATGATTCCTTCTTAGCGTTACACACGGAATAACAAAGTTAATATACCTCTTCACCACTTGTAGCGAAGGAGGGTATTAAAAATACCTCTCACTCTTATCTATATTTGTATCATATTTAGTCTCTTTCTTTAAGAAAAAAGTGTCATTTCCATTCTAATTTTCTTTTATTATTAATCCTTTTTGTTTCATACACGTTCCCTTTTCTATTTTCATTCTTTTCTCCTCTATTCATTTCAAATAATCGTTCTTATTTATTTGTTACCTAAAACTAGTTCATTATTTGAAGTTTTTCTTCTTTTTGTAGTTTAAATAAAACAACAGTTTTTAAATCCAAAGATTTACAGCGTTTTTTTCCTTTCATTTTTTTTGGGTTTTTAGTGTATTTTTTTGGAAAAAATACGATCTAATTTCATGCCGTGTTAGGCAATTTATAAGAGTTTTACAAAAAAAAGAAAGGACGTGTGTGACTTTTAAAGGAAAAGTAAATTTTATTTAGAACAGATAAGTTAAGGAGACAAAAAAAAGAGGTTTCCAGGCTTAAAAGTGATAGCAGAATATCTCGAGAAAAATGAAACCTTAAAAGGGGTTACTAAAATCACACAACACGTGGCTTTTATCTTAAGTGGTACTAATAGTTTAAACGTTAGTCTAGACTATAGATTAAAGTCTAGTAAGTAATATAAACTAAACTCTAGGCTATAATATAGACCAAACTTTAAACAAAACTCCTGTATATATCAAAAACTAAACTCTAGTCTAGTAACTTAACTCTAGTCCATAATATGGGCTAAACTCTAGGGCATTACATAGACTTGAGTTTAACCTATTATATTGAGGAATCCTCTAATGTATAATTCAGTGTTCAGTTTAGGTTAAGTTTCAAGTTTAATGTAGTCTATATTAGACTAGAGTTTAGTCTACTTGTTAAACCACAATTTAGTCCCACAATAGATTAGAGTTTGATGTATATTATGGACTAAAATTTGGACTATACTATTAACTCGATTTAAACATATATTATAGACTAGAGTTTAAAATAAACTATAATTTAATCTATAAATATACAAGTGTTAAGTCTATATTGACACCACAGTTTAGATCATAAGGAGTGATCTAAACTGTGGTGTCAATATAGACTAATATTTTTAACCGTTTTCAGAAAGCTTTTCATTAACGTTTTTTTAGTACTTTTTTTAGCCACCATGTTTAAATTCTCCTTAAACGAGAGTCCAATATTTCTTTACTGGCCTTAGCTCCGTGTAACTTGGAGAATCTGTTTTTGTTTTGTACAAATACCACAAGAGCAGTAATCTTGTATCACTCAAGGGCTTCTTTACCATAGTGAAATGATGCCAAGTCTGGCCAAAAAATATCATTATAAAGTCTTATGAATGGAGGCAGACTTTTTGGTAAACAATCCAAATGATTGGCTTCTTTTGCCGCAACTGTATATTGCTGGCCATACCAAACGATTTTTTGGAAACTTTTTACTGCTTTTGGTCGCTTAACTTTTCTTCAACATTTCCTCGAGCATTAGCAACATAAAATTTTTGAACAGAAAATTACATCCCGGAAAACTTGACTTCCATTTCCATGCTCTGTTTTTGGCCTCTAAATTTTTAGCAGCCCTCTTGTGGGGAACTTTTTGAGACTTGTATGTTTTTGAACCTGCATTTGCTTTAACCTTTCGTATCAAATAGTCCAAGCACTGAGCTACCGGATGTCTTGGGAGTTTTTTTGAAAATGCTTTCTACTTTTTTTGACTTAAGAAACATGATGTGAAGCACTTTTTTCTACCAGAACCAAGTTTTCTATCAACGAACAGAAATGTTTAATAACATTGGAAACAGTTCAACGGCAGACCTTTCAATGCCTGTCCCAATTTTTGTAGGACCAAGTTGGATTTTTTTTTGGAAAATATTTAATTTAGTACGCACATTTTTCGGGTCACTCACTTTTAGTCAGATTAACAGTTCATTTCATTTGTTTGACATCAAATATGATAATTGACAGGTTTTATAACGTTAACTTGATCCAAAATAAGAATCAAATAATACTTAGGTAACAAGTTTTAATGAAAAACGTGTGTTAAGTATTTTTCGATCTCAACCGTTTAATAAACTAGAGTTGATTCCATATTATAGACTAGATTTTATTACTTTATTAGCTAAAATCCGATACGCTTTGCTGCCCTTATAAAATGAAACAAAAATTATTTTGGGACCAACCTTCCAATGGTCCCAATCTCTTCCCACGATCTTATCCGTCCTTTGTTCTGTCCCATAAAACAGTTACTTGAAAATTATATTGGGACCAAATTAGATATTAGATATTCGATGATCAATATTTTCTTTGTATGGAGGTTACCTCTACCCCTGATTCTAGCCGCTCCATATTTTGTTTTTTTTAAACAGTTCCTGGAAAACATTATAGCGACCAAATCTGAAAATGATTCTTTAGATATTCGATGATCAATATTTTCTTTGTATGGGTCCTGGTCCTATCGAAAGTATATGGAGATCGTTCTGTGAAAATGTCGGCTAAATCGGTGCAGTAGTTTAGGTGTCTATAAGTCCCAAACAAACACAGATTTGTTTATATATATAAATAGATTATTCTGTATTATAGACTAGAGTTTAGGCCACTTTTTAGACTCTAGTTTAGTCCATATAATAGAATTTAGAGGTGAAATTGAAAAATATTTTTATTTTTATTCTATTAAAAAATCTAGACAAATTTCTTTAATATATATATTTTTTGCATTTATTGTTTAAAATGTAAACAAAATATTTGCATAATTATTCATAAATAAATATTCATAATTTGAATGAATTCTAATTTTTTTCTTAAAAAAATAATCTTAATATTTTGTTTATAAATTATTAAAAATATAAAAAAACATATTAAAATTTAAATTTAAATTCACTTTCTTTATGATAATGAAATGTTTTCATTTTCTAAATTTTAATACAAAAAAAATGAAACTGTTAAACATGAAAAATAACAACAATTTTTGGTTAATAAAATTTAAAAAAAAAATATGTTATTATTTATTTTATTATGATTATTTAATTATTATTCATCAAGCATAATGAAAAAAACGTTAAAACGTTTAATGTTCGTTTAAGTGATTCGTTGAGGCGTTTAATTAAAAAACAAAACGTTGGCGTCAAAGCGACAGCGAAAATAAATAATTATGAGAAAGAAAAAAGATCAGTCAATAACCGTTAAATGTTTTTATTAGCAAATCTTTGTCATAAACTATTTAAATTAAGATATTTAACAAAATCAAAACTATTTATTTAAAAAATTTATAAATTTTTCTGTTAAATCTCTTGATTTTAATAAACAAATAATTAAATATTTACTTTTCGGCGGGTGTTTAGAAAAAAATCATTAATATTTATTTAATATATATTTTTTTGCATAAATTATTATTATTTAACATTAAAAACAATAACACCTACAATTTCATAATCGAAAAAAACGCTTAAGAAATGTAAACAATGAAAGTGGCATCTCTATTCAATAAATGTAAACAAATGTTTAGAGCATGAAAGTAACAATGAAAATTAACAACGTTTTGTTTACATTTTTTTATTATTTTTGTTAAAAGCAAAATGTGTAAGCAAAATTTATAAAAATGTAACAACGTTTTTTTTTAATGAAATAAATTTAGAGATAAATTTATTTAAACATTATGAAAATTTGGTGATTTTAACTACACCAAAACAAGTGGTGAAAAAGGTTTATTAACTTTGTCATTTCCTAAGAAAACATCTCAGATAAGGTATATATATTCTTGCCGACTGATATATATATATTAAGCCGATTTAGCTGTGTTCATCTGTCTGTTTTACACGCTCACATTCACCAGCAAATTGGTTCAGTATATTAAAATATATAGATCGATATCTGAGGCAACCTCTAAGTTCAAGCAAAATCTTCAACTATAAGTCAACAAATTAAAATGACATTTTGTCATAATT
This sequence comes from Cochliomyia hominivorax, assembly GCA_004302925.2. Classification (NCBI taxonomy): domain Eukaryota; kingdom Metazoa; phylum Arthropoda; class Insecta; order Diptera; family Calliphoridae; genus Cochliomyia; species Cochliomyia hominivorax. The sequence continues at coordinate 88,036,438 of PYHX02000158.1, read as the reverse complement.
ATCAAAATCGGTTCAGTAGAAAAAATTTATAGTAAAAATATATAACTAATTTTATGACTCATTAATATCCTGATTCTGTTAGACAATTGTATCGTCTTGCTTGAGGAAGAAATGTAGTGGAATTTATGATTCTAATATCACTAGGAAGCGCATAAACTTCACACATACATTTACATTATAGTATTATTCGGAAATAATAATAAATGAGATTTAATATCAGATTTAAGCCCTTTATGGTAATATTTGGAAGGGGGATTGTATGAGACTTTTGAGAAATAATGCACCGAACCTCGTGGAATTTGCCAAATTATTTCAGAATATTATAAAACGAATATGTGTAAAATTTCCTTAAAATCTCTTTATATTTAGCACTTTTGTGACCTTAAATCCCCATTCCGGAAAAAATGACACATAAGACGTTCACAATATACATCTGCATCATTATAAAAAATCAAAAAAGCAATAGTTAGACTATTGCATTTTTGATCCAACATGACCTTTAAGTCTCATTTTTATAAAATATTTAATAAAACTTGCCACGTGGAATAATTTTAGTATAAATCCAAAAAGAATGTGAGCTTTGTTGGAATCATTTTTCTATAAAGACTATTCCTTCCCAGAATTATAAAATGAACACCAATTCTATCTAAATTCATCATCAAAATTTTATTTTTGTCTATTTTGAAGTATCAAGTCGTGTACAGTAATTTTACTAAATCAAATATTTATTATCAAAGACAACAACCATTATATTCATATAAAAAGCCAATATTAACTTATAGAATCAAAAATAAAATACTCAAATGTCTAAAGACGAATAAACTGTCGTAAATCGTCTAACAGAAAAAAGGCATAAATGTCTGTAAGTGTATGTGTACAAACAGTACCGGGAGTACTTGTCGTTTGATAGAAAATCTGGTTCAGGTAGAGGAAATGGTCATTATGACCATTTCCTCTACCTCCAAAAAAGTAGAAAGAGCTCCCAACACACCCGGTAGGTAAGTAATTCGGTTAGCTAATGGCTCGGACTATTTGCTACGAAGAGTTAAAGCTAAAAGGTTGAAAAACATACGAGGCACAAAAAGTTCCCAACAGGAACGATGCTTACAATTTAGAGACCAAAAACAATTGAAGTCAAGTTTTCTAAAAATAAATATTCATGCTGCATTATAGATGATGAAACATATGTTCTGGCAGAGTTTTAGCAACTCCCATGTCAAAAATTTTATGTTGCTGAAGAAGAGTTAAGGACCCAATTGCAAGCATATGCAGTTGCAGTAAAATAAGTTAATCATTTGCTCCAACGGGCTCAATCAATAATGAAAGGAATGTTCACAATAACTGCTGCTTCCATTCAAAAGACTTAATAATGTGATTTCTTTTTTTTGGCCTGATCTGGCATCCTGTCACTATGGTTAAGAAGTTAGGAGTGGTCTAAGAACAATAATGTCGTATTTGTACCCAGAGAGGGTAATCCTTTCAACTGCTAGGGGAAAAGCACAGTGGAGAGATATTTTTGGCTCTTGTTCAAAGAAAATTGAAGAGGACAAAATAGGTGTCTAAAAGTGTTCCAGACTTTAAATGGAGATAGACTACCTGTGACAGAAAGCTCTATAAAAACGTAATTAATATATAGACTAAACTCTAGTCTATATTATATACTAAACTTTATTCTATATCATCTATACTTAACTCTAATCTATGTTATAGACCAAAAATCTAGTCTAAAATTTCGACTAAACTCTGGTCTAAGTTATAGACTAAAAACTAGTCTATAACATAAATTCGACTTAACTCTAGTCTATGTTATAGACTAAGAACTAGTCTAAAATTTCGACTTAACTCTAGTCTAAATTATGGCCTGATCTTTAGTAAAGAAAAATTATTTAAAGTTCACTTCTCAATAATTTTGAATTTAATTTGACATTCACATTTTATTCATTTATATATCAGATATCAGATTCATATTTCTTTGTCAAAAATATAACATTAATTGCATTTTTTTCTTTAAAATATTATTTAATTATTATTTTATTAAAAAAAATCGTGTACCAGAAAAAAATAATTCAAATTATTCTTTGTCTGAAAAATTTTCTCATAATCAATTTTGTGATTTAAAAAACTTTTTTAAGATGATGATTTTACAAAAAAAGTCTACTAATTAAAGTTTGTTTTTCTTCGCCTCCCAAAAAAAAATAACCTTCAAATCAAAACCTTTAAAATTTTACATGATCTTAACACAAATATTAACGAGATAAAAATCAAATTAGAGGAATGATTTACAGTCTTTTTTATATTATAAGAATATTTTTTTATGATGTAATTAAACCTTAAAATGGTAATAATAATGATATAATTTAACAAAGGAATTAGAAGGGGAGAAAATGAGGGAGATAATTAAAATTAATGAAGTTGTTAAGAAATGAGATAAAAAGTAAGGTTAGATAAGATGAATATTAATAATAGAAATAAGAAAAAGTTTGTAAGTTTGTGTTATTTTCATAAGGAATTTTATTAAATTTTAAAATATGAATATTTCAGCTTTAAATTAAAAAAGAATTAACACCTTTTCTAATTTATAATAAAATTTTTTCAAACATTTTTAGGTTAAACAGAGTTGTATTTCGGTGTTATGAACATAAACAAATGCTGACAGTTGTGAGCCGCTAAACAAACAAATTCGCGATTTAGTTCTTCCCTTTAATTCGCCGTATTGTTGTTCTATCCAATTTTAAATATGACATTTCTTCAATGACAGTTTTCTGTCGGAAATAAGGAGTGGGATTGAAAAATTCTTAACTCATGTATGTTAAGAATTTTCAAGAAAAAATTATTTTTACAATTTAAACTACTTGTGATAAAATGTTGAACCTTTTTCGGAAACCCATCCATCAAAGATTTAAAAGTGCTTCCTGTCACCTTGTTCGAACAGATAGTCCATCTCTGTTTAAAATCTAAGTTAGTTTTGGACAACTTTTTTGTGCTCCTCAATTCGCTTTTAACAACAACCCAATATCTCTTCACTGGCCTTAGCTCCGGGCAGTTTGGAGAATTTGCCTTTCTTAGTACAAATATCACATTATTGTTCTTGTACAACTTAAGGGCCACTCAAGTGACAGGATGCCAAATCAGGCCAAAAATTAGCGGACACATTATGAAGTCATATGAACAGAAATACACTTTTTTGTAAACCGTGTTGCCGCAAATGAATATTGCTTGTCAGACTTCATATTTTTTACCAGAAAAATTGCCAGAAATCTGCCAGAACATACGTTTCGTCATCCATTATGCAGTAAGAATATTTTCAAGAATATTGTCAAGAAAACTTGACTTCAATATGCTCTGTACTCTGTTTAGTCCTCTACATTTTTAGCAGCGTTCCTGTCAGGAACTTTTTGAGCCTTATATGCTTTTAAGCCGGCATTAGCTTTAACTATTTGTATCAAACGATCCGAGAACTGTGCTAACCGGGCTAATTTCCTGCTGGTTTTATTGGGAGCTCTTTGAAAAATGCTTTATATTTTTGTAATGCCCACAAATTACATTGAATAAATGCTGGCTCCGGTCAAATTGTGGGAGAACAGCAGTAGTTTATATTGTACGTATGAAGTAAGCATACGTCGGGAATTCTGAATTTCGATCATCACTGCTTTAGGGACACGTCTTCTACATGAACCAAGTTTTCTTTCAGCGGACATTAGAAATAGTTTGACGGTAGACCTTTGAATGCTTGACCAACATTTTGGAAGGACCAAGTTGGGTTTCATTCAAAATAGTTAACACTTTTAGTATGCACATTTTTCTGATCCCTAATTATAATCAGATTAACATATATTCATTTGATGACAGCTGACAGGTTTAACAAAGGTAACTTGATCCAAAAAAAAATCAATTAATCCTTGAGTTAAAAGTTTTAATGAACAAATGTGTGTTAAGAACTTTTCGATCTCACTCCTTAAACAAAATATTTGCCTTGTATTATATAACCCATTTAATTCACCCTAAATATTGTTCTTCCAACTTAACTTAAATATGACACTTTGTCACTGTCACCTATATTTTTTTAAAATATTCACCTAAATTCCATTAACTATTTTAGTCTTTCATGTTGACAACTACACTCTTAAAAAATATGTTTTCCATCAATCATTCCATTCTCTCTCTCTCGCAATCACTCATTCGTTGAATTGAATGAAATGAATGAAACTTTATTCTAAATTTGATACTTTTTGATATGAAAAGTGTCATGTTTACACTCACAAAAAAATTTACATAAGAAAATTTTTAATAATTATTACACTGAAATTTAATCTTAAACCATTTAACTAATATTAACCACAAACTAGAATAAAAAAAACATGCGACATGAAAAAACACAACAAAACTATTGTTTACAATTTATGACTTATTCACCACACAAACAAGCAAATCACACATTCACCAAACCAACAATCGAGCGAGCGGGCGATCGATCGATCGATCGATTCTTGGTTAATTTCATCAAGGGGGAAAAATAATGAGAAACAGGTAATAACATCTAACATAACGGTTGCCGTTTTGTTGTATGTCTATATTGACTGTCTCGCAATGTGACAATTAAACTTTAGTACACATTATTATTGACACCTTGCCGCTGGTGACTGCCATTTATAAACACGTGTCAAATCAATGGAAATTTAGTTGTAAATGTATTGAAGGAAAAAAACAGTTACAAGAGATTAAAGTATTTTTGTTGTAAAACTATAGATAAATAAAGATTCTTGTAGCGATAGGAATTATAGGAAATACAATACAATAACAACAACAACAATAAAATATATAAACTTTAGAGGAATTTAAACAGGTAAAGATTTATTAAAGGAGATAAGATCCCTCTTTAGTATTGTAAGTATTGACAAATGAAAATGCAGGAGGGAGAGAGAGAAGGGAAGTGTAAATAAGACTGTTAACAGTTATTTAAATTCGGAAGTTAATTTCCTGGGAAGGAACATGTTAACATTATAAAAATATTATACAATTTTTTTCTAACAAATAAAAATTACCAGAAGATCATGAGATCATGATAAGAACTATAATGCTCTCAATTTTTTCTCTCTTTAGAAGATCAAATTAGTTAAAATGATCGAGAGGATTAAATAAAACCTAAAGTATTATACCTTTTGATCCTCTGCTCTTTCACTTTAATTCTAGAGGATCTCGAAAATGCTTAAGCTAAACATTTTGAAAAGATCGCAAATAAATCATTAAGAACTTTAAATTGAATATCTCATTTGATCATTTTAGAACAGATAACGATCATTGTAATTGATAGATGGATTATAGAGTTAAAATTCTCCTCTTCAATCTTTGATCCTCACAAGATTGAGAACAACTAATGAGTGATCTATTATTCAAAAAAATTATTCCTTAAAAATATATTTAAAACTTCGGGGAATACAAATCGCTAGGAAGCGTCATACACTTTAAGTTAAAACTTCATAGATCATAAGTTAAATGTTATAGATCATTAATTATTAAACCAGCGATCTATATCTGATCCAAAAAGTAATATTTTTCTTGTCAAGAAATTTTCAATAAAATTTGAAATTTTCACTAAAAATTTGAAATTTTCACTAAAAATTTGAAATTTTCACTAAAAATTTGAAATTTTCACTAAAAATTTGAAATTTTCACTAAAAATTTGAAATTTTCACTAAAAATTTGAAATTTTCACTAAAAATTTGAAATTTTCACTAAAAATTTGAAATTTTCACTAAAAATTTGAAATTTTCACTAAAAATTTGAAATTTTCACTAAAATTTGAAATTTTCACTAAAATTTGAAATTTTCACTAAAAATTTGAAATTTTCACTAAAAATTTGAAATTTTCACTAAAAATTTGAATTTTTCACTAAAAATTTGAATTTTTCACTAAAAATTTGAATTTTTCACTAAAAATTTGAAATTTTCACTAAAAATTTGAAATTTTCACTAAAAATTTGAAATTTTGACAAAAAAATTGAAATTTTCACTAAAAATTTGAAATTTTCACTAAAAATTTGAAATTTTGACAAAAAAATTGACATTTTCAATAAAATTTGAAATTTTCACTAAATTTTGAAATTTTCACAAAAAATTTGAAATTTTCACTAAAAATTTGAAATTTTCACTAAAAATTTGAAATTTTGACAAAAAAATTGAAATTTTCACTAAAAATTTGAAATTTTCACTAAAAATTTGAAATTTTGACAAAAAAATTGACATTTTCAATAAAATTTGAAATTTTCACTAAATTTTGAAATTTTCACAAAAAATTTGAGTTCCCTTTTTTAAATCTACATCATTAAAATGATCTATTACCTCCAGAAACAATAAAAAAAAAACAAGGTGTAATATTTCTAAGTATCTTGTACACACATCAAAAAATAAATGGGTCAGTCTGTCATCGCAAAGATAATTCGTTTAACGAAATAAAAGTGTAACCAAAGACTTTTGATCCCCGGAGAGGGGGAGATAGACATAGAGCGAGAAATATAAAAGATTATTTGACGAAATGTCATAAGTTTAATGGAAGCAAAAGGGTTAAGATTCATTTTTTTAGAACAAAAACATTATTAAAATAAAGAAATCTTGGGTAATTACATTAGTAATGCTTTCTCCTGTTAGAAGAAAAGAGTTTGTAAAGAAATGTTGCTTTTTTGAATAAAGAAAATTCTTTAAAAATTTTCTTTTCAAAAAAAAATTCTTTTGTTACAAAATTTTTTTCTTATTATGATTTCTGAATTGAGGTCTTTTGTTTAGTTTATAGAATAATTTTATTTGTCTGTTACATTAAAAAAATAACGGTGTCTACTATAATTTTTTTTCTTAAAGATCTGGTCAAAAGTGATTTTCAATTTCTTTTAAATCTGGAATTTTTTTTATAAAAAAGAAAAGTGTCGTAACTTTAGGTTAAAATTCATTGTTAAAATCTTGTTTACAATTAAGCGCCTTTTTATTTAGAGAAATAGAATTTTATGGTCCAAAATTTTTAGATTTAATCATATAATTTAGTGTTTAAATTTACATATAATTTAGTTCAAAATCTTTAATTTCATTGTATGGTTTTTCTTTGAGGATCTATAAATATTTGTATAACCCTTTGTTAAAGTTTCCATTTAGATCTTCAAAACTAGTAATTTGATCTTTTTTCAAAAATTAATAAAAAAACAAAATTGAGTCATTGTAAATATTTAAAAAAGAGTTTAAAAAAGAAAGAGTAAAAAAAGATGATCGTTTTTCCATAAACCTCTCAATTAGAGTGATCTCCAGCTGTCATATTTAAACTGAGTTTAAACGGGTTTTCATATAAATATGTTTTTTTTTCTCTTAAAGTCTTTTTTATCTTTAAAATACTGATAAGAAAAAAATTTTAGTTAACTGATCGTTTCCAATTACTTTGCAATTCTGGCTAAAAGCATGCTCTATAGATGTCATCATTAAACTGAGTTTAACCTTCTTTTAATACAAATACGATCTTTCTCCCTTAAAACGATTTGGTAAGCTTTCGAAAGATATTGGAATATGTATTTCATATCGGATTTCTATCTGCATGACATGCGAGATTTTAACGGACAGAAAAATGTCTGGAAGTATGAAATTTTTTCCCGACATTTCGGCTTTATTTCTGTCACTGAAAACGCATGTGAAGAAAAGTTAACAATATTATCTCGGTCATCTGATATCACACTAGTTTGAATGTAGACGCATAGGGATCACTTCGGTAATAAACTGGCCGATGAACTAGCCAGAGAAGGTCCTGCATTTAATATATCAAACATGGAGTCAATTGCTTGATTATATTAGAAGCAGTATTTTCAAAAACCTTCTCAAACGGCTCGAATCTCAAACTCTAGAATCAAATTATGAAACACTTTTTAATTAACTTTAATTCCAGCTGTCATTTTTAAACCTAGTTTAACCAATAGCCAATTAAATTCATTAATTTTTCCTTTGACCCTCTGGTTAATCTTGTTTTATTACTCTGAAATAAAATTCTTTAATTATTTGATCATTGATCAGTTCTTTTGCAACTCTTTTAAATAAAATTAACAGATTTACAGCTGTAATCTCTAAACTCAGTTTAACCATTTGACAATGTAAATTAATTCACATTTGCAATAACTCTCTTCTTAAACTCCTTGTGTTACTCTGAAACAGAATTGTTGAATTATTTGATATTTGATCGCTTTTGTCACAACTTCTTTAATGAACATAAACTCAAGCTGTCATCGTTAAACCCAGTTTAATTATTTCCCAATATTCGTCTTAATCTCATTTTATTGATCTGATATAAAATTCTTAAACTATTTAATCATTGATCTCTTGCAACCCTTTTAATTAACATGAACTCCAGCTGTCATTTTTAAACTCAGTTTAACCTTTTGCCAATATTAATTCAATATTTTCCTTTCCACTCCTAAATCTTCCTTATGATCTTAAATCTTTTTAGAATTATCATTGTAATTGAAAAGAATTGACATAATTTTGCCTTAATAAACTCCACCCTCTAGTTTTCTTAATTAAGTCGGAAAAAAATCGCCCACTTTTCTTTTCAATCCCCCCTCTAACAAAATCATAAATTTTTCTTGTAAATAACCAGAAAAAAATACCCTAAAAACGTCATGCTTTAATTAAATATTTACGGAGACTAATTTGATCACCCGTAAAAAATACTATCTATTTTTAAAAATCACTATAACTCCCTTCTTTAACTAAGAAAACACCTTAAAATAATAAAAATAAAACAGAACTTGTTAAAATTGTTATTAAAACTAGAAATCCAAAAATAAAAAATCCCAAATTTGTTGTACCTGTTCCTAAAACACAAAGTAGGGCCTCTTAAAACAAACAGTAGCCTTTTAATGAAAGAAGAAAGATTCAATGAAAATGTGGTTTAAAGCCAACAAATTTGTTTAAGAATTTTAATTCTTAGGAAATTTTCTTCTTTGGATTACAAAATTTTCAAAAAGAGAATTTAAGTCAGTGTTTAACAAAAAAGAAAGAGAGATTATTTGTTAAAGATTAAAATCGAAGAGAAGAATAATGGAATAGAGAATGTTTTAAATGTAAACAAACGATCTTTTCCAAACATTTCTTTAAGACCTTGTGCAGATCGTTTTGTAAAGGTTGCGGGAGAGAACGTGTGAGCGGAGAGTGTGTAAGCAAAGTGAAATTTTCGAAGCGATCTTTAAAAAAATTAAATTTTTAAATATAAAATTAATGAGAATTTAATAAAATTAAAAAAAATAAAAGAATTTAGTGAAACAAAATAATATTTTAAAAATAATAAAAATTGTTAAAAAAATATTAAATTTTATAACAACAAATATTGAAAATCAGTTGACAAAATTTAAAATAACATTAAGTGAATAATGAATATATAAAAATTTATTTTTACTTAAATTTATTAAAAATTTCAATTTGAAAATTTTAGGGAAAATTTTCAAATTTTAGTCAAAATTTGAACTTTTAGTGAAAATTCCAATTTTAGTGAAAATTTAAAATTTTAGTGAAAAATTTTAATTTATAGTCAAAATTCATTAATTTACAAAAAATTCTTATTTTGGAAAAATATTATATTTTAAAAGAAAATGTAAAATCCTACGAAAAATTAAAATTTTAGGCGAAAATTTCAAAGAAAAAATAAATTTTTAGTGAAAATATAAATTTTTATAAAAAAATTTCGTTTCTTCAGAGAAAATTTTAATTTTATGCGAAAATTTCAATTAAGTAAAAATTAAATTTTTTTGTAAAAATTTCAAATATTTAGTGAAAATTTCAAATATTTAGTGAAAATTTCAATTTTTTAGGAAAATTTCAATATTTTAGTGAAAATTTGAATTTTTTAAATTTTTAGAAAAAAAATTAATTTTTAACTGAAACTTTCAATTTCTATTAAAAGTTTTAATTCAATTTTAGTTAAAATTTCAATTTCAGAGAAAATGTCAACTTTTAAAGACAATTTAAAATTTTAATGTAAAAATTAATATTTTTTATGTAAAAATGTAAATTTTAGTGAAAATTTCAATTTTTAGTGAAAATTTCAATTTTTAGTGAAAATTTCAATTTATAGTAAAAATTTCAATTTTTAGTAAAAATTTTAATTTTAATTGAAAATTTAAATTTCAAGTGAAAATTTAAATTTTATGTAAAAATTTCAATTTTTAGAAAAAATTTGAATTTTAAGTGAAAATTTCAATTTTTAGTGAAAATTTAAATTTTAAGTGAAAATTTAAATTTTTATTGAAAATTTCAATTTTTAGTGAAAATTTAAATTTTTAGTGAAAATTTAAATTTTTAGTGAAAATTTTTAATTTTTAGTAAAAATTTCAATTTTTAGTAAAAATTTAAATTTTTTAGTGAAAATTTAAATTTTTTAGTGAAAATTTCAATTTTTAGTAAAAATTTCAATTTTTAGTGAAAATTTCAATTTTTAGTAAAAATTTCAATTTTTAGTGAAAATTTCAATTTTTAGTGAAAATTTCAATTTTTAGTAAAAATTTCAATTTTTAGTGAAAATTTAAATTTTTAGTGAAAATTTCAGTTTTTAGTGAAAATTTCAATTTTTATTGAAAATTTCAATTTTAAGTGAAAATTTCAATTTTAAGTGAAAATTTCAATATTAAGTGAAAATTTCAATTTTAAGTGAAAATTTCAATTTTAAGTGAAAATTTCAATTTTAAGTGAAAATTTCAATTTTAAGTGAAAATTTAAATTTTTTCATGAAAATTTCATTTGAGCGAATTTGATTTTTTTTACAAAAAATTCCGAAAATTTTAATTTTTACTTAAAATTTGAATTTTGAGCGAATTTGATTTTTTTTACCAAAAATTTTAATTTTTAGTTAAAATTTTAGTGAAACTTTAATTTTTTAGTGAAATATTTTATGAAAACTTGAATTATGAAAATTTTGGTGAAAAGAAAAATTTTTAGTGAAATATTTTTTATTTAGTGAAATACTATATTTTAAGTGACATTCATAATTTTGATTTCTACTGATAATCAATTTTTTGTGAAAATAAGAATATTTGGAGATTTGGTGAAAATGAAATTTCTGAATATTTGATTGAATATTTGACTGAATATTTTTTATTAAAAATTTAAAATCGTGATTAAAAACCTAATTTTCAATAAAGTTCCTAAGTCACTGACTTATCATAGGAATGGAGCAAATGCCCCAAAAAGTTGGATTTATATTGTGAATGTAAGTTTTAAAAATAAATGAATTAAGAATTAAACTAGAATTGAATTAGATCTGAACTGGAACTGAATTAGATCTGAACTGGAACTGAACTAATGAACTGGAACTAAAATATAAATGAACTGGAAATGAGTTAAAAATAAAATAGACTTGAACTAGAACTGAACTGTAAATAACGTAGAATTAAACTGGAACTAAACTACAACTGAAATAAGTAGTGAGATTGAATAATTCTTAACACATGTTTTTTATTATAACAAGTTTTATTTGATTTTTTTATAAAAATAAAAATCTGGTTCAGGTGGAATGAAAGGTCCACATGATATTTCTCAAGCCCCAAAAATAGAAAGCATTTTTAAAAGAGCTTCCAACACATCCGCTAGGAAAGCAGCTCGAATAGCTTAGTGCTCGGACCTTTTGATACGAAAAGTGAAAGCCAATGCAGGTTTAAAAATACACAAGTCTCAAAAAGTTCCTGATAGGAACGTTGCTAAAAATTTAGAGGCCAAAAACAAAATAAGAAAATTGAATTAAAGTTTTCTAAAGTAAAATATTCTTGGTTCATATTTCGCAACGTCCTGGTTAAAAATGTTTATGTTGCTGCGGCTTGAAAGAATGTTAAAGAAAAGTTTAGGAGCTAAAAACAGGAGCCAAAAAGGTATTGGTATGGCAAGCAATATGCATGAGGCAAAAGTGGTCAATCATTTGCTACATCAGGCCCTATAAATACCGAAATTCGTAATACTTCACACATGGACACATTACACTTATTTTTGGTCCGACTTGACATGCTCTCACAATGGCAAAGAAGCCTTTGAGTGGTACAAGAACTTTAATGTTGTATTTGTATCAAGCGAGACAAATCCTTCTAACTGGAGAGATATTGGGAGCATAAAAATGATGTCCCAAAAGTGACATAAGGCACCATAAAGACGTTAATGGAGGAGTACGAAAATAGTTCAAAATTTTATTATTAAACATTAAATATAAAATTCATTCACAATTAGTACTGCAGGTTTAGTGGTTTCATTTTTATTAACACATATGTATGTTAAGAATTTTTCGATTTCACTCCTTAGAATTCACAAATAAATAAACAATAATTCGATTTAAATTTTAATACAAATTAATTTAGATTTAGACTTTTGCTAGTACTGATTTAGAATTAATGGAAATAGAACTAAAAAAGAGCCAAATAAAAGCAGAACTATAAAATTGAATTAAAAGTAAAGTGGATCTGAACTATTTTATAAAGCAGAACTCAATGATCAATGAGTTTAATTCAATTATTACTTTTTTAACATTTTCTATTATTTAAGGGAGTTGTTTTATGATCAGAAGTTTCTCTTAAAGGATTTATGATCATTTTTTTTAAAAAATAGTCAATCGAAATTAACTATTTTTATAATTTAAAGTCTTGTTAAATCTTTATATGTAATAAATTCTAATAGCACTCACCTTATCATTGAAAAGGAGTTCTATACGAGATTGATCTGAAATTTATATTAAAAATGTGAATTCAAAACAATGGAAATAATATTAAATAAATGGCAACACTTACCTCAATGGAAGACTGTCACTAAAAGGATCTGCATTAAGAAAATACAACTCTGTGAAAAGCATATGATTGTAAAACAAACAGGAAATTGGGAAATATCAAATAAGATGTAGAATATTAAGTTTAAATTTCCTAATTACAAAATCATGATTTAATATAATTGAAAGTGAAATTCGATTTATTACATTATTATTTGCTCCATATTATGCAAATTATTATTATTTTTTCTATATCAAATAACTTTAATTTCAACTTAACATAATCTACTTTCAAAGTGACCCACTTTAATGGCTTAAAACTGTAGAAATTTAATTATTCACTTCCCATATATTATTTCCTATTTTTTTTATTTTTATTTCCCTAAAAACCTAATCTACACATTTACGCCATAAACAAATAAACAAACAAGTAAGAATGCTATATACGGCTAAGCCGAATCTTTAATACCCTTCACCACCAATGCATGTGAAGTGAATTCACACACATACATAAAAACTCATATATACATCATATAGTATATAAACAATTTTCAACTACATAGGAAACACATAATGAGTCCTTAAATTATTTATATTTTTTACTATAACTTTTATTCTACTGAACCGATTTGGATAAATTATGGAAAAACAATAAAATAATTAAACTTCATGGCGGAATTTTATTCTAATCGTTTAATTTATATTTAAAGATTTTACAAAAGTTTTTTTCCTTCAATGTAGAGATTGTCTCAGATATCGTTCTATATATTTGAAAATACTGAACCATATTTGCTGGTTTTAAATGGGAAACTTTTCAGGACTATAAAATTAAACTACGTTAAGTTTAATGGCGGAATTTTATTCTAAAAAATAAAGTTCTTTGCTTGAGTGCAAAGATTATCTCAGATATCGGTCTATATATAAATAAATTAATCCGATCTTGCTGATTTTAAATAGGAAACTTCTTATTTTTATTTTAAACTCTTGATCTAAATCGACTCAGATTTTCATTTGATGCAAAAATATATATTGACTTAATAGATTCTTAAACGATTCCTACTTAGCATTACACACCGAATGACAAAGTTATTACGCCCACTTCACTACATGTAGCGGCTATAAAAATAGTAATAATAAATATTATTGTTGCTCTATTTATTTGCATAATAAATAATTAAATATCAAATATCTATAAAAATATTTTAACACCATAAAAATAATAAAGAAAAACAAGTGAAGCAAATAGGAAAACAAATAAAGAAAATGAAAGGCCATAAAGAAACTTGTAATAATAAAATACATAAAAAATTATTATTTAGTCATAATTAAAGAAAAAATTATTCAAACAAATAAAAATTTTAATTAAATAATTATTTTTTAAATAAATATTTCTTATCGTTTTCTTTACAGAATCTTTTACTTTAAATAGACATCATGGCAACTCCTTCATTTGAATACAACTCTTAAGCCAAGATCGTTTAAGCTCAGCCACGAACCACGTCAATGAAAATCGTTCAACAGAAAATACAAAAAAAATTACTTCTTGACAGAAAAATAATCTAAAAGTTCCAAAAACAAAAAATTCAAAGGCCTTAAACAAGTAATGTTTGGTCTTTTGAATACCACACAAATCTATGGCATACAACATCATCATCAGCATCATGATCATGATCAAGAATCTCATATACCACAATTAAAAGCCTCCTCAACCACTTCCTCCATTAGCTCACAAACCTTAAACCATACAACCATCAAATCTAAAAGCACAACACATCGTAGATGTTATTCTTCTGTTTCGGATTCAAGCCATAAATTCTTTTCGAATTTGACCTCCAAAAATCCTACAAATTTTATAGAGAAATTTCTTAAAACTGATCTCCTTAGTACATATGATTCAATAAAAAATTATCGTAACAATCCTACCAACAATCAAAATTCTACTACCTCCTCTCACAACAAACGTTATTCGGATCCCTTATTTGCGGAAACGGAAAGTAGCAAATTATCTTCTTTTAATTGTTTACACGGCAGTTATCGGCACAGTTTTGATGGTGAATTTTATGATCGTGTAAACGTTAAAAACTCTGAGAACAACAGTAGTAAAAATTCATTACCCCAAGATCTGTCTAAATCAGAAGAAATGACTATTAAGTGTTCGAAAAATTTATTAGCTGTAGATCCTGTCGAACAAGGCCCAGCCACATTACAGAATTATCAGAAAATACCAGAAAGTGAACATGATTTATTGGTAGATTCTTTGGTGGCCTCGAGTGGTGCTAGTTCCGGGGAGTTTAATAGTAGCAGTGATGCTACCACGAATACAACAACTGGTAATTCAAGTAGCAATAGCATCTCATCGTCGTTGTCTTCATCGAATCTTTATAAAAGACTTTCTTTTGGCGGTCGCAATTCACAGAATACGAAGCAGGAGAAAAATGGAGAGAATAATGCGCAGGCGCAACAACAACAACAACAAGATGGGGTAAGTGAAATTGATAAATAATAGAAATAAAATAAAATGAACTAAAAATGAACAAGAATAAGAACTAAATTAAAAATAAACTGGAGCTAAATTAGAAAGTTAATTAGAAACGAATCAAAAAGTGAAGTAGAAGTTATCAGGAAGAATTGAACTAGAACAGAACTAGAACTGAACTAGAACTGAACTAGAACTGAAAGAGAACTGAACTAAATTGAAATAGAGACAAACTAGAACTGAAGAAGAACTTTAGTAGAACTGAATTGAAACTGAAGTAGAACTGAACTAGAACAAAACTAGAACTGAACTAGAACCGAACTAGAACTGAACTAAAACTAAACTAGAACTGAATTAGAACTGAACTAAAACTAAACTAGAACTGAACTAGAACCGAACTAGAACTGTACTAGAACTGAACTAGAACTGAACTAGAACTGAACTAGAACTGAATTAGAACCGAACTAGAACCGAACTAAAACCGAACTAGAACCGAACTAGAACTGAACTAGAATTGAAATAGAACTGAACTAGAACTCGAACTGAACTAGAACTGAACTAAAACTGAACTAGAACTGAACTAGAACCGAACTAGAACCGAACTAAAACCGAACTAGAACCGAACTAGAACTGAACTGGAACTGAACTAGAACTGAACTAGAATTGAAATAGAACTGAACTAGAACTCGAACTGAACTAAAACTGAACTAGAACTAAACTGGAACTGAACTAGAACTGAACTGAAATTGAAATAGAACTGAATTGTAACTGAACTAGAACTCGAACTGAACTAGAACTGAACTAAAACTGAACTAGAACTGTATAAGAACTGAACTAGAACTGAACTAGAACTGAACTAGAACCGAACTAGAACTGAACTAGAACTGAACTAGAACTGAACTAGAACCGAACTAGAACTGTATAAGAACTGAACTAAAACTGAACTAGAACTGTATAAGAACTGAACTAGAACTGAACTAGAACCGAACTAGAACTGAACTAGAACTGAACTAGAACTGAACTAGAACCGAACTAGAACCGAACTAGATCTGAACTAGAACTCTCAGTTTTAATTCAGTTTTTGTTAAATTTTAATTCAGTTCTGGTTCACTTCTTGTTTCGTTTTTAATCAATTCTAATTCAGTTTTACTTCATTCCTCGTTCCGTTCTAATTTATTTCAAATTCTCCTTAATTTCAGCTAAAATCATAAAACTCGCTTCTTACACGATCCTTGCACCTCTTTAACAGTTTATTGACTTTAGATGCTAAATAATTATTTGTTCTTCTCCTCTTACTAAAGTTAACACCAGCAGCGTTTGGAATTTTAATTAACAAATTTACGTTTTGTTAAATACTTGTTTTCCTCTTAATTTGTCATTAAATAATAAATTATTTTTATTTTTGAGTGGATGAACAATGAGAAATAAATCAATTTGAAAATATGCAAATTATTTAATAAACAAAAATACTTAATTTAGCAGCTTCTTTAAAATAAATACAATAAATTTTAGTTGTTTATTAAAATTGCAAAAAAAAAAATCCAACAAAAAAACATCTGTTATTTTGTTGTTGTTGTTGTTGTTAACCCATAATTGATGATAATTTTGGTTTCACTAATTATTTGATAATATCAGGGGAAGAAAGAGAGAAGAGTGTAAATTAACGAATTGAAAGTATAAATAAACAGTAATAATTTCTGATATTGATATTTAGAGGTTAAACCCTTCAAAAGCGGCATTGATAAAATAGTGGGTAATCCTTTCTCTTATCTTAAATGTGGCATATGTTGTTTTAATTAAAGTGATTGTTATCGTATTGGGAAATAGCAGTATTAAGGTTCTTCAAATCGGATGAAATTTCAATTCGATTTTTGTTCAGTTCTACTTCAATTTGAAGGAGGAATCTATTTCTATAGTTTTAATCTGTACTGACATTATAGTGCTTTCTGTCACTTTGCTCGAACAGGTAGTCCATCTCCGTTTAAGATCTTCTGAACACCGCTCTTTTCCACACATTTTTAATGCTCTTCAATTCTCTTTATACAAGAGCTCAATATCTCTCCACTCGCTTAGCTCCGGGTAATTTAGAGGATTTGCCTCTCTATTTTTGTATCACTCAAGGTCTTGTTTACCATAATGACTGAATACCAGGTCAGATCAAAGAAAAGTGGACACATTAAGTCCTATTCATAAGACAGCAGTTTTTTCCCAGATGTTAATTTCAGTATTTATAGATCCCGTTGTAACAAATTATTAGGTTCTTTGGCCAAAACTGCATATTGCTTCCCATTTCATGAACTTTGGTCAAGAATTGAACTAAGACTGAAAAAGAACAGATTTAGAATTGAACTAAAACTGAACATGAATTGAACTGGAACAAATCAAGAACTGAACCAGACCTGATCGAGAACTGAACTAAAATATAACTGACCAAGAAATGATCTAGAACAGAAACTGAATTCATCAAGAGCTGAACTAGAAAAGATTTAGAACTAAACTAGAACTGATCTGTCTTTGATGATCAAAAACTGAACCAGACCTGATCGAGAACTGAACTAAAAGAAAACTGAATTAAAAGAGCTGAACTAGAAACGATTTAGAACTAAAGTAGAACGAGTCAAGAATTTAATTTGAACTGAACAAAAACTTTTTAAGAATAGAACTAGAACTGAACTGAAACTGAAATATATGAAAAATCCATAACTACAAAAGCAATAACCATAAAAATTTCAAGGAGATAATGGTATCAATATCATAAAAGACTTTAAACACTGAAGGTCATGCCTGCATTATTGGTTGATAACAAAGCCCTCGTTCATTAACCCGATTCTTTTTTTATTAAAACTGCACACAACCAATGAACCTTCTTTAGCTATCAATTGCTATAACGCTAAAACTCTTTACTGGAAATAGTTTTAATTATATCAATTTTTTTTTATTTTATCAATTTATAACTAAATCAAATCTAAAACTTAAATAAACTTTAAATAAGGAATCAATAAAAACAACTTTAATGATTATTATTTAAAAGTCTTTAACGATTTATCACCAATTGAAATCAAAATCTGATAAAAGAAAAAATTTAACGTTTAAAATGTATTATGATGAAATTTATGATCAGATTTTTATAATCTTTAAAAGTGATTTCGACACTTGAAATGATTTTTAGAAATAAAGATTAGATTGAAGATAATAATGAGAAAGTGAGAAGGTTTGGAAATAAGATTAACTCCGAAATGCTTGTAAAGAGTAACATTTTGAACCAGAGTTGTATTTACCTAAAGCAGAGTTGCTTTTTCAAACGATTAATTCAGTCTTTTAAATATATTTTATTATCATCGACAGCTGCTGGTAAAGCATTTATTATTAAACCCTAGAAGATTTTCCCCATGCAAATACAATTATCTTTATAAATGTAACGTTGAAACAAATTCGTAGCCTAAGTGTCTAAGGCTTTTAGCCTCCCTATAACTATTAACTTGGTAGTTTGATAAATCCAAAACAAACTATGATAAAACAAGAATATTTTAGCCAGAATTGTGCGAAACACATATGACTAAATAATTAAATACAAGTGAAAAAAAAGATAAGAGCTGTCAAACCCCCAACACCGCCACCATTATCAATAGCTATGGAAACCCCCCAATGTTTTATTTTATATATTTTCTGCAATTGCCACAATCGAAAGGGTAAAATCCAAATAACTTCTGAGCTCATAACAATACGTTTGCAATTCAGTTATCAACAAAACGTCAATGGTAAAAGGTTGAAAATTACTCGTAAACATTTACCGTTAAACAACCGAAATAATACCCCCCCAAAAAAATCAATATCTCGCACAACAAATCAAAACGTCTTATTTAAACTACAACAGAAATAAGTAACAATAAAAAAAAACAGCAGATAACGTCTGAAAGAAACAATAAACATTAAAATACACTTTAATTAAAAAACAATTAAAATTCTTTTCTGATTTCTCGCATATTTTCAGGTTACTGATAACTCAATAACACTAAATTTAACATCATCCATTATACCCACTTTAAAAGTAATTGATCTACAACGCAGCAGTTCATCAACTTCATCCTCGGGTGATTTTCTTAGTAAACGTGATCGTAAAAAAGGCGCCATGACGCCTCAACCGGAAAAGACTCCTTTAGCTAATCTTTTAACATCAACGCCCAACTCCTCCTCCTCCAGCTCCACAACTCCCACAAATAATTTCGCCAGTATTTCTCCGGAAAAAGCTCAGAGACGTAAACTATTGCAGGTTTTAGCGAATTATGATCAGCAAAATAAAATCCTACAAAGAGAACTAATGAAAGAGAAACGTCGCCGTACAGAAGAATTGGCCTGTGTGGTGAAATCTTTGTTGTGTTTTGAATCGAAACTTAAGAATGATATGAAAACGGTTAATCAACGTTTACAGGAGAAAGATGGTGAAATTTGCCGTCTGGTGAGACAGAATAGAGCTTTACGCAAAAAATTATGTAAATTGCAAGAGGAGGCAAGAGAATGTGCCCAGGATGAGGGCGTAGTGGAGGATGATGATAATGAGGAAGGTGATAAAGAGACCAAGGAATTACTCGAAGACTGTTTAGTTTTGGAAGCCTTACAATGCAACAATTGCAGAAAGCAATTCTATGACATTGAAGTAAAAGACAACTGCTCTCAGACGGGAGTGGGTAGCGGCTCCCTAAAGGAGAACAATGGCAGTAGAAATAATGGTGAGTTAAAAATAACGCTAAACTAAATTTTTTTTAAACTTAACTGAACCCGGACTGAACTGAAAATGAACTAGAACTTAATTAGAACTGAACTAGTAGAGAACTAGAACTAAACTTATTAATTCTTTAACATTTTTCCCCTTTTCCAGATGATCCCACAACTGAACACGGCTCTTCGAGTGATGATACCGTCTCATCATCGTTTTTTGGAGCCAGACGCAGTGTACGCTATACTAGCAAACGAACCTCCGGCACATTTCGTGATTATATGCGCTCACGCGCCATGAACATAGACGATCCCGCCTTAGAGGCCGAACTCAATTCGGAAGAATATCCCAGCACCATCAGTCGGGACAATTCACAGACTAGCTATGAAAAACTCAATATCTATTCACGCACCATGGAACGTATGCATGGTGTGAAGAGTGAAAGTGAACGAGATTCTGAGCAGAGTGGTTTGGACACCGTATCATCGGTAACACGCTCAAATTCTAGAGCCAGTACAAAAAGTTCGAAGAGTAGCATTAGTACAGCGACCAGTAAGGCCAGTGAAATGAGTCAAAATTTGGAAGAAGATGATGGTATATTTTCACCAACACAAGATGAAGATTTTGAGGAAGAATTAGAGGGTAAATTGAAAATCGTAAGAGGTAGAGCTTTGGAGGCTTTCTCAGAAGCCTCCCCCAAACAGATATATGAAACCTCTACAGATGATTGGTATGCTAGTGCTTCGGATCAAGAGGAAATCGAGGGAACGGTGGGTGCCAAATCTTATGGTCAGGGTGCTGTTAATCCCGTATTGGAATGCGTTAATCAAATACTATTGCAACAAAGTATGGAAGGTGTAGAAGAAAGATCTCAAACTCCCAAAAATTCAACCACACTACCCAGACGTAGTTCGCTAAGTGATCGACGCCATCAAAGATGCAATAGTAGGGCCAGTGATGGTGCTACACCAAATTCTAGAAATGGTACTTTAACACGTAAGCGAGTACACTTCTCTACCAAAAACAGCATGGTGCATGTGCCACGCAACGATGAAACCGAAGAAGATGATGAAGAGGAGAGCGTTAGTGAATTGAAAACTAATCAAATGATCTCAAGTTATCAGGGTATGTCTGCCTATATAACACATTCTCCTGCCTTAGATAGCAGTGGCCAAAGTGAACGTTTGGAAACATTTAACTATGAAAGTATTTACAGTAATGAATATGAACCTATAGGTTCGGAATTGAATTCCTCTAATTTATATGTCGATATGGAGACAACCAATAATAAGACCATTAATATTACCTTAGAACTGAATAATAAATGCAATAAATTGCCACCAGCCTTGCCACCTAAACCAGCTAATTTATTGAAGTTTAAAAAATCCCTACAACAATTAGATGAATCCCCCGATGAGCTAATAGAAGCCCATAACACAGAGGTAATGGTAGAACCTGACTATTGTTCTATATCCGAGGTTAATGTGGGCATAACTAGTGTACAAATTAGAGCTGATATACACAGAGCTCCGCTATCGGAACGTGATTTGGAATCGGTTATTGAGCAGGAAAATGATTTAGATGCAGCCACTGTGATATCAGAGGCAGCCTCACAAAAGACTGAAGAAATTGAAGAGATTTTTGCAGATATACCAAAGTTACCCAATGTGGCAGCCATTATAGCACCTAAATCTTCTTTAAAACAAAATGATTATCTAATAATGACACCCAAAATAGAGGGAAATAATAACAATAATAATAAAATGAATATTATGGGTTTAACACCCAATAATACAAGCACTCCCAATGGGATATTAAATATGCATAATAAAACCAATAAACCAGATAGAAGTTCTTTAAAATTAAATATTACACCCATAAATGGTTTGCTTAATAGCAGCACTAAATCTCCTAAACAAGACACTGTGGCCTTAAGAGCCCAAATAAGTTCTGCCAATTATCAGCAGCAATATAAACGTAAACATATGCCAAATATATTACAAGAAATCAATAAAAGATTAAGTTTACCCAATTCACCCATAACACCCACCACTCCCAAAACTTCCTCATATGGCAAATCCACCACTAATGATAATGAGGCACTTACCAGTTTGCCTTTGCAGGCTGAATTTGATTGGTATAATTTAGATGCTGAATATGGCAAACATAATTCCAGCGATTTACCCAAAGTTAATGAATCCCTCAATACGGTAATGCCAACTCTTTTGGCGGATATTAAAGAAGATGGTGAAAGTCTTATAACCACCGCAGATGAATATAATTTAGATGAGGAATATAATAATGAAATAGAACAAGATTTGGTCAACGATGCCAAATCAAATAAATTATTTAACGCTGATAGTTTATGTGAAGCCATCAATCCTTCCGCTTCGAAAGCCAAGAAAATTAAAAAGAATTTAGCAAATTTTGAGAAATTTATAGAAAATACTTCATTGACCACAAAACCTTTACCCACAAAAAGAAAAATCTATTTTGCTGGTCCCTTTGTGTGATAAAACTTAACTTAAAAGTTTAGTAAAGAAAAAAATTTACAAAATTTTTTTTGTTGATTCATTAAATCCAGAAAAAAATTAAAATAATTAATTTTATTTTTCTTTTAATTTGTTATTATTTTATTAGTTTATTTAACGTGTATTTTATTAAAATTTTATTATTAATTAATTAATTAATTTTTTTTTTAATTTCATACTAAAATTCTGTTTGATTATAAATTTATTAATTTTTTTATTAAAATTAACAAAGACACACACACACACACACACACATCTTCCTAGTATTTCTGTTAAATATATATATGAAATACCCTAAATGTTTATTATATAATTAATTACTTTTATTGATAAGAACACAAACAATTTGTATACAATCAATCATTTAGTTTAAACTAAGAAAAAAAATTGTTAGTAAAATTAAAAATAAAATAAAAAATGTATTAATTTTAAAACATTAATAAAATAAAATAAAATTAAAATTTTTAAGAAAAAAATCCATATTTTACGTCTTTTCTTGCTCAAGAAACACCCTGTTTAGTGAATCCAACAATCAAATTGTAATAGAAGGAGGTTTAGTATTAGCTAAGTCACAAACCAAAGTTATCACTTAAACCCTATGAAAACAAGAAGACTCATCCTACAAACTTAATATAATTCCAGTTATTTATATTATTTTCTATCAGTGTTGTCAATTTAACCATTTAATGCCAAAATTTAGACATTTACAGATTCGTTTAGCCAACGAAAATTTAATTTTGCTATTAAATATTTTGTAGCCATTTCCATCATTTTTATATTTAAACTTAAAATTTCTAAAGAAAATCGCTATAAATATTCAAAAAAAAAACACTGAAAATTCAAATTTTCACTGAAAATTCAAATTTTCACTGAAAATTCAAATTTTCACTGAAAATTCAAATTTTCACTAAAAATTCAAATTTTCACTAAAAATTCAAATTTTCACTAAAAATTCAAATTTTCACTAAAAATTCAAATTTTCACTAAAAATTCAAATTTTCACTGAAAATTCAAATTTTCACTAAAAATTCAAATTTTCACTGAAAATTCAAATTTTCACTAAAAATTCAAATTTTCACTGAAAATTCAAATTTTCACTGAAAATTCAAATTTTCACTAAAAATTCAAATTTTCACTGAAAATTCAAATTTTTTTTTTTTAAATTCAAATTTTCACTAAAATTCAAATTTTCACTAAAATTCAAATTTTCACCAAAAATTTTATTTTCAATAAAAGATTTTAACTTTTCCCGGAAAATTCTAAGTTTCGCTAAAATTCAAAAATATAATAATTTTTAACTTTCCACTGGATTTTAATTTTTACTAAAAATTCAATTTTTGTCCAAATAAATTCAAACATTTAACTAAAAATTAAAATTTAATTTTTCTAAAAAATTCAATTTTTTTCAAGTACTTATAGTATAATTTAAAATCCTTGTTTTTTTAATAAATAAATTTTTATTTTTCAATTTCATTCAAATACAAATTTAATAATGAAAAAATGAGCCAAATAGTTGGAGTTTAACAAAATTTTCAGAAAATTATAAATTAACAAAAACACACACATTTATCCTTCACCAAAATGTATGAGGAATGTCGCGAGTCTTAGTATAAATCTCTTAAGCTCCCACTTGATCTAGGAAAACTTTAAATGTATTTTTCATATATTCACTAGATAAGGATTTCTTGTTCAAAGTTTCACGCAAAGCAAACTGACAGGACTTTATATTATAAGAAGATTTAAATTTTAATTCGCTGCGCATAAGACCCAACTGGATGAGCATATAATTCAGGACACGACGTTCTTGTTTAGTCTTAACAGCATAATCTACACATTCTTTGTAAAGAGACATGGCCAAATCTAAGGCTGCCGTGGAGGATTGAGATAAATGAGCACATTTCAGGGTGGTAAAGACGAGCAATAAGAGATAATTGTCATCGGAAAAGTGCTACAAACAGGATAATATAAGTTAAAAAAAAATATTTTATGTTAAGGAGGAGGAGAAATGCTTACTTCCATGATGCCTTTAAAGGCTTGCAATTTATCGGTTTCTGTTAATGATTCAAACATTTGTAGAGTACAAGGTTTTTGACTTAAACAGAAAGTTTCAGCTGTGGTGCCTATACTTGTAGCGGTTGTATCAAATGTAACACTTTTATTAGACATAAAGGATTCATTGGCATTAAGCATCTGTTTAACCCCAAAATTAGAAGTTTATTATTCATTTCTTTAATTTTTTTTCGTAGAAACTTACTTTGGTCGTGAACGCTTGTGTGGTTGTGTACGCTGTCTCCTCTGCTACATTTTCTCCATAATCATCTTCATCTGCCTCTTCTGTGGTATCATTATGATGATCTTCATAAATTTCCTCTTCTTCATCGACTTCCTCATCTACAGTCTCATCGTCTTCATCTTCGTCCTCTTCTTCATCATCTTCGTCTTCATCTTCTTCAGCTTCCGATTGATCTTCTTCCATTTCTTCTAAAGCATTAGGATTTGCACAACATTGCATGGATTCCTTAATACGTTCTCGTCCCTCGAAACCAAACTAATTTTGATATGATTTTAATTAAAACGTACAAGAGAGGAAATTAGAGGTATCAAAGATTGTTTCCTACTCACTTGGTTACCATCCAAATTAACACTGTTTAGATTGGGTTTATTTTGTAAAGCTGTTACTAAAACCAAACCACCATCAGGTCCAATTTCATTGAAACCCAAATCAACTACTTCCAATTCACGATGGTTTTCCTCTAGAGCTTCTGCGAAATGATAGGCTCCATTGGTTTTAAGTAAACAATCGCCGAAATTTATTACACGCAAGCTATTTTAAACAAAACGCACATATACGCGAAAAAATTGTAAATAAGTTTTACAGTTTAAGGGTTAATAACTTAAAACACATAAGTAACGTAAAAGCATGAACTCAAAATGGGTTAAAGTGAATGTATATCGATACTTTTTAGTAATTTTTATGTTTAAAAGCAAAAATAATCTAAACAAATTAGAATAAAGCATAAATAACAAAAAATGATTTGGTCAATATGAAGTCCACATTATTAAATAGGTTAAACAGTTTTAGGGTTATTAAGTTAAGACACTTAGTTTAAGTAAAATCGACAATTTCAGGAATGATATATTTTTTAGTAATTTGAAAGAACATAAACCAAATTAGAATAAAGCAAACATAATGAAAACATCGGTGAATATAAAATACATATTTTATCGTTTAAGGGTTAATAACTTAGACGCTAAGATTACATAAAATCATAAACTCAAAATGGATTAAAATGCAAAATATATTTCTAGAAACGTTAATTTTTAGGTAAAAAAACGTTGATACAAGAAAATTACAATAAAGCAAAAAATAGTGAAACATATTCATTTACTACTTCATCATAGATCCATTAGAAAATTAAAAAAAAAATCTCAATCAACGATTGATTTTCTAAAAGAAAATTCTCGATCAACGATTAATCAGAAATTTTTCTAAAAGAAAATTCTCGATCAACGATTGATCGGAAAATTTTCTAAAAGAAAATTCTCGATCAACGATAGATCGGAAAATTTTCTAAAATTTAATTTCCAAAACAAAATGATTGATCATGTAGTGACTTCACAAATACCAAAATTCCAGATTATTAGTTAATGTATGTTTATGTTAATGCATTTTAAAATCATGTCCACAAGTTAAAAATATATGTTCTACTTACTGTGGCATATGCGCCAATGCCTCTGCTATGTGAGCCGCTCCCTTACTGGTCACTGTATTATCATTTAAATTTAATATTTTAAGATTTTTATTCTCCTTAAAACCTTCAGCCAAAGCAGCTATACCCTCATGGTAAATAGAATTCTGAGGCATAACAATTTCCTCTAAGGACTTGAGTGTAGAAAAAATTTGAGCTATAGCTTTGGCACCTTCATTTTCCAAACGATTACGACCACCAATGAAAACTTTCAATTTCAAAGGTGTTCCGGCGGCAGTACTATTGCGATGACAATCTATAATAGCTTTTGATAACATACGTCCGCCATAGATACCCAAACCACAGTTATTCATGTGTAATTCTTGTAAACTATAGCAAACGGGTGAACGCAATAGGTCTTCTAAACCAACCATGCCATGAGGACCAATAGCATTGTCACTTAAATCGAGAACAGTGAGTTTAGCACCAGCTATTGTCATGCCATTGCCGAGTAGTTTTAAAGCTTCTGGTATTTCGGTTTTTAAACGGCTGGTAAACATGTTCTTCCATAAAGCTTTACGAAACTCAGGATGTTTTTCCAAGGCTTTACCAATAGCGGCAGCAGCATCTACACCCAAAGTATTACCATCTAGTTTAAGATAATGAACCACTTCTTGTGTTTCCAATGCTTGGACTACATCTTTGACTGGTAAATAAAAAATTAAATATAAATTATGGAGATTTTTTAAGGAACTTTAACACAAACCATCAGCAGCTGTATCCCATTTTAGTTGTTTATCGGCAAAAGAAATGCCCTCTTCGGATAATTCATTGGCTAATTTGGTAAAACTAAAGTTAGCGGCCATTTTTATTCATTTATTTTATATAAAAACTTAACTATATTTTAATTAATTTAATTACAAAATTTTTATAAAATTCTTTTCTTTTCTTTGGCACACACAGAATAACCTCAAATTTCGCCGCCGTTTTTTGCGTTTGTTTTTTTTGCAAATTCCAAGCAGTTGTCAAACCGGCGTTTGGTAACATTCAGTAAGAATGATTAGCTCATTATTTTTTTACAAATCAACCAATGTTTTGTTTACTAATGACATCTTAATCAACCACTGCTTTGTAGTTGTTTTTGTTTTACAAGTAAATTCATTCTTTGACAGTTGTATTTCATAGAAAAAGAAAATTGTGTATTTTTCTCACGTCTTTTTTGTTATTTTAACCAAATATTCCAATATATTTTAATAAAATAATAATTACTAAATATTTAAACAACAAATGTGCATAAAAGAGGAAATAGTCTAGCCGTTGTTTAATTAATAAAACATGTGTAAACTAAAACATAATAAAATACCAAACAAACTAATAAAATTTTTGTAGAAACCAAAAACGAAAAAAAATCACACACACAAAACAAAAAAATAAATAATTTAAAAATTCCAACACAATTCTTAAGTGTTAAGTGGTTAGATGACTCAATGTACAACAAACTCAGCCGTAAGATGTTGTTGACCAAGAAGCACTGGATATTTTTGATGGGCGTATTATGTTTGATGGTGTGCTTAGGCTATTGGTTTATAGGTTCCGAGGTTAAAATTGATGGTATCCTCTAAAACAATATATCTATTTTTTAAATAATTAACAAATTTCTTTATATTTTTTTCTAGCCATAAAACCCTTAAACAAATTTAATCTCGCCTCATCTTCAAATGCTGGTGGTGTTTCGGCTGTTATATCGCCTCTGGATAATTTCGATTATGAGGAACAATTGGTGGTGCTATATAATCGTGTGCCCAAAACAGGCTCTACAAGTTTTGTAAATATTGCCTATGACTTGTGTAAGAAAAATCGTTTTCATGTTTTGCATATCAATATTACGGCCAATAATCATGTATTGTCATTGCCCAATCAGGTGCGGCTTCAATTGCTATTAACTACTGTTGTAGAATAATTGAAAAA
Source organism: Cochliomyia hominivorax (assembly GCA_004302925.2). Classification (NCBI taxonomy): domain Eukaryota; kingdom Metazoa; phylum Arthropoda; class Insecta; order Diptera; family Calliphoridae; genus Cochliomyia; species Cochliomyia hominivorax. The sequence continues at coordinate 88,008,303 of PYHX02000158.1, read as the reverse complement.
CTAATTAAAAATATATAATATTATTTAGATTTCTTTTGTACGTAATGTCACCAAGTGGCATGAAATGAAACCGGCCCTATATCATGGTCATTTGGCATATTTGGATTTTTCAAAGTAAGTTACACAAAATCTTATAAGATTTATGTCTGGAATAAAAGTTCCTATAAGAAATCTTTAATGTAACATTTTCTTACAAAATGTGAAAAAAAACATAAATTATATAAGAGATAGCTTATAATAGATAATATTTATAAATGAAAGATTTTCTACTAACAAATATCGATAACAAAAGTTTCGAAATATATATATTTTTTCAAAAACAATAATTTATGTACAAATTAAATCGATAACACATTTCTATAGAACATTGTTATCGATAACACATTTGTATAGAATATTTGTTATCGATAACACATTTGTATAGAATATTTGTTATCGATAACACATTTGTATAGAACAATTGTTATCGATAACACATTTCTATAGAACATTTGTTGTCGATAACCCATTTATATACAAAATTTGTTATCGATAACACATTTCTATAAAACATTTGTTGTCGATAACGCATTTCTATACAAAATTTGTTATCGATAACACATTTCTATATAAAATTTGTTATCGATAACACATTTCTATATAAAATTTGTTATCGATAACACATTTCTATATAAAATTTGTTATCGATAACACATTTCTATATAAAATTTGTTACCGATAACACATTTCTATATAAAATTTGTTATCGATAACACATTTCAATAAAAAATTTGTTATCGATAATATATTTCTATACAGAATTTGTTATCGATAACACTATTCTATAGACCATATATTATCGATAACACCATTTTATAGAACATTTGTAATTGATAACACATTTCTATACAACTTTTGTTATCTATAACAACATTCTTTAGAACATTTGTTATCGATAACACTATTTTTATAGAACATTTGTTATTAATAACACATTTCTAAAGAACATTTGTTATCGAATACACATTTCTATGGAAATTTTGTTATCGATTACACATTTCTAGAGATCATTTCGATTAACGAATTTTTCGTTTAGCGAATTTTTTCGTTAAAAAAAATCGTTTAACGAATTTTTCTCTAGAAAATTTTTCGTTTATCAATATTTTTCTTTAGAAAATTTCTTTGAATCTCTTATTTTATTTCCAGATTCCAAATCGCCCATAAACCAATTTATATAAATATAGTCCGTAAGCCTTTGGATAGACTTGTTTCCTACTATTATTTTTTACGTTACGGTGATAATTATCGTCCAAACTTAGTGCGCAAAAAGGCGGGTAATAAAATTGTAAGTTTTGTTTACGATTTTTTTTTAAGAAAGATGATTTAATGTTTTGATATTTTTAGACATTCGATGAATGTGTGGAACTGGAGCAACCTGACTGTGATCCCAAAAATATGTGGCTACAAATACCTTTCTTTTGTGGTCATGCAGCAGAATGTTGGGAACCCGGCAGTCAATGGGCCTTAGAAAAAGCCAAACAAAATTTAGTTAATGAATATTTTTTAGTCGGTGTCACTGAACAAATGGAAGATTTTGTAGATTTATTAGAGAAATCCTTGCCCAGGTGAGAAGTATTTAATTTAAAATAATACTCCTTTAGTTAATAATGTGATATGTTGTTTTTAGAATGTTCCAGGGTTTTACTGAATACTATAGGCATTCAAATAAATCCCATTTAAGACATACTACCTATAAAAAACTACCCAGCGAAGAAACTGTTGCCACAATTATGAAATCCAAAGTGTGGCAAATGGAAACTGAACTGTATAATTTTGCTTTGGCTCAATTTGAATTTAATAAACGTCGTTTAGTGCAGCCGGATAAGAAACAAATACAAAAATTTATGTATGAAAAAATTAAACCCAAATAAGAGGTGAGTTTTATTTTCTATAACTCTATGACATTCGAAAGTTTATAAAAGACCTGTATATAATATTGTTTTACTAAAGAAGCACAAAAAAAAAACAGAAAATGTACTTAATTTAGATTTAATTATTAATTTAATATTAATTTGTTTAAATAAAGTATTATTAAGAAAACAGTCATTAACCAGAGGGAAAAATGAGGGTTTTTTTGTTCTCAATTCTAAAAGTTCAATTGAAGGCTTCTTCTTAGAGAAAGAAGATGTGTCATCGTTTTCTCTAGAATTCCAAATAAAGTGAGAGGGTGTTCTGTTGCATTTTCTACCTCTCATTCTAAATTAAAAATTAAAATGCACGTAATCGTAGTATATTTTCCAGTAACGAGTGAGATCGAACAATTGTTAACATACATAACAAGTTAAAATTCTTTTGTAGGTCAAGCCAAGACTATAGCATACCCTACACCACAATGTTGATTATAAATAGCAGTAATGAAAATTACTGGACGACCCTCGTATAATTTTATTTTTTAAATTATTCTTAAGTATGCAGTATATTATGGTGAAACTAATGCCAATGAGGGGGTTAAATGAGACCTAGAAGAAATTATGTGTCGAACCTCATATAATTTTGTGCATCAATTTTTGCTTTTATTTATTTCAATTTGACCAAATATTATTTCAATACCAAAGCTTATATGAGATTAATGCGATCTCATATATGGTACCTATGAGAAGTAATGGACCGACCCTCGCATTATTTGTCACATCATTTGAAAATATTATAACACTCATTTTCACCAAATTTTGTAAAAATTGCTTTATATTAAGAACTTTTATGAGCTTAAAAAGTATGGGAGTTACCCGAAAAATTGTACCGAACATAGCCAATTTCAATTGGATTCGTCCTCGGACCAAAATAATAGCATATAACAAATTTCATCGAAATATCTTGAATGAACAGCCAACCAGACAGACAGACAAACGGAGAAAATGCATTTGAGTCGAACGGTATACTTAAAGTTGGGGGTAACACCATTTTTTCTGTATGTTACAAACATCAGCTCAAATGCAAATGCCCCAACCATCTACGGTGGTGTAATCTTACAAATAAATTTTTTTGTTTGACTGCGTTCCAAGAGCTTTTCTGGATATTTTCCTCCTTTTGTGTGCTAAGCATTACTTCAATATTCCCTCGGGCATCAGCAACAGAAAACTTTTGGCCAGAAAGTTGGAAAAAATCTGCCAGAACATACATTTTGTCTTCCATTATGCAGCAAGAAGATTTTTTAGAAAACTTCAATTTTCGTCCTCTATTTTTAGCCCCCAAATATTTAGCAACATTCCAGTCAGGAACTTTTTTGAGACTTTTATGATTTTAAATCTGCATTGGCTTTAACTTTCATACCAAATAGTCCGAGTACTGTGATAATCGGTCTACTTTCCTACAGGATGTGTTGAAATGTTTTCTATTTTGCATTAAGAAACATCATGTGGAACATTTCTTCTAACTAAACCAGTTATTCAATCAAAGGACAATTTCTCAAAATACTGTTTAATAATATGGGAAAACATGGGAAACATTTTGACGGCAGACCTTTGAATGATTGTCCAACTTTTGTGGGACCAAAATTTTAGTACGCACTTTTTTTCTGGTCACTCATTTTTATCAGATTAACAATATATATATTCATTTGTTTGGCATTGATTAAATAATACTTGGCTTAACAATTTTAATGAAAAACATGTGTTAGGATTTTTTCGATCTCACTCCTTATTTTGCAGGCAAACCTTCCATAAGAAATGAAGATATTTCTCCCTTGCATTTTCTCTCTCTCTCTTATTTTAGATTGTGTATTCTTTGAAGAGGATTAAATTTCTAATGAAAATCCTTTTATCCTTGAGCTCTTACTTTCTTCTAAAGGAAGCAAGATGAGAATATCTTAACTGAGCTTTTTTGAATATTCGAACTTTCTTTTAGGAGTTCATCTGCTTAATTATGTTTTATAAAATTAAAAGATTTTTTTTATTTATTTTTATTACGCGTAATCGTAGTTAAAACTTTCACTAGTAGCTTCACTAGCAAGCCTTTCTTCTATCCCTTCCAAAGAAATGAAGATGTAATAACTTTTCTGAACTCCTTTAAATTTCCAAACCCTTCCAAAGAAATGAAGAGGTAATGACTTTTCTTATTTCTTATTTAAAAATGTATATTAACCGCTTCTTTAAAGTGTTATTATTTTGAGGGGGAACCTCTTTTGATTGTAAATATATGGCAAATTGAGTTAAGCTCTTATTTTACACCTTCCAAAAGAAGCGAGAAGGGAATATCTTTGCCTAAGCTTTCTTAAATATTCGCTTTTTCTTTTAGAAGCTTAAAATGATGAACTCATTTTAGAATATTTTATATAATTGAAATAGAATTCCATACCTTCTATTTATGCTTCCTAAAGCATGCTAAATAGAATGTGTAAAAAATATCTAAATAGAATGTGTAAAGAGAGAGGAACCCTTTTTTAAAAAAACATTTAATTTTTAAAACAAAATGGCAGCTTATTTTAAAACGTTTTCAAAAATTATTTGCAGCTATTTCCAAGTACTCACATTGTTTTTCCCTCTGGAACCAACACACACACACACACACCCTCAAAATTTTTCTCATATTTATACAGACACACGCATTTGCCTTATTTAAATGTAAATTAAATAAAAAATATATTTAAATTTATTTTTGTTAATTGAAAATAGTTTTTTTTGTTTAATTATTTTTTATACCCTTCACCTGAGTAGGTCATTAGGGTATATGTCATTCCGTTTGTTATTTTTACAATATGCGATTTTTACCTTCAAAATTATATTTATTTTGAATCGGTAAGAAAAAAGAAATTGATTGAGCTGTCCGTCCGTGTTTCGGCTTAAATCAATTTTATGAAGCCGACCTCTAGTTAACATATATGATGTGTACATCAAACGATTGGAAATGCTTTCAAGAATTTTGCTATTGAAAATTGGTTCATTAATGGCTCAGATATTAGCAAAAACCTGAAGGTACCTCAAACATTTTTCGGCGTTTTTTGCTATTTTTTGAAGAATCTACAAGAGCAAGAGACTTAATTTTTTCACATTTAGCGAATTTATGTGTTGAAAACATGAAATGAATCAGACCATTAGTTGCTGAGTTATAGGCAATAACATATTAAATCTTTTTTCATTTTTCAAAATCGGTTTCATTTTTCAAAATCGGTTCATATGGTCAATTCGTAATTTAAAAATTTTTTCCCATGTGGTTGTTGTAGAAAAACAATAATAACATTCTAACATTCTATTAATGTTAGAATCCTTATTTCTTTTTACTAATGGATTAGAAATATTTTTGTGAATTTTTCATAAGAAGACATAAACTCGTTTGAGCCATTAGTTACTGAGATATGGGCGAAAACTTATTCTGACGCTCGAGGGGGGCAGCAATGAACCTAGTTGCCACGCAGAAAAAATACAAATTTTTTCCTTCAACTTTAGTTTTTTCCAATTTTCAAATCGTTCCATAAATAGTCGAGATATTAACAATTCTTTATTTTCCTTGTGGTTGTTGTTGGTTATAGTATTGAAAACAACAACAATAATGTAAAGCAAAGTAATATTTTCGACTTTTTAGACATTCTATTTAAGCTAGAGACATAATTTGTGTACAAGCAGTTTTCGATCTGCTTAGGTGAATTTTTAATTACAGTAATCGGTCCATTAGTTTCCGAGTTATAGGCAAAAAGGCATTTTCCGATATTTTGAACCTCCTATGGGATATATGGACAAAATTTTGAAGCAGAAAAATAGCAAATTTTCTTTTCTAAATTTTGATTTTTTTTAAATTTTCGAAATCGGCCCATTAATCGCCGAGTTATTATTTACTCTTATAGATTTTTACTTGTATTGTTTTAGTGAAAGCGAAAACTGCTCGTGAATAAAATTTTACATGCAGATTGAGTGCTCTAGAGAATCTAGAGCTATAGTAATGACCGTCATTTTCTCTTTTTTCTACAAGTGATGATATTATGAAAGCAGGGACAGGGACTTAACGTCAAATATTAAGTCCGTTGCTTTAAGAAAAAATCATATAAGCAAAGGTGAAGGGTATAGAAAATTTGGCACCGCCGAATTTAACACTATAACTTGTTTAATTATTAAATTTATTTAAAATTTAATTAAACATTTAATTAAAATTTCATATTTATTAGAGAACAAGCAATATTTAATTAAAAATTTTTTAAAATTGTAAAATATTAAAAAAAACAACCCCAAGACAGTAGTAAATTGTAGCATATCATTATAATTAATTTACGAAAAGAAAGTCCTTAAAAAGTCCTTAAAAAATTTTGAAATTCTTTTGTTTATATTTTTTGTTCATTAATTTTGTTTAGAAAAAAATGATTTAATTAGAAAAAAATAATTAAAAAAATAACTTAACAATTAACATTTTATACCTATTGACAATACTAAAGAAAAAAATATTTTATAACAAAAAAAAAACAAGAAATTTATTATAAAAAAAATTATAAAAAAATATAATAAAAAATCCTTTAAATATTTTAGTTAAATAACAAAGAATTTATAATAAAATTAGCTAAATTAATTATAAAAACAATGAAAAATGTATTAAAAAAAACTGTATAAAATAAATGTATTTTATTTAACTGAAAAAAAAGAACTTTAATTTCGAAACTTTAAAAGGAATAAGAAAATAAACGTATTAACCAAGGAATAAAGAGAAAAAGGAGGTTTTTATTAATCCGCATAAAAAACTAAGAAAGAAATCGCAATATTCGGAAGGGAAGTTATATGGGAGCTATATCAAATTTGACCCATGTAAAATAAATTTTAACATGAACTGAACTTTGTTTAAATGTTTTATAAACTCAAACCCATTTTCCGGGAAGCCCGTTATAAGGGAGCTATACGAAATTATGGACCAATAAAGGGCAAATTAATATATCTTCAGAACAGTTAGCAAAATAATTGTGTCGAATTTCAATAGAATTTGGTTTTTATTTACTTGTTTTATAAGCTGAAAACGGTTTTCGATGAGGGGCCTGATATGGGAGCTATATCAAAATATGGACCGAGATTGTTCTAATTAAAAATATACATTAAAAATAGTTTTAAAAAATTCATTGTATTGAGTTCCAATAGAATTGGTCTTAATTTAATTGTTTTATAAGCTCAAACCCGTTTTCCAGGAAGGGGAGTTATATGGGAGCTATAACAAAATATGTACCCATGTTAATAAAGTTTTTAACATGTATTTAGAATAGTTAAAAAACTAATTGTGCCAAATTTAAATAGAATTGATTCAAATTTAAGAGTTTTATAAGCTATAAATCATATTCCTGAAGGGGCCTTATATGGGAGCTGGGTCAATTAATGATCATAGAACAATATGACTTCTTTGGATTTATTATTGTATCAAAATAAGTGTATTGGACAAATTTCACAAAATTATCTTAAAAATTGCGGTCCATATGATACACAGAGTTTGGGGTGTATCAAAATTTTGCATATTATAGCATATAACTTCCTTTCCTATTAAAGATCAAACAAAATTTTATTGATGAAATGCTTTCCTGATCGATCATATTTTTGGTGACAAATTTTCTATTTTTCAAATATACTGTTATCTGTGCAATCTTTCACTAATCGACTACACATTTTCCATCAAATGTTTCATTGATTTTTAATAATTTTGTTTACAAATATTTTCATCAAACGAACAAAAATTCCTGTATGAAATTCTTCTTCAATCGAATACCGTTTTCTAAATAAATGTGATCGACCATAACAAATTTTTCGATTCATCAAATATAAATTTATCTGCAAAATTATTTATCGATCGAATTTTTTAATGAATTTTTTCATTGTAATAATAATTACTTTGTTCACAAATATTTTCATCAATCGAACAAAATTTTCTTTATTAAATCCTTCATCGATTTAATACAATTTTCTTAATGCAATACTTCGTTGATTTACACTTTTTACTTTTTAATCAAATGTTTCATTGATGGATCGTAACTTTGTTTACAAATATCTTCATCAAACAAACAAAAGTTCCTTTATGAAATTCTTCATTGATCGAATATAGTTTTTTTCTTAACGAAATTATTCATCAATCGAACTCACATTTCTTATCAAATGTTTCATTGATCGAACTTAACTTTACAAATGTTTTTATCGAACGAAATAAAATTTCCTTTATGAAATTCTTCATTGATCGAATTATTTAATCAATTTGAACACAATATTTTTCTTCGATTAAATTTAAATTCCTTTATAAATTTTGTCATCGCTCAGTTGGTTCTTTTTTTGTCTACAAGTTTTTCTAAAATAATACACAATTCTTTTTTCGATTTTCTTTAATTATTTTTGTTTATTTTGATGATTTTCTTTCATTAATTAAATCAATTAATAATTTTTAATACGTCGTGTGGGGTTGAAATATGTGAGTGTGCCTTCGTCTACGGCGAAGCCCCAATAATGTTAAAACAAATTTGATTTTCCGTCGTATACATTTTAATTTCCATTTGAGACATTTTCTCGAACACATTCTACGATGGTCTTTATGCCTCGATACCTTCAATAAAACTGCCATCGTTTGGATTAAAAAGAATTTATACTTGAAAATTTTTAAAAATAATGACATTTAATAATTTTTTGAACGCATTTAAATTTAGCTAAAGAATTTTTATGGAAATATGTGATCGCGTTAATAAAGAATTCAAAGTGCAGTTTTGGTATTAGAGAAGAAGTGTTGCAAATGCGTTTTTTATTGAAATGAGCGTAAAAGGAATTATCCATAGATCACAAATGAAAAACTTTATATGAGATCGAATCAATTGCAAATGATCTCTTCTGTATGCGATAGTATCGATCGACAATAAGATTATTTATATGTGATTGAATTGAGACAATTTTAATCGATCTTATCGATCACAAATGAAATTTTGTAATTGATCGAATCAATTGCAAATGAAATTTTCTGTATGCGAACGTATCGATCGCAAATAAGATTATTTATTTGATCGCCAATAAGACAATTTTAAATCGATCTGTTCGATCACAAATGAAATTTTGTAATTGATTGAATCAATTGCAAATGAAATCTTCTGTATGCGAACGTATCGATCGCAAATAAGATTATTTATTTGATCGCCAATAAGACAATTTCAACTCGATCTTATCGATCACACATGAAGTTTTGTAATTGATCGAATCAATTGCAAGTGAAATCTTCTGTATGTGATCGTTTCGATCGCAAATAAGATTATTTATATTCATATGTGTTTGAATTGATCGCCAATAAGACAGTTTTAAATCGATCTTATCGATCACAAATGAAATTTTGTTATTGATCGAATCAATTGCAAATGAAATTTTCTGTATGCGAACGTATCGATCGCAAATATGATTATTTATATGTGTTTGAATTGATCTCCAATAAGACATTTTTAAATCGATCTTATCGATCATAAATGAAATTTTGTAATTGATTAAATCAATTGCAAATGTGCTCTTCTGTATGCGAACGTATAGATCGCAAATAAGATTATTTATTTGATCGCCAATAAGACAATTTTAAATCGATCTGATCGATCATAAATGAAATTTTGTAAATGATCGAATCAATTGCAAATAAACTTTTCGTATGTGAACATATCGATCGTAAATAAGATTATTTATTTTATCGCCAATAAATCGATCATAAATGAAATTTTGTAATTGATTGAATCAATTGCAAATGAATTAAATCGAGTTAATTGCAAATGAACTTTTTGTATGTGATCGTATCGATCGCAAATAAGATTATTTGTATGTATTGAATTGATCTCCAATAAGACATTTTTAAATCGATCTTATCGATTACAAATGAATTTTTGTAAGTGATCGAATCAATTGCAAAAGAACTCTTCTGTATGCAATCGTATCGATCGCAAATAAGATTATTTAAATGTGTTTGAATCGATCGCCAATTACACAATTTCAAATCGATCTTATTGATCACACATGAAATTTTCTATGTGCGTTCGTATTGATCATATCGATCGTAAATAATTTTCTCTAAAAAAATCCAAACACGATCGTATTGATCGCTAATAAAATCCTATGACATAATTTCATATAAATTGTTCAAATTAATGTCTTATATATTCTATCGATAGAGATGGATTTGTTAACAAAACTTATATGTTCGATCGTTTCATTTCCAAAGTGATCGTATTAAATTAGTTCTATGAATTGAATATATTTAAAAAGGTCATGGTTTTTATATTGTGGCATTACAATGAATATTTGCATTTCAAAAAATAAAACCTTTTCAAATTCTTAACAATCGTGTTAGTTTTCAAACGGAATTTCAGCAAAACACAACGAATTTCAAATCACGGAATCAAATAATTATTTAATTAAAACAGAAGTGAATAAAATAAATTAAGAAAAATGTCAAACGAAATAAAATTGGATCTAGAAGAACCCAATGAAATGTTAAAAGAAAAAGCTTTACAAGAATTAAGAGAAACGCCAGAAAATATTGAAAATGGTCTAAAAGAATTGAGAAAATTATTAGAAGGTGAATTATGAATTCAAAGTGAAATAAAATGTGAGATCGGAAAAAACTGGGTCTGGAAAAAATTCTATTATTTTGAAACGGATGATTAAAGAGTTTTTTATAAGCTTTTCATTAGAGAAACTATAATTGTCCGCTTTTTTTGGAACAATTAGGTTGGAACGTATATGTAGTTCTCCTATGTTGGACTGTATTCATGGACCAATCGGCCCCTTAAACGTTTCGCCAATCTTTAATTACGTGAGGAAAATTAATTATGATTTTTATCATCTAAACAGTTCCTAGCGGAATGGTTGCTTGGTCACCCCATCCACGTAGACATATTGTTCAATTATGCGTGTCTTTTCCGTCTATGTCTAGTAGAAGTCTAACCGATCTTTATTAATTTGAGATATGTCCTATCTAAAAGGCCAGAAAGTCTTGGATATAGTGAAATATTAGACACCGCAACAACAGAGCTGAAAATGTTACTTGAAATTATGGTCTTATAATTAAAAGTACTATACATAGCGGTTCCTTCCCATTATGTCCAGAACAAGGAGTGGTCCTTTTGTTCAAAAACAATGAAGATCAGTCATTCGAAATTAATAAGCTCAATGTACCATGGTGCCTTTTCCCTTAAGAAATTTCTAGTACAATATATTTTCATGAAATGATTTCAAAATTAATTGAGAAATGAAATAGAGGGCGCTGTTCAAATTGTCTATGAAAAATCTACGTCAACTTTAACGATGACTGGTTTTTCTCGAAGAGAGTGTATTATTTTTTCAGCCAGACTAGAGTTTGTTCTTTCTTTGTAACGGATTCAGATTCTGCCAAAGTGTTCTAAAATCCTTTCAAAGCATTTTGGACTTTAATGCCACTTTAGCTTCGACTCCATTTCATTGTTCCTGTTTTGTAGCAGCTATCTATATATTGTTATTGTGTGACCCTCGGTTCCAGCCTGACTCTTGAGTTGCCTTCAGTGGAACATCATGGTGGCTGGACATAAATCGTGTAATAGGAATCGATCGTTGGCGGTTTTTAAACTGATTACTGCAGGATCATCGGCTCAATGTCGTTTTTCTTGTTTTGTTGCTGCCCTTGCTACTCTTCATTGCCCCCTACCCTTTTACGTTGTCATGTGTGTTATAACTGTTTGGCTGTATGTGGTTGTTGTTGTGACAGCTGGAAGAAATAAGTTTAATTATAAATTTCAGGCCAAGAAATTGGCAACTTCGATTGATTTGATCTATAGATATGAGGTTGAATTGGACTGGCAGTTGAATAAATGTCTTGTATCATGTGGTCCTTGGCTACATGCAGGACATATGTTTGGGACGGCATGACCAATTCGAGACCAGAAGGCTCCATCCCGATCTCAATTGCGCCAGAACTACTCTTGTTGTGTAATATTGAATTTAGGATGGTTTCTCCGATGACATTCTAGAAGGAACTACTTTTCTTTATGTTCTCTTATTGGAAGGATCTTTGTTTCCTCATTTAGATGGTGAATTAAGGACATTTAAATACAGTCCGTTATGGTTCTTAAGGCTGCATTTTGGCATCTTTGATTATTTTCCACTGCGTATCACTTAGCAATGGTGTCCACATTGGAGCAGCATATCCCAAGTATATGCACTGCTAATGCTTTGAGGAACTTATTAATCGCCCCATACCCTTCTTCGCATCTTGTGCGTGCCTTTGTAGTGGCATGTGCTGAAGAAATGAATGGTTAACTGTCAGAATTTGTACTCCATCGTCCTTGATGTCTAAATTCATATTCACCTCTTTTGTTCAGGTGGTGAAGAGTGTTGCAGTTGATTTCACTGGTGAAAAATTCAAGTTTCGTGCAATGAAGAAGTTGTGGATTTCGCTGAAATAACCATTTGCCAAACCACATAGGTCATCAACTCAATGGCCTGTAGCCGTTATTATACAGTCATCCGCATATGTTGTCACGTCAAATCAGGATGGAGGCGCTGGGAACTTCGAGGAACACTCCAGCGACAGCCGGTTCCTCGTACCGGAATAACCCGAATTTTTTTGGCCAAGTGCTGTCACCTCAGCAACGGAAAAGAGAAGTAGAAAAGAGCTGTCTGGTCTGAAGCTTCTGTCGATGGGTTGACAATGTTTGGTCGAGTGTGATTCGGGACATTCCGGAACGGAGATACAGTTGTCGTGCGAATGATTAACGCGTGGCGTTAAATGATCGGTTGCTGGTACTAGCGTTTGCCTGTCTTTATTATGCGATAGAATCGTGCTTTTTTTAAGTTCTCGTGACACTCATAAAGGTCCATTGTGATCACTTCATCCAACTAGAAGACAGTATTGGAATCCTGTGAAGTGAAAGAAATGAAAGAAGAGACAGATATAGTCGCCCAACATATTCCATTCACCCAATAACCGTTGGCTCCAGTAGCCAGCTTACTCTCAGGATGAGCTTTATGAGGGTTGACAGTTCTATGACCGCCAAGTCCTCTAGTCCATCCAGAAATTCTAGTCAGCTGGAATCGAGGTCATTTACAAAGAAAGTGTTCCTTTGACTCAAGCTCATCCTCGTCCTCGCACATCCTACAGTATCCCGAATTGTCTGAGTCCCATTTCATGGTCAGCGCCCCAATACGACAGAGTCCAGTTAGGAAGCCTATGGCTCTCCTCAGACACTATCTATGAGCGCCCAATAGGAAGTTCGTTCCTGCAGAGTCAATTCTTGGCAACAGCGTCCCCGACACTCTACTGTCACTCCTACCCTCCCATTTCCGCTGACACCTAACTAAAACCTCATCCCTTATTACATTAAGGAAGAAACCCAAAGTAGGTCTGACCCTTTCACAATCGCCCGACCTTACTAGCGCCGAACCACCACGAGCCAGCCCATCAGCTATTTTATTGCCGACAACTTCGCAGCGTCCCGGTACCCAGCAATGTCTTGCCGAATGAGTGTCCATTAACCTCCTCAGAGTCTTCCTACACTCCCAACCAGCGCTGACCTCACAAACGTTTTGTCTAAAGACCTTTCATTTTTGGACAGTTTGAAAAAATATAATTTAGTTTCTGAAATTGTTTACTATGTTCAGATTTTTTTCGATCTCACTCCTTATAACTTCAAATTTCTAGCTGAAAAGAACCTAATTGTACCCATGGACAATGTGGAATGGTTAACGAAATATTTAAGAGTTTGTAAATATTATCCAGAAAGTGCCAGAGATTTGGTGAGATGAATAATAAATCTGAATTAAAATTTATAAATTAATATCTTCTGAAAATTCTAGGTCCAACGTTTCTATAAACTACGACAAAAATATGCCGAAATAAGCAAAATTTTGATACCCTCAAAATTAAAAACGGTATTTGAGGAAAATTTAGTAACCATTCTGCCCCAAAGAGATCAACATGGATGTCGTATTGTTTTAACCTTAAGTGGCAGTAGGTTTTACAAAATCTTTGAAAACAATAATTTATTAATATGACTTTTATTTCTATCTCTCTCTCTCCCTCTCTCTCCAGAACATTGGAATACCCAACTGATTACCCAGGATCAAATCTTTGCTGCCAGCACCTTATGCAGTGCTCTCTTGGAAAAGGAACCTTCTACCCAAATAAATGGTATAGTCTATATCGTAGATTTGCAAGGTCTTTCATTGAAGCATGTTCTGCAAATGACACCCTATAGAACCAAACGTTGTCTGGATTATCTACAAAATAATGTACCTATAAGAATGAAAGGTTTTCATATAGTTAATCAACCGAAAATATTTCAACCAATTTTTACTGCGCTGAAACCATTTTTTACTGCAAAATATGCAAAACGTATTGTATTACATGGTTCTAATTGGAAGTCACTACATGAATATATATCACCTGATTGTTTGCCGGAATGTTATGGTGGCACCTTAAAAACGAAATTAATGTTTAGTAAAGAAACATACGAATTGTTATCCGAACATGAGTCATACTATGAGGAATTACAAAATTATGGTTACAAAAATGACAATAAATAAATAAATAAATAATAAATAATAAAATAAATTTTCATAACCTCAAAGATTTTTAGTGGAAATTTGAAATTTATGTTTGGAGGCATCCAAAAAAATAACAATTTGTTTTAAAGATCCAAATATAATTAGAACGAATTCATAAATCTATATTTAGATGTAAAATAGATGGGAATTAGAACTGAAGTAAAACAGAACTAGAACTGAACCATGAATCCTAAAGTAACCAAAATTTGTTCTTCTCTGTATTATTTTGTTAATAATAAATTAATTTCAAAATTTATTTGAATTATTAATAAAAGAAAAAATAAAAATTAATTTTTGTAAAATTTACAAAATAAAACCAAAAAATCGCATTTAAGAGATTAGTCCACTTAAGGCTTTAAAAGTTGTTGCACTATTCTGAAAACCAAAAACAAAATTCTGTAAAAAATTAAATCAAATAAAATGTCTTGTGATATAAAATCGATTGACTTCATATTAAAATTGGATTTGGGCGAACCGAGTGAAAAGGCTAAAGAAAAAGCCTTAAAGGAATTAAGGGAAACTCCCGAGAATATAGAAAATGGTTTAAGGGAATTGAAAAAATTATTAAAAGGTTCTGAAATCTTATTTCTATAATTTAAATATTTTTGATTTAACTGAACAATAAATTTTGTAGTTGAGACTGACTTAAATATACCCAGAACCAATGATGAATGGTTAATAAAATTCTTAAGAGTTTGTAAATTTTATCCAGAAAGTGCCAGGGATTTGGTAAGCGATTGCAACTAAAACCAAAAAAAAAGGAATAAGAATTTAACTTTCGATTTGTTCATTCCCTTAGATCAAGCGTCACTATAATGTACGACGAAGGTCACCAAGGTCTTGGTGCCCTCCAAATTCAAGTTGGTATTCGATGCTAATTTAGTAACCATATTACCACAACGTGATCAGCATGGGCGCCGTATGATTGTAATTTTACGCTAAAAACTCTTTAAATCTTTCCCCTTTTAATAACTCCAATTTCCTTTTCAGAACATTGGAATTACAAAAAATACACAGTGATCCTCGCTGGTACCCTCTGTACAGACTTTCTACAATTGGAACCAGAAACCCAAATAAATGGTTTAATCTATATTTTAGATCTACAGGGTTTAACATTTCTCCAAACATTCGAATTTAATCCATATGTGGTTATGCGTACTTTGGACTACTTACAGGGTAACGTACCCCTTCGAATGAAAGGTTTTCATATTGTAAATCAACCCAATATTTTTCAACCGATTTATAGTGCTGCCAAACCGTTCTTTAGTAAAAAACATGGCAGTCGCATTGTATTACATGGCACCAATTATAAGTCATTACATGAACACATTTCACCGGATTGTTTACCAGAATGTTATGGTGGTAATTTGAAAATGCCTTTAATGAATGGTCGTGAAATGTATGCGTGTTTGGAACCGTATGAGAAATATTTTGAAGGTTTAAAGGAATATGGTTTTTTATAAATAAGTTATTTAGTTTTGGAGTTATATAAAAAAGTAGTTTCAAGATTTTTGGTTTAAAATAAATTTAGTCATAAAGGACTCACTAAAAATCATTATAGTCGATATAATTTTTATTTATGCTGAGGAAATTAGGCTCCTAGCTTTGAGATTAGAACATGACAGCTGCTTAACACAACTTTAGGGTTGTTATCAAATGGTTATACTGATTAATTATAATTCATGCTAGTGCATTTTACATTAATAAATTTTTATAATTCTCACTTAGTTTATATTATTTTATAGTCATATAGTCAGAGTTGTTTCCCGAATACTTAAGAGTATTTGATACGTAATTTTGTCGTAATCAAAGCCACCACATTATTTGAGTCGAACTATTTATATCGTTGTTTTTCCCGAATTCAAAGGATATACAAAGGATATGGATATACTTTGGATTCGAAATATTGTATTGCAGTCCGACATTTCGTAGTTAGTGAATTGATATGACGAAAAGTAATTTAGTAAAACCGAAAAACCGTTTATTCCCAATTATATAAATTTTATCGTGTCTTACCCCGCCAACGAAGTATACCAACTACCGTAAGTTCCCAAAGCCTTATTAATGAATTTTGTGGATTTAAATATTATTAACTATTGAATAAAGTCATACCTCAGGTTTTAAACTGAACGACGTTTCAGGTGAAATTACAGATATCCCCCACAATACTGATCGATAGATTCGTTAGTAACTGCAGTGAACTTAAATAAAAAAGATACATTACCGAAAACATCGGGACATCGACTTTTCTATAGCTTCATCAGAAGTCACTTGAGGGAAGACTCATTCTCACTGTATGTAATACAAAACGACAGTGTCTGCATGATGCTGCAACAACTGTATTTCTCCTGGTTCTATCCAATTTATGCATTATCATTCTGGATTTCATCTGTGCTACACTAAAGGCTCTATAGATCCATAGATTACTCTTAATCTTAATCTTCTTCCCTTGAATATAGAGCTTTTTTCAGATGTATTTTTTAATAAACTAAACAGATTTTGCTGTTTTTAAATTGGGAATTTCTCAGGATTGAGCTTTGCCAATAATAGTGGATGTGAGCGTGACAACAATAAACAGACAGATGGACGTACTTACATCGACTCTCATTTTGATTTAACGCCAGAGAATACATATATTACAGGGTCTTAAATAATCCATTTGTAGCATTACACACGGAATGACAAAGTTAATATAACCTCGTCACCACTTGCGATGGTGGTGGGTATAAAATTTCTAAAACATGATTCACAGTAGAGCTGCCATTCTTAAGTAAATCTGTTACATCTGATTGGCAAGTTGAATTCAAAAGAAATTTAATATACCGATAGCGAAGAAGTGTAGCTTTGAAAATGGAACACCACAGGAGTTTCATGGACGATGTTATGGAATCTTGAAGAACAGTATCTCAGACCTTCAAATTGTTTAACATTTTAAAAAATTCATTCCATCCATCAGATTAAAATTTCCAATAAAATCGAATCTGCGCTTGCTGCGGTTTTCAGAAAAATTGGCAACACTGACCATATATGACGACTCTGCTAATCAGAGTATAAAATTAATCTCTCAATTAAAAATGAGAGACGTTGGAAATTAAGGCGAACAAATTGGCAGAGAATGAATATTATTTTTGTAGTACTGAATCATCATAACGATGAATAAATAAATTTTATTTTCTAAATCAAATCTTTTTGAGTCGGTTTTTGTCTGTACTTAATCGTTTAATTCTAGTTTAAAGTTTAGTATATACGATTTTTTTCCTACGTGACCGATTCCAAAATGTCTGTCAACATGGAGGATATAAAATGGTTCGATTATATTATTTAGACATTATAACTGTACTTTATATAAACATATGATAACATTTCCAGTTTCGGTCGAAATTCTACCTTTGCTCCCATAAAGGGGGTTTTCACGAAGTTTGATTCTGAAATAAATATTATATATCGACTTATACCCATCTTCCTTGCTTATACATTTCTCCGCAGGTCAGAAATCACATTTGGTCAATTCCCGTTAGCTCCATCACGACTTAGGGATCGAAGTATCCATTAATTTGATACTTCAATCCCTAAGTCCATGCCAGTTCTGATTTGTTTGTTAATTGATAGTCATTATGACGTAATACATAACGGATCCAATTTGCCGAATTCCTTTCCCTACATTATTCTACGAAGTAGAAACTCTTCACCTTGAAGAGCAGCTGCTGATTAAGGTACGGTCTGTTGAGAAGTTTTAATAAATTTCAAATTCCTCTTCTAGTCCATCTCTCATTCATGATAGAATGACTATAAAACCTTTTTAGGGCCCCTAAATTCTTTTTCCATATATTTTCACTTTATTAAATCAAGAGCAATGACCTCTTAAGTACAAAACAATGCTTTCTTTTCATACTAAGAGTACCACAGAGCTGTCTCACCCTAAGCTTTTAATAACTTTTTGGAGAACCAATTTGGATTTTTTTTTGGAATTTCGTAAATTTTGTGATTCACAATAATTTTGCAACAAGTCCGTAATTATTTGGTAATATGTTGATAGGACGAATAGGATTATTTTGAATCCTTAGATTTAGAACTGAATTAAAACGAGAACTGAAACTGAACTAGAAATTAATGAGAACTAAACTAGAACTGAATTAAAACCATAACTGAACTAGAAGTGCTTACTTCTGCGTTTAATCCCAAAAAACAGGTTAAAAGAATCCTTAAAATAAAGAGGTTTCCTTCCGATAGTTCTCCAGCTTTAGCAAGAAGACCATGAATCCTAAAGTAACCAAAATTTGTTCTTCTCTGTATTATTTTGTTAATAATAAATTAATATAAAAATTTATTTGAATTATTAATAAAAGAAAAAATAAAAATTAATTTATGTAAAATTTACAAAATAAAAACAAAAAATCGCATTTAAGAGATTAGTCCACTTAAGGCTTTAAAAGTTGTTGCACTATTCTGAAAACCAAAAACAAATTCTTTAAAAAATTAAATCAAATAAAATGTCTTGTGATATAAAATCGATTGACTTCGTATTAAAATTGGACTTGGGCGAACCGAGTGAAAAGGCTAAAGAAAAAGCCTTAAAGGAATTGAGGGAAACTCCCGAGAATATAGAAAATGGTTTAAGGGAATTGAAAAAATTATTAAAAGGTTCTGAAATCTTATTTCTATAATTTAAATATTTTTGATTTAACTGAACAATAAATTTGTAGATGAAACTGACTTAAATATACCCAGAACCAATGATGAATGGTTAATAAAATTCTTAAGAGTTTGTAAATTTTATCCAGAAAGTGCCAGGGATTTGGTAAGCGATTGCAACTAAAACCAAAAAAAAAATGGAATAAAATTTTAACTTTCGATTTGTTCATTCCCTTAGATCAAGCGTCACTATAACATACGACGAAAATATGAAAAGATCACCAAGGTTTTGGTGCCCTCCAAATTGAAATTGGTATTCGATGCTAATTTAGTAACCATATTACCACAACGCGATCAACATGGGCACCGTATAATTGTAACTCAAGGCGGTAGTAAGTTAAGCTAAAAAATCTTTAGATCTTTACCCCTTTAAAAACTCCAATTTAATTTTCAGAACATTGGAATTACAAAAAGATACACCGTGATATTCTATATGCCGCTGGTACCCTCTGTACAGACTTACTACAATTGGAACCAGAAACCCAAATAAATGGTTTAATCTATATTTTAGATCTACAGGGTTTATCATTTCTCCAAACATTCGAATTTAATCCATATATGGTTATGCGTATTTTGGACTACTTACAGGGTAACATACCCCTTCGAATGAAAGGTTTTCATATTGTAAATCAACCCAATATTTTTCAACCGATTTATAGTGCTGCCAAACCATTTTTTGTAAGAAATACGGAAATCGTATTGTATTACATGGCACCAATTATAAGTCATTACATGAACACATTTCACCGGATTGTTTACCAGAATGTTATGGTGGTAATTTGAAAATGCCTTTAATGAATGGTCGTGAAACGTATGCGTGTTTGGAACCCTATGAAAAATATTTTGAAGGTTTACAGGAATATGGTTTCAAATAAATATGTTAGTAAGTTTTGGAGTTATAGTTAAGAATAGTTTTAAGATTTTTGATTTGAAATAAATTTAGTCATAAAGGACTCACTAAAAATCATTATAGACCATATAATTTTTATTTATGCTGAGGAAATTAGGCTCCTAGCTTTGAGATTGGAACATGACAGCTGCTTAGCACACTTCTAGGATGGTTACACTGATTAATACGATATCATGCTAGTGCATTTTATAATAATTTCTTATAATTCTCATTCAGTTTATATTATTTTAAAGTCATATAGTCAGAGTTGTTGGCCGAACAATTATCTGCTCATAGTTTTGATATAAATAACCATTTTTACCAGTAGTTTGTCGAATCTGTAACTTGCGATAATTTAAGCCATCGCATCCTTTAAGTACACAATATTATTTTGCAGTCCGACATTTCGTAGTTCGCAAAATGATTTTTCGATAAACCGTTTATTTCCATTTATATTAATTAAATCGTCTCTTATTTCGCCAGCAGAAATACGAAATATTTACTTAGTCCGTATCAACATGCGATCGTACGTTCCCAACGCCTTATAATAGAATTTTGTAGATTTAAGTAGTGAATTTTAATACCATTAAGAAAATTATCATTTTATTACGGATATAGACCTCTAAATCGAACCTGGACTGATTGAGACATACCTCAGCTTGTAAACTAAACTGCTCTACAGATGAAAGCACATACATCCCTCACTATACTGGTCGATAGATCGCTCTGTCAGTACAGGGGCCGTTTGGCAGAAAATACTTTTTGTGTGTCTACTTCACATATGTAGCTTTATATTAAGGATAATTAAAAGATGATTCCACCAGCTTTGCGATTTGAGAACTTAACAAAATCAAATCGTTTTTTTTTCAAAACTGACCAAATTTATATGGGGCTGATGAGCATAAGTCTTTGCCCCAGTAACATCCGAAATTAGTTTACATGTGTTCCCATTACAATTTCTTTATAAAATAATAAAAAATTATAGAACAGAACAAAAAAGAATGAAGAAGGTGGCAACATTTATTTACTTATAAATGTTGCCACCTTTTTGTAAATAATTCACTACAAATTCGTTAGATTCCGTAGATATACATATACACACACATACACTCACAAATGTATATAGTATATTTGTAATATACTTTGATTATAGTTAGAAAAAAATAATTCTGCTAAATTTTAATGGAATTGAACTTTGTTTAAATGTTTTATAAGCTCAAACCCATTTTCCGGGAAAGCCCGTTACAAGGGAGCTATAGGAAAATATGGACCGATATTGGGCAAATTAATTTAATATCTTCATAACAGTTAGCATAATAATTGTGTCGAACTTCAATAGAATTTGGTCTTTATTTACTCGTTTTATAAGCTGAAAACTGTTTTCGATTAGGGGCCTGATATGGGAGCTACATCAAAATACGGACCGAGATTGTTCTAATTAAAAATATACATTAAAAATAATTAAAAGGATCATTTTACAGAGTTCCAATGGAATTAGCCTTTATTTAATTGTTTTATTCCCGTTTTCCGGGAAGGGGCCTTATATTGGAGTTATATCAAAATATGGACCCATGTTAATATTAGTTAAAAAATTAATTGTGCCAAATTTCAATAGAATTGATTCAAATTTAAGAGTTCTATAAGCTATAAATCATATTCCGAGAAAGGCCCTTACATGGGAGCTGGATCAATTAATGATCTTAGAACAATATGACTTCTTTGGGTTTATTATTGTATCAAATTTCACTAAATTATCTTAAAAATTGCAGCCCATATGATACACAGAGTTTGGGGTGTATCAAAATTTTGCATATTATAGCATATAACTTCCTTTCCTGTTAATTAGATTTTGATGATCTTTTGCACGATAATGAAGCATGTATGCTAAAATAAATTTTTTGTTTAAGTCCAATTACATTTTTAGAAGAAATTAGAAGAGTTTTTTTCGGAATAAAATATTTGCATCAAATCAAAAACTGAGTCGATTTAGCTATGTCCGTCTGTCTGTCTGTTGGAAACATTCTCACGCTTAAAATAATTGCCCGAATTCAATAAAACTTGGCCACATTGTTTGTTAGTGTCCTAAGCAGTTTGCTTTTTAAAACCACCTATATCGGTTTATAAGCAAGGAAGTTATAGATCGATATCTGAAACAATTCCAAAATTTCGAAAAAGAACTCCTCTAATTTCTTCTAAAAATTATAAGGATGTTTGCCAGGATACCCAGGATACTTTGTATTTTAAGTTTATTTTTTTATTATTTATTCAAAATTTATTATTTTTTCTTATATACTAATTATTATAACAGCACTTAATTATTTAGTAACTAATTTAAACACCGTGACCTCCAGATTTCCAGACCAGACTCCTCGATTAAATCTAGATCCGGCCCTTATATAGAATATTATTTTGTAATTGTATTAGTAGTTCTACTACCATACCTATCACTATTACATTGCCTGGGATCTATGGTTGTAAAAACCAGTAGATTCCCTTTTGCCATACAATATTGTTTGGGATCTATGGCAGTAAATACCAGTAGAAACCCTAATACTACTATATTGTTTGGGATCTATGGCAGTAAATACCAGTAGAAACCCTAACACTACTATATTGTTTGGGATCTATGGCAGTAAATACCAGTAGAAACCCTAACACTACTACATGGTTTGGGATCTATGGCAGTAAATACCAGTAGAAACCCTAACACTACTACATGGTTTGGGACTGTTTTGCCTGTATACGGCTGCTATCGAAGCTATTACAAACTTGCGATAGCTGTCCGTCCACAACGGCAGCACAAGCCCAACTGAAGAAGTAGTGATGTTGATTATTAGTATTAGTGGTAATACAACAGTATCGTAGTAGTGATGCAACTATTTTGTATGTTGGGCATATAATGTACTCATACTTAAATATGTTACTATATTCTCTTATACTACAACAATTTCTCTTATATTTACACTCTTAAAAATTAACAGTTATTTTACAAGAACAATTATAAAATAAGCAAATACACTTTAAATTCATGTTAGCGAGTTAATTCATATCTGATTTTACAACAAAAAAATATGTAACGAATTACTTCGTTACATCTCCCCCTTGGTATGTATAAATTTTTTTTTTTTTTTTTTTTTTTTTAAATTTAATCTGCAACAGCTATATCGTTTCTAGGCTTTGGAAACACAAGCTTTTCTTTCCCGTGGATGATCCAAACGTCGAGAGATCTTCTAATATGTACTTCAACTGAATATGAGTTATTTTTCACCAGGAATCGGGTACGTTTACCGGGGCTTATGGGCGTAATAAATGCCAGTACATCAGGAATATCTAATTGTGTAACATCAGTGTCATCTTTATCGATTCCTAATTCTTGAACCAACTGGGCTAATGCGTTGGGCTTCTTTTTGTCAGCAGTTATTAACGGCAACTTTATGTTTGGTAGATATGTTATGGATTGTATTTCTATTATTTGTCTTCGTTTATGGTCCTCGCGATCCATTGCTTCCCGAAACCTTTGACAGCATCTTTGGAATTTTGTTTCGTCCATCATTAGTGTCTACGAGAGATAAGAAAGTAAACTGATTGAACTTAGATCTTACGAGTGATACTGTTTCAAGTCCTTGACATGTGCCGTCCCTCGATCTTTCTTGGTATTTACGTCCATTAGGCGTACTATAACTGGAGACATATATTCCGCAACTAAATAAGGCCCCTCAAACTTTGGCGCCAATTTAGATGCAAAATAATCTATTGCTTTTGACAGAGCCCTTGTCTTTAATAAAACCAAATCTCCCTTTCGAGGAGACCAGTCACGTCTTCTGAGATTGTAATATTTTGCTTGTAAATCTGCAGCGCGATGGAGATTTCCTTGAACAAATGTAAAAACTTCTTGTAGATGGCTATATTTTTCGTCCGGATTCATACGATTTTCATTGACCTCAGATTTCGTTTTATCGTTAAACATGGTATTAGGGAGTCGTAATTCTCTGCCCTGTGTTAAGTAAGCTGGACTGTATTTGGTAGAACTCTGTTTGCTGGAATTCAAAGCTAATGTCAACTCAGGTATTTGTTCGTCCCATTTCCGTTGATTCTTTTCCGTGAATTGTGCTATCATAGTTTTTATGATCCGATTTGTTCTCTCGGTAGGATTCTCTTGTGGGGAATATGGAGCCGTAAATTGTTGTTTAACACCCAATGATTCAAAATATTTTTTACATTCGCGGCTAGTAAATTGAGTTCCATTATCTGTTAACAAAATGTAGGGAATTCCAAATCGTGCTAATATCCTTTCTCTAAATGCTTTAATGAACGTTTTTGTGGTTGCTTGTCGAACAGCTACAAATTCTGACCACTTACTAAATTTATCGTAAAATACAATCAGGGTCGTATTTCCATGACTCGAACGCGGCAGGGGACCAACAAAGTCCGCACAAACAGTATGCCAAGGTTGATTTACGTAAGAAGTGCACATTTTTCCGGCTAGTGGTTGTTGCTGTGGTTTATATCGTTGACATTTCTCACAATTTCGCACGTATTTCGCAATATCGCGAAACATGCCAGGCCAGTAGTACAGTTTTGTTACTCGTGCTGTTGTTTTATTTATACCCAAGTGTCCTGCCGTTATGTCATCATGACATTCAGCAAGTACGCGAAATCGTTCGTCATTAGGTATCACCAATTTCCAAGGAACTGGATCCTGTTCGTTGAAAGCACTGGAATCATAGATATGCCGGCGTAAATTTCCATTAACATCAATTTGGTAGTCTGGGACTTTATCAGGATACTTTTGAACAAGTTTTAGCTTATTTTCAAACCATTTGTCTTTTTTAACATCGCCTTTGACAAGTGTTTCAAGTGTTGGGATTGTGTTATCACCATGACCTGCTGGATATCTGGACAGTGCATCTGCTATAACATTGTTTTTTCCTTTACGGTACCGCACCTCGTAATCAAATTGCATCATCTCCAGAGCCCAGCGAGCTATTCTGCCTGAAGGTGATTGTATCGAATTCAACCATTTCAGAGATTGATGATCAGTCACTATAACGAAACGGTATCCCTCTATGTAGTGTCTCATTTTCCGGATTCCCCATATTATTGCCAGGCATTCCTTTTCTGTGACCGTGTAGTTCTTTTCAGGTGCAGAAAGTGTACGGCTGGCATAAGCGATCACCTTTTCCCCTTCCTCGAATTCCTGCGTCAGTACCACTCCTAGACCAATATCGCTGGCATCTGTCTGTAATATGAAGGTGCGACTGAAATCAGGGCACGTAAGAGCAGGAGCTTCTGTAAGTTTTTGTTTGATTTCATCAAACGCCATCCTTTGTTCATCACCCCATTTCCATTTCTTTGATTTTTTTAAAAGGATATTAAGAGGGCCAGAAATCGTTGAAAAATTCGGTATAAAGCGACGATACCAAGCTGCTGTATTAAGGAATGATCTCAATTCCTTTAAAGTCTTTGGTTCTGGTAGGGCTACGACCGCATTTACCTTTTCCGGATCAGTATGTATGCCCTGTTCACTAACGATATGACCCAGATATCTTATTCTCTTCCTTGCGAAAGTACATTTGTCGATATTAATACGTAATTTTGCACTAATTAACCGATCGAAGACAATTCTAAGGTTACTCAAATGATTTTCTAAAGAGCTTCCAAGTACTATGATGTCATCCAAATACGCAAATGCAAATTCCTCTAATTCAGGTCCAATTATGTTATCGAGAGCTCTTTGGAACGTCGCTGGTGCAGAATGAAGGCCAAAAGGCATTACGCGCCACTGGAAAAGTCCTCTACCAGGTACAGTGAAGGCAGTGTAGGGTTTACTTTCGGAAGCCATAGGGATTTGCCAATATCCATGCCGAAGATCTATTGTGCTAAAAAATTTGCTATTTTTAAGTTTTTCTAAGATTGAGTTTATTTGAGGAATTGGGTAAGCATCACGAATCGAATTCTCGTTGATCTGTCGATAATCCACACAAAGGCGCCACTCGTTGTTCTTCTTCTTTGCTAAAACGATTGGTGAGCTATAAGGACTTTTTGACGGTTCAATTCTTCCCTCTTGAATCAGTTCATCGATTTGTTTATTAATTACCTTTTGCATTGCTGGGTTTCGCGGGTAATAACGTTGCTTTAAAGGCCTATTGTGTTTCATTACAATTACATGCTCAGTTATATTTGAATGACCTTTAATGGACTCGAAACGTGATAGTTGAGATTCTAGAAAATCGTTTAACTTCTTCTGTTCCAAAGTTTCTTCTTGAGTTTCTTCATTAGAGCTAATCTGTAAAGAACTAATTTGTGGGAAACCATTTGTAGACATACCAGCTAGTGCATGTTGAGAATTTTTTGAAACTATATGAATCTCTGTACCCGTTTGATGTATGAAGTTATTGCCGATGATTATTGGGTCCAGAATATTGTTTAAGACTAGGAAATTGTGTCTATATACCACTCCATTTATTATAAACCAAATATCGACCGAACCTTCTGTAATTATCTTGGATTGGTCTGCCAGGTGAAGAGTATTAACTTTAGGAGGAGCTTTAGGAATTTGTAAATCCTGTACAATTTTGGAACTTATACAAGAGTGCGTAGCACCAGTGTCTAGAATAGCTTGTAACTTCCTGTTTCTTATCGTAATCCAGGTACGTAAGCGATAGTCGTCATCAATTTCCAGTCTAATATGAAAAGGTTTGCTATTTAGAGATCCGCCCCCTCTTCTGCTATCGACGGACCTCCTTGGGCGTTTTCCGATCCACGTCTGCAGCAGTTAACTGTCATCACTCCACGTTTTCCACAGTCCCAGCAAAACAAAATTTGAGCATTTGAACATGTTCTTCGAGTATGTCCCTGTTCACCACAGCGGAAACACACATTTCGATTATTATTGACGGCAACAGCAGTTTGTAAACGTCGAACAGCTTTCTTTTGATTTGTTTCTTCCGCTTGAATGCTTTCAAATTCTTGAGCTAATGTAATTAGTTCACGTAACTTGGAGAAATCTGTTCGTTTTATGTAAATTTTGTACTCGGCACGACAATTTGAGTATATCCTTTCTAGTTGATCCTGACCAGATAGATTGGATAATCTAATTAAGGTTTGTATGGCAGTTACATAATCCACAAAACTTTCACCGGCACATTGTTTTCTTTTACGAATATCGTCCTCTAAATTTTCAAAAAAACGGGCTGGTAAGAAAAACAATTTAAAGTCATCAACAAAGTCATTGTAAGATTTCCACGATAACTTGTTGTTCCGGTACCAGGACAAAGCGTCACCTTTTAGAAGTTCCGGCATTAAATTTAAAAGGATATTTTGTGGAATAGAGTAGCAAATAGCAAGTTCGTCAATACGTTCCAAAAAACCTAACGGATCCTTTCCACCATCATACTTGATTCCCCATTTACGTACTTTATCACAGACCTCCGAGTTATTATCTGGACATACTTCACTCTTCTCTCGAGAATGCACTGGAGAGGATCCGCGTGTCAGTCGAACGACAGGTACCTTTAACTCCTTTTCGGATGACTCTGACATAGCTCTGAGGTTCTCTATAACTAGTTGATGATCCTTGGGAATATCGGTTTTGTCAAGGTAGTTCCGCATACGAGCCCTCATTTCATCTAAGGTTCCTTCATGATCCAATCCCAGATTATTCAGCGCTGCACCCAGAACGTCCTTTTTAAGTGTGTTAATGAACAATCGGCTCATTATAATTTTTTTTATTATTTTATTCCTACACTTTTTTTAATATATTTTTCCAGAAATATTTTTTTATGATGATTTTTATTTATGTCCTTTTTTTATTTTATAAGGATATTGTTTTATTATTTTTTCACAAATTATGTCCCTGCTCGGGCGCCATTTATAAGGATGTTTGCCAGGATACCCAGGATACTTTGTATTTTAAGTTTATTTTTTTATTATTTATTCAAAATTTATTATTTTTTCTTATATACTAATTATTATAACAGCACTTAATTATTTAGTAACTAATTTAAACACCGTGACCTCCAGATTTCCAGACCAGACTCCTCGATTAAATCTAGATCCGGCCCTTATATAGAATATTATTTTGTAATTGTATTAGTAGTTCTACTACCATACCTATCACTATTACATTGCCTGGGATCTATGGTTGTAAAAACCAGTAGATTCCCTTTTGCCATACAATATTGTTTGGGATCTATGGCAGTAAATACCAGTAGAAACCCTAATACTACTATATTGTTTGGGATCTATGGCAGTAAATACCAGTAGAAACCCTAACACTACTACATTGTTTGGGATCTATGGCAGTAAATACCAGTAGAAACCCTAACACTACTATATTGTTTGGGATCTATGGCAGTAAATACCAGTAGAAACCCTAACACTACTATATTGTTTGGGATCTATGGCAGTAAATACCAGTAGAAACCCTAACACTACTATATTGTTTGGGATCTATGGCAGTAAATACCAGTAGAAACCCTAATACTACTATATTGTTTGGGATCTATGGCAGTAAATACCAGTAGAAACCCTAACACTACTATATTGTTTGGGATCTATGGCAGTAAATACCAGTAGAAACCCTAACACTACTACATTGTTTGGGATCTATGGCAGTAAATACCAGTAGAAACCCTAACACTACTACATTGTTTGGGATCTATGGCAGTAAATACCAGTAGAAACCCTAACACTACTATATTGTTTGGGATCTATGGCAGTAAATACCAGTAGAAACCCTAACACTACTATATTGTTTGGGATCTATGGCAGTAAATACCAGTAGAAACCCTAACACTACTATATTGTTTGGGATCTATGGCAGTAAATACCAGTAGAAACCCTAACACTACTACATTGTTTGGGATCTATGGCAGTAAATACCAGTAGAAACCCTAATACTACTATATTGTTTGGGATCTATGGCAGTAAATACCAGTAGAAACCCTAACACTACTATATTGTTTGGGATCTATGGCAGTAAATACCAGTAGAAACCCTAATACTACTATATTGTTTGGGATCTATGGCAGTAAATACCAGTAGAAACCCTAACACTACTATATTGTTTGGGATCTATGGCAGTAAATACCAGTAGAAACCCTAATACTACTATATTGTTTGGGATCTATGGCAGTAAATACCAGTAGAAACCCTAACACTACTATATTGTTTGGGATCTATGGCAGTAAATACCAGTAGAAACCCTAATACTACTATATTGTTTGGGATCTATGGCAGTAAATACCAGTAGAAACCCTAACACTACTATATTGTTTGGGATCTATGGCAGTAAATACCAGTAGAAACCCTAACACTAATATATTGTTTGGGATCTATGGCAGTAAATACCAGTAGAAACCCTAACACTACTATATTGTTTGGGATCTATGGCAGTAAATACCAGTAGAAACCCTAATACTACTATATTGTTTGGGATCTATGGCAGTAAATACCAGTAGAAACCCTAACACTACTACATTGTTTGGGATCTATGGCAGTAAATACCAGTAGAAACCCTAATACTACTATATTGTTTGGGATCTATGGCAGTAAATACCAGTAGAAACCCTAACACTAATATATTGTTTGGGATCTATGGCAGTAAATACCAGTAGAAACCCTAACACTACTATATTGTTTGGGATCTATGGCAGTAAATACCAGTAGAAACCCTAACACTACTACATTGTTTGGGATCTATGGCAGTAAATACCAGTAGAAACCCTAACACTACTATATTGTTTGGGATCTATGGCAGTAAATACCAGTAGAAACCCTAATACTACTATATTGTTTGGGATCTATGGCAGTAAATACCAGTAGAAACCCTAATACTACTATATTGTTTGGGATCTATGGCAGTAAATACCAGTAGAAACCCTAACACTACTATATTGTTTGGGATCTATGGCAGTAAATACCAGTAGAAACCCTAACACTACTATATTGTTTGGGATCTATGGCAGTAAATACCAGTAGAAACCCTAACACTACTATATTGTTTGGGATCTATGGCAGTAAATACCAGTAGAAACCCTAACACTACTATATTGTTTGGGATCTATGGCAGTAAATACCAGTAGAAACCCTAACACTACTACATGGTTTGGGACTGTTTTGCCTGTATACGGCTGCTATCGAAGCTATTACAAACTTGCGATAGCTGTCCGTCCACAACGGCAGCACAAGCCCAACTGAAGAAGTAGTGATGTTGATTATTAGTATTAGTGGTAATACAACAGTATCGTAGTAGTGATGCAACTATTTTGTATGTTGGGCATATAATGTACTCATACTTAAATATGTTACTATATTCTCTTATACTACAACAATTTCTCTTATATTTACACTCTTAAAAATTAACAGTTATTTTACAAGAACAATTATAAAATAAGCAAATACACTTTAAATTCATGTTAGCGAGTTAATTCATATCTGATTTTACAACAAAAAAATATGTAACGAATTACTTCGTTACAAAATGTAATTGGACTTAAACAAAAAATTAATTTTAGCACACAATTGTACATGTTCCATTATCGTGCAAAAGATCATGAAAATCTGATTAACAGGAAAAAAATTTATAGGCTAAAATATGAACAATTTTGATACACCCCAAACTATGAGTATCATATGGGCCGCAATTATTAAGATAATTTAGTGAAATTTGTCACATATACTTACTTTGATACAATAATAAATCCAAAGAAGTTATGTTGTTTGGGAATTAATTAATTATACTCAGCTTCCATATAAGGGCCTTTCCCGGAATATTATTTATAGTTTATAAAACTCTTAAATTTTAATCAATTCTGTTGAAATTTGGCACAATTAATTTTTTAATTATTTTAAATATATGTTATAAATTTTACTAACATGGGTCCATATTTTTATATAGCTCCCATATAACCCCCTTCCTGGAAAACGAGAATAAAACAATTAAATAAAAACTAATTCTATTGGAACTCGGTAAAACGATATTTTTAATTATTTTTAATGTATATTTTTAATTAGAACAATCTCGGTCCAAATTTTGTTGTAGCTCCCATATCAGGCCCCTCACCGAAAACAGTTTTCAGCTTATAAAACGAGTAAATAAAGACCAAATTCTATTGAAATTCGACACAATTATTTTGCTAACTGTTCTGAAGATATTAAATTAATTTTCCCTATGTCGGTTCATATTTTCCCAAAGCTCCCTTATAACGGGCTTTCCCGGAAAATAGGTTTGAGTTTATAAAACATTTAAACGAAGATCAATTCCATTAAAATTTAGCAGAATGACTTTTTCCAACTGTATAAATATACTATTTACATTTGTGAGTGTATGTGTGTGTATATGTATATCTACGAAACCTAACGTATTAACTTCACACGAATTTGTGGTGGAGGGTATGGAAGATTCGGCAAAGCCGAATATAGCATTCTTACTTGTTTTTATAATTTCTTTAATTTTCTCTAAACAACCTCTGGAAGACAATTCCTAATACACTCGGAGAAAATCAGGAGCCGGCAGAAAGTAAATCCTATATTTTATGTTCATAATTTTCTCTTGAAGTACGTAAAAAAATGTTTGGTTAATTTGATCACAAAAATGTCTTTTATTCAAGGTAAAAAGCAAAAAAATGCTGAATTTTTCTTTCAGTGTATTTGAAAAATTATACGACAACACCACCAGCAACGGCTCCAGCCAGACTGAATGAATTTTCAAAAAAATTAAGAGCATTTTCAATTGTTAAATAGTAAAGAGTAAAGAAGCACATGTGCACCTCTTTGCCGGCAACAGATACAATTTCTCTCTCAATCAAACATGTGAGACGTATGAAATTATGGAGAGAAGAAAATTGGCTGAGAATAAAAATGAACTTTGTAGTACTGAATCATTCAACGATGAATTTATATACAGCATTCTAGAACGTAATATATTGCGTTACTTAACATTAACACTAGTGCCTAAATAAAGTCTTTTTAAGTCGATTTATCGTAGTTCGTCTTATGTCCACTAAAATTCTAGTTTTAAGAGATTTAGTTCAAGTTTTGTATATACGATTATTTCCTATGTGAACCATTTCTCAAAATCTCTGTTAACATGCTCTAAGGATGACGGTTCGGTTATATTATTTAAGACTTTATAATCGAACTTTATATAAACGTATGATAACATTTTCAAACTCGGTCGAAATTCCGACTTAGCTCCCCCATTAGGAGATTTTTCACAAAGTTTGATCGTCTAATACCCATCTTTCTAGCGCATGCATTTCTTCACAGGGCAGAAATCAATTTCCGTTAGTTCCATCAGAATGATTCTTTTAATAAGACAGTTGAATCCCCAAGTCCGTGCCAGTTTTGATTTGATTGTTCATTGAAATTCGTTATAATTTAAAATAGTTATAAAAGTGTATTTAGTTCTCCAGCTCCAGCATGAGACCACAAATCCGAATAAAGTAACGAAATTCGTTCTTCTCCGTATTATTTTGTTAATAATAAATTAATTTCAAAATTTATTTGAATTATTAATAAAAGAAAATAATCATATGAAAATTATGATTAGATTAAAATAAAAATGCATTAAAGTTTAATTTATGTTAAATTTGCAGAATAAAATTGTTCAAAATCGTATTTAAGAGATTAGTCCACTTAAGGCTTTAAAAGTTGTTGCACTATTCTGAAAACCAAAAACAAAATTCTGTAAAAAACTTAATCAAATAAAATGTCTTGTGATATAAAATCGATTGACTACGTATTAAAGTTGGACTTGGGCGAACCGAGTGAAAAGGCTAAAGAAAAAGCCTTAAAGGAATTGAGAGAAACTCCCGAGAATATACAAAATGGTTTAAGGGAATTGAAAAAATTATTAAAAGGTTCTGAAGTCTTATTTCTATAATTTAAATATTTTTAATTTAACTGAACAATAAATTTGTAGATGAAACTGACTTAAATATACCCAGAACCAATGATGAATGGTTAATAAAATTCTTAAGAGTTTGTAAATTTTATCCAGAAAGTGCCAGGGATTTGGTAAGCGATTGTAACTAAAACCAAAAAAAAGGAATAAAAATTTAACTTTCGATTGTTCATTCCCCCAGATCAAACGTCACTATAACGTACGACGAAAATATGAAGAGATCACCAAGGTTTTGGTGCCCTCCAAATTGAAGTTGGTATTCGATGCTAATTTAGTAACCATATTACCACAACGTGATCAGCATGGGCGCCGTATAATTGTATCCCAAGCCGGTAGTAAGTTAAGCTAAAAACTCTTTAAATCTTTCCCCCTTTCAAAAACTCCAATTTCATTTTCAGAACATTGGAATTACAAAAAGATACACCGTGATATTCTATATGCCGCTGGTACCCTCTGTACAGACTTTCTACAACTGGAACCAGAAACCCAAATAAATGGTTTAATCTATATTTTAGATCTACAGGGTTTATCATTTCTCCAAACATTCGAATTTAATCCATATGTGGTTAAGCGTATTTTGGACTATTTACAGGGCAACGTACCCCTTCGAATAAAAAGTTTTCATATTGTGAATCAACCCAATATTTTTCAACCGATTTATGCTGCTGCCAAACCGTTCTTTAGTAAAAAACATGGAAGTCGTATTGTATTACATGGCACCAATTATAAGTCATTACATGAACATATATCACCGGATTGTTTACCAGAATGTTATGGTGGTAATTTGAAGATGCCTTTAATGAATGGTCCTGAAACGTATGCGTGTTTGGAACCCTATGAAAAATATTTTGAAGGTTTAAAGGAATATGGTTTTGTATAAATACGTTAGTAAGTTTTGGAGTTATATAAAAAAGTAGTTTTAAGATTTTTGGTTTGAAATAAATTTAGTCATAAAGGACTCACTAAAAATCATTATAGTCCATATAATTTTTATTTATGCTGAGGGAATGAGGCTCCTAGCTTTGAGATTGGAACATGGCAGCCGCTTAGCACACTTCTAGGATTGTTTTAGAATGGTTACACTGATAAATACGATATCATGCTAATGCATTTTATAATAATTTCTTATAATTCTCATTCAGTTTATATTATTTTATAGTCATATAGTTGGAGTTGTTGGCCGAACAATTATCAGTAGCTCGTCGAACCTTTAAACATCTGAATTCTTTTAAATCCGAATCAGCTGCTTTTGCATTCGTAGTTTGTCTAACACATAGCATCACACATCATTCTATTAAATTCGACATATCTAGTTTTATCGAATTGTATGGGTCCGATATATTATTTTGTAGTTTTGCGAATTCAAAGTTCCCGAATTATTTCGTTCAAACATATTAAGCTCCCGAGTTCTTTGAGTCAGAGGTATTTGTTTCGTAGTTTTGCCCTTCGGTAGAAGCTACTTTTTGTGTGTCTACCTTACAAATGTAGCTCTAAATGAAGGATAATTGAAAGATGATTCCAGCTTTGCGATTTTGAGATTTTAACAAAAAGAAATAATTTTTTCAAAATTGACCAAGTTTATATAGGGCTGTTGGGCATGTCCGAACTATAACAGCTAAATCAAAGTATGTAGGCGAATTTTAATAGACATTTATAAGGATTATCTATATACCTAATTTCTTTTCTCTCAATCCATTAATGGGGTTTTTCGGTGAAATTTTAAAAAGTCAACTTTGGAGGATCTCTAACTATGCCCCCGACCATATAGTGACTTGTGTTCCTCCAAATCAACTCAAAAGCACCTCAGCTCTGACTACGTAAAATTTCATTAAAATATCTCTAACAGTTCAAAACTTATTGAATTATTTCCAAAAACAAATCTATTTGGCCACCCTGTGCAAGAGTAAAAGGAGAAAATTATAAACAATTCTCACCTATACAGGCACAAAATGTGAAAACTACTCCCTGCCGGTTAGTGATATAATTCAAGGGCTAGCAGAGAGTAATTCTTTGTGCTTGTGTTAGTGAGAATTGTTCATAATTTTATCTTGAAGTACATAGAAAAAATCTTTACTAATTTGATGACAAAAAGCACATTTACTGAAGGTAAAAAGTAAAAAATAAGTTTATTTAATGAAATAAAACTATTGTTTCAAAAATAACATTAATTCCTGCTTGCAATAAAATTAATAATTAAAATATTATACATCCAAATCACGCTGAACTTTTCTTTCAGTGTATTTGAAAAATTATCCGACAGCACCAACAGTAACGGCTCCAGCCGGACTGAATGAATTTTCAAAGAATTAAGAGCAGGGTCAATAGTGACTATTTAATTCCCTACACCACATTGTTAATTATAAGCATTAACGAACCACCCTCGTATAAAAATATTCTGTAATTTATACCTAAAAGTGCAGTATTCATGTTTGATTACTGTATTCTAAAAGGATTTCTTATGTGGACGTTATATGGAAACTAGAACTAATTATGGACCAACTAATTATGGACCAACCCTCGTAAAATTTGACACATCAATTGTTGATTTTGTGTACTTTACTTTGACAAATTCTAATTGCAATAACAACGAAAATGTGACATTTAAGTCCTTCAAAGTGATATTTTGAAGGGGGAGTTAAATGGAATCTATAAGAAATATTGGACCGATTCTTGTATAGTTTGGCACTGAATATTAGAAAACTAGTTTGTGCTAAATTTCACCATTCCGGGAGGAACATTTTTATTAAACCAATTTCAATAGGCATCGGCCGTGGACCAAAATAATAACGCATGCCAACATTCACTAAGACATCATTAAATCGACTCAGAAATTGATCCTGATTCGTATAGTATACCCCAACCACCTATGGTGATGTAGGGTATAAAAACAAACTTTGAGAGAAACATAATAAGTGAAATAGAGCACAAAATAATCAGTTGAGCTTTTACTGTTGCCGCGTGTGAGTTTTTCCACCTGTGAGACGTATGGAATTATGGCGAAAAAATTGGCTGAGAATGAAAATGAACTTTATAGTACTGAATCATTCTAATATGATAACATTTCCAAAGTCGGTCGAAATTCTGTATTATCTCCAATAAGGGGGCTTTTCACGAAGTTTGATTGACTAATACTCATCTTTCTAGCTCATGCATTTCTTTACAGGATAGAAATCAAATCACAGGAAGCAACTCCTGTTAGTTCCATCAGAATGATTCTTTTAATTAGACAGCTGAATGCCCAAGTCCATGCCAGTTTTGATTTGATTGTTCACTGAAAGTCGTTATAATTTAAAATGGTTATAAAAGTGTATTTAGTTCTCCAGCGTTTAAATCCAAAAGACTGAAAAGAATCCTTTGAAAAAAAGTTTTTTTCTTCCGATAGTTCTCCAGCTCCAGCATAAGACCACAAATCCGAATAACGCAACGAAATTCGTTCTTCTCCGTATTATTTTGTTAATAATAAATTAATTTCAAAATTTATTTGAATTATTAATAAAAGAAAATAATCATATGAAAATTATGATTAGATTAAAATAAAAATGCATTAAAGTTTAATTTATGTTAAATTTGCAGAATAAAATTATTCAAAATCGCATTTAAGAGATTAGTCCACTTAAGGCTTTAAAACTTGTTGCACTATTCTGAAAACCAAAAACAAAATTCTGTAAAAAATTAAATCAAATAAAATGTCTTGTGATATAAAATCGATTGACTACGTATTAAAGTTGGACTTGGGCGAACCGAGTGAAAAGACTAAAGAAAAAGCCTTAAAGGAATTGAGGGAAACTCCCGAGAATATAGAAAATGGTTTAAGGGAATTGAAAAAATTATTAAAAGGTTCTGAAGTCTTATTTCTATAATTTAAATATTTTTAATTTAACTGAACTATAAATTTGTAGATGAAACTGACTTAAATATACCCAGAACCAATGATGAATGGTTAACAAAATTCTTAAGAGTTTGTAAATTTTATCCAGAAAGTGCCAGGGATTTGGTAAGCGATTGTAACTAAAACCAAAAAAAATGGGAATCAAATTTAACTTTCGATTTGTTCATTCCCTCAGATCAAACGTCACTATAATGTACGACGAAAATATGAAGAGATCACCAAGGTCTTGGTGCCCTCCAAATTGAAGTTGGTATTCGATGCTAATTTAGTAACCATATTACCACAACGTGATCAGCATGGGCGCCGTATAATTGTATCCCAAGCCGGTAGTAAGTTAAGCTAAAAACTCTTTAGATCTTTTCCCTTTAATAACTCCAATTTCATTTTCAGAACATTGGAATTACAAAAAGATACACCGTGATATTCTATATGCCGCTGGTACCCTCTGTACAGACTTTCTACAACTGGAACCAGAAACCCAAATAAATGGTTTAATCTATATTTTAGATCTACAGGGTTTATCATTTCTCCAAACATTCGAATTTAATCCATATGTGGTTAAGCGTATTTTGGACTATTTACAGGGCAACGTACCCCTTCGAATAAAAAGTTTTCATATTGTGAATCAACCCAGTATTTTTCAACCGATTTATGCTGCTGCCAAACCGTTCTTTAGTAAAAAACATGGAAGTCGTATTGTATTACATGGCACCAATTATAAGTCATTACATGAACATATATCACCGGATTGTTTACCAGAATGTTATGGTGGTAATTTGAAGATGCCTTTAATGAATGGTCCTGAAACGTATGCGTGTTTGGAACCCTATGAAAAATATTTTGAAGGTTTAAAGGAATATGGTTTTGTATAAATACGTTAGTAAGTTTTGGAGTTATATAAAAAAGTAGTTTTAAGATTTTTGGTTTGAAATAAATTTAGTCATAAAGGACTCACTAAAAATCATAATAGTCGATATAATTTTTATTTATGCTGAGGAAATTAGGCTCGTAGCTTTGAGATTGGAACATGGCAGCCGCTTAGCACACTTCTAGGATTGTTTTAGAATGGTTACACTGACTAATATGATATCATGCAAGTGCATTTTATAATAATTTGTTATAATTCTCATTCAGTTTATATTATTTTATAGTCATATAGTCGGAGTTGTTGGCCGAACAATTATCAGTAGCTCGTCGAACCTTTAAACATCTGAATTCTTTTAAATCCGAATCAGCTGCTTTTGCATTCGTAGTTTGTCGAACACATAGCATCACACATCATTCTATTGAGTTCGACATATCTAGTTTTATCGAATTGTATGGGTCTGATATAATATTTTGTAGTTTCCCGAATTATTTCGTTTGGACATATTAAGCTTCCGAATTCTTTAAGTCAGAGGTATTTGTTTCGTAGTTTTGCCCTTCGCTAGAAGCTACCTTTTGTGTGTCTACCTTACAAATGTAGCTTTAAATGAAGGATAATTGAAAGATGATTCCAGGTTTGCGATTTTGAGATTTTAATAAAAAGAAATAATTTTTTCAAAATTAACTTAGTTTTTATAGAGCTGATGGGCATGTCCGAACTATAACAGCTAAATCCAAGTATGTAGGCGAATTTTTATAGGCATTAATAAGGACTATCTATATACATAATTTCTTTTCTCTCAATCCATAAATGGGGTTTTTCGGCGAATTTTTAAAAAGTCTACATTTCCGAGGTAGTCAACTTTGGAGGATCTCTAACTATGCCCCCGGCCATATAGTGACTTGTGTTCCTCCAAATCAACTCAAAAGCACCTCAGCTCTGACTACGTAAAATTTCATTAAAATATCTCTAACAGTTCAAAACTTATTGAATTATTTCCAAAAACAAATCGATTTGGCCACCCTGTGCAAGAGTAAAAGGAGAAAATTATAAACAATTCTCACCTATACAGGCACAAAATGTGAAAACTACTCCCTGCCGGTTAGTGATATAATTCAAGGGCTAGCAGAGAGTAATTCTTTGTGCTTGTGTATGTGAGAACTGTTCATAATTTTCTCTTGAAGTACATAGAAAAAATCTTTACTAATTTGATGACAAAAAGCACATTTACTCAAGGTGAAAAGTAAAAAATAAGTTTATTTAATGAAATAAAACCATTGTTTCAAAAATAACATTAATTCCTGCTTGCAATAAAATTAATATTTAGAAAATCATACATCCATATCACGCTGAACTTTTCTTTCAGTGTATTTGAAAAATTATCCAACAACACCAACAGTAACGTCTCCAGCAGGACTGAATGAATTTTCAAGGAATAAAGAGCAGGATCAATAGTGACTATTTAATACTCTACACCACATTGTTAATTATAAGCATTAACGAACCACCCTCGTATAAAAATATTCTGTAATTTATACCTAAAAGTGCAGTATTCATGTGTGATTACTGTATTCTAAAAGGATTTCTTATGTGGACGTTATATGGAAACTAGAACTAATTGTGGACCAACCCTCGTAAAATTTGACACATTAATTGTTGCTTTTGTGTACTTTACTTTGACAAATTCTGAATTTTGAAGGGGGAGTTAAATGGAACCTATAAGAATTAATGGACCGATTCTTGTATAGTTTGGCACTGAATATTAGAAAACTAGTTTGTGCTAAATTTCACCATTCCGGGAGGAACATTTTTATTAAACCAATTTCAATAGACATCGG
The DNA here is from genome assembly GCA_004302925.2 of Cochliomyia hominivorax. Taxonomy (NCBI): domain Eukaryota; kingdom Metazoa; phylum Arthropoda; class Insecta; order Diptera; family Calliphoridae; genus Cochliomyia; species Cochliomyia hominivorax. The sequence goes on along the minus strand of PYHX02000158.1, from coordinate 87,968,707 downwards.
CCTTGAACCAAAATAATAACGCATGCCAACATTCACTAAGACATCATTAAATCGACTCAGAAATTGATCCTGAGTCGAACGGTATACTTTTATAATAAAAATACTCCAACCATCTATGGTGATGTAGGGTATAAAAACAAACTTTGAGAGAAACATAATAAGTGAAATAGAGCACAAAATAATCAGTTGAGCTTTTACTGTCGCCGTGTGAGAGTTTTTCCACCACCTGTGAGACGTATGGAATTATGGCGAAAAAATTAGCTGAGAATGAAAATGAACTTTATAGTACTGAATCATTCTAATAACAATATATTGCGTCACTTTATGATAACATTTCCAAAGTCGGTCGAAATTCTGTATTATCTCCAATAAGGGGGCTTTTCACGAAGTTTGATTGACTAATACTCATCTTTCTAGCTCATGCATTTCTTTACAGGATAGAAATCAAATCACAGGAAACAACTCCTGTTAGTTCCATCAGAATGATTCTTTTAATTAGACAGTTGAATGCCCAAGTCCGTGTCAGTTTTGATTTGATTGTTCATTGAAGGTCGTTATAATTTAAAATGGTTATAAAAGTGTATTTAGTTCTCCAGCGTTTAAATCCTAAAAGACTAAAAAGAATCTTTCGAAAAAAAGTTTTTTTCTTCCGATAGTTCTCCAGCTCCAGCATAAGACCACAAATCCGAATAACGCAACGAAATTCGTTCTTCTCTGTATTATTTTGTTAATAATAAATTAATTTCAAAATTTATTTGAATTATTAATAAAAGAAAATAATCATATGAAAATTATGATTAGATTAAAATAAAAATGCATTAAAGTTTAATTTATGTTAAATTTGCAGAATAAAATTATTCAAAATCGCATTTAAGAGATTAGTCCACTTAAGGCTTTAAAACTTGTTGCACTATTCTGAAAACCAAAAACAAAATTTTTTAAAAAACAAAATCAAATAAAATGTCTTGTGATATAAAATCGATTGACTTCGTATTAAAGTTGGATTTGGGCGAACCGAGTGAAAAGGCTAAAGAAAAAGCCTTAAAGGAATTGAGAGAAACTCCCGAGAATATAGAAAATGGTTTAAGGGAATTGAAAAAATTATTAAAAGGTTCTGAAATCTTATTTCTATAATTTAAATAATTTTGATTTAACTGAACAATAAATTTGTAGATGAAACTGACTTAAATATACCCAGAACCAATGATGAATGGTTAATAAAATTCTTAAGAGTTTGTAAATTTTATCCAGAAAGTGCCAGGGATTTGGTAAGCGATTGTAACTAAAACCAAAAAAAAAGGGAATAAAATTTTGTTCATTCCCTTAGATCAAACGTCACTATAACGTACGACGAAAATATGAAGAGATCACCAAGGTCTTGGTGCCCTCCAAATTGAAGTTGGTATTCGATGCTAATTTAGTAACCATATTACCACAACGTGATCAACATGGGCGCCGTATAATTGTATCCCAAGGCGGTAGTAAGTTAAGCTAAAAACTCTTCAAATCTTTCCCTTTTAATTACTCCAATTTCATTTTCAGAACATTGGAATTACAAAAAGATACATCGTGATATTCTATATGCTGCTGGTACCCTCTGTACAGACTTACTACAATTGGAACCAGAAACCCAAATAAATGGTTTAATCTATATTTTAGATCTACAGGGTTTATCATTTCTCCAAACATTCGAATTTAATCCATATATGGTTATGCGTATTTTGGACTATTTACAGGGTAACATACCCCTTCGAATGAAATGTGTTCATATTGTGAATCAACCCAATATTTTTCAACCGATTTATGCTGCTGCCAAACCGTTTTTTAGCAAGAAATACGGAAATCGTATTGTATTACATGGCACCAATTATAAGTCATTACATGAACATATATCACCGGATTGTTTACCAGAATGTTATGGTGGTAATTTGAAAATGCCTTTAATGAATGGTCGTGAAACGTATGCGTGTTTGGAACCGTATGAAAAATATTTTGAAGGTTTACAAGAATATGGTTTCAAATAAATATGTTAGTAAGTTTTGGAGTTATCGTTAAGAATAGTTTTAAGATTTTTGATTTGAAATAAATTAAGTTATTATTGACTCACTAAACATCATTATGGATAAGCTAAAGTTTGAGAAAAGCATATTCATAGTTTGGAGATTTCAAAACGAAAATGGACCAAATACACAGATTATAATCGAGTGATTACAGCTATAGAATATCTGTGGAATTGGTACTATATCGAAAGAGGTTTATAACCTTTTTAATAAATATCATTTTTTAGTTATCACTGCTTTTGGGGAAAACTTTTGATATTTTGAAGAGACCACTTCATTCAATCGATTCTATGGAATAGAAAGAGTTTGCTTTTTAGCTTAGTCGTTTCCTTCTTAATTTCTGGCCACTACCCAGGAGATGTGCTCTATTTCATTTGCATAAAAGTCATTTATAGATTCTTTGCAATCTAAGATGATTTATGGAATAGTGTTCTTGAATGCTCACACCCTAATTACCGTTTAGGAGTAGTTAAAGTTGTATAGATTTCTATATATCAAGTTTACCAAGTTTTTTTTTTTTTTAATCATACTATACAGTTTCTGATCCCATACACCTCCACTGAAAGGCCGTATTGTGGCTTGGTAGTCGGAGAAATATTCTTTTTTGTTCTTCGGTAAAGAGTTACAGTCCCGTCTTATACATTTTAATGCCTTGGAGAGATCAATGTAGGGCATCATTTATATGTTAAAAATATAACTTTTATCATCTGTTAAATCATTATCCCAAAGTTTGGAGCCGATGCCTAGTAAGAGCTACCTCATAGGGCACATAAGTTTCGATGGGCTGGACAAACAGTATTGTTTCCAAGGCTCAATGACAGTGTCGTCCTCATTACATCACTTATTATTAAGACCTTTTGCAAGACCACGTTGCATTTCCCTACCTTCGATGTCCGTCAAACTACTAAAGTGAAAGTGTAGGCCTAATAGTGCTCCTGTAAAGACGCTGTTTCATAGTTCTTCCACATATCGAACCTTTTGATCTTAATATTCATTTCGTTACAGGAAGAATAAGACAGTGAGAGTTCTCTAATTTGTTTCCTATAACTTTCTGAAGGAACTGTTTGTTGGGGGGAAATGTAGGACGGATAGGATCAGGGGAAGGGGTATCGTCCATACAAAGCAAATATTGATTATCGAATATCTGAAGAACTATAACAGACAACTTTCTCAAGGAACTGTTTGCTTTGCGAAAATGTAGGACGGATAGGATCAGGGGAAGGGGTATCGTCCATACAAAGCAAATATTGATTATCGAATATCTGAATAACTATAATAGAAAACTTTCTCAAGGAACTGTTTGATGGGGGAAAATGTAGGACGGATAGGATCAGGGGAAGGGGTATCGTCCATACGAAACAAATATTGATTATCGAATATCTGAAGAACTATAACAGACAACTTTCTCAAGGAACTGTTTGCTGGGGGGAAATGTAGGACGGATAGGATCAGGGGAAGGGGTATCGTCTATACAAAGCAAATATTGATTATCGAATATCTGAAGAACTATAACAGACAACTTTCTCAAGGAACTGTTTGCTGGGGGAAAATGTAGCACGGATAAGACCAGGAGAAGGGGCAGCGTCCATACAAAGCAAATATTGATTATCGAATATCTGAAGAACTATAACAGACAACTTTCTCAAGGAACTGTTTGCTGGGGGAAAATGTAGCACGGATAAGACCAGGAGAAGGGGCAGCGTCCATACAAAGCAACATTTTTTTGTTATCAAAAAAGAAAAAAGTTTGCCGAGTCAGCTTGTTTTAATTAAAAGTTAATCAAATGATATGATATTTACTATAAGTCCATTGATCATAATTTTGATCGCCATAGAAATTCTACAACCGAAAATATAATTCAAACGATATAACATAGTACATCCTTCCGTCTTTCCTTTCTCAAAAATGTAAAAAATAAAAATTTTAATTAAATGTTTTTTTTTTCCGATTAAGTTGTGATCCTCTTAGAAATTTGGACCTAAAACTATAACACAATCGATAAATGATTGTCCTAATCAAGGTCCCCATAAAATATAATTATTTTGACCTACTTTAAGTAAAAATATATTTTCTATAAGTTTAAAATTAATTAATCAGTCAATAATATTTAGCAAATTTTTAAAATAATATTTGTATTCGATTAACCAATGTCGGTACAAAACCATAAAGTACAAAGAACCTTTATAAATATTCGAATAAATTTGAATATTTTAAATTTTTTATTAATTTTTTTTTTTTGCAATTAAAACAAAGCGGACTGATTAAGCGGCAAAAACGAATTTTATATACGCTGCATCAGGGGATCCCTATAAATTTTGAATACTTTCCTTGTAATAGATCTGTAGATAAGAAGAGGGGAACCGTATCAGCTCTTGCCCTAATGCAAAAAAACATTTCATCTCCATCAAAAAATTTTAAACACCAAATTCGACTCTGGGGTTAAAGGAGAATCGGGTTTAGTTTCCATAAGAAAGTTGGTTTGCTTCAGATATCGGTTAATAATTTTGTTGTCTAGAGAAACAAGCTCTCCGATTTAAAATATGGATCGGGCAGGTGCAAAATAATAATAGAAATTTGGATTATTTATTTGCTTAAAAGATGGCTGGCAGACTTTCTTCACTGAGCTAAATCGTCTCAGAATTGGATACAGTCCAAAAATATATAGTTCTGTTCTAATGTTACCCACATAATGACAAACTTAGTCTACCACTTCTCACCTCTTTTTTGGAATCTAATTTTATAAAGAATACAAATTTAGTTCCATAAAAATATATAACAACTTTCAGTCGGAAAAAGTAAAATACTGAATAAAGTTTTAGAAATTTCAAGACCTTTAAAAGAACTACAAAATGTCGGCTGAAATAAAGTGTGATAATTTCATATTAAAATTGGATCTATTAGAACCAAGTGAATATGCCAAAGAAAAGGCCACAGATGAATTAAGAGAATCCCAGGTATTAATACATCAGGGATTGAAAGAGTTAAAAGAATTATTAAAAGGTATAAATCATAAGATAAAGGTCTTGACTTCACTCTTGATTTCTGATGATTTCAGTTGAAACCGATTTAGTATTCCCCCTGGAGGATGATGAGTATTTATTAAGCTTTTTAAGACGTTGTAAATTTTATACCAAAAGTGCCCTTAAATTGGTAAATTGAGAAAATATCGGTTTATATTATATAGAAGAATTTAAATTATCTTAAATTATAGATCAAACGTTATTATCATTTTCGCCTTAAATATTCCGAGGTCACTGAATATCTTAATCCTGCAAAACTGCAACATGTGTTTGATCACAATCAGGTCTCTATTTTGCCACAAAGAGATCAATTTGGCAGGCGCATAATAACCATGATAGCAGGCGGTAAATATCGTTATATATATAAAATTCTCAAATTTAAATTCTCTCTCAAATCCCTAGAAAATTGGAACCATAAACTTATACATCGAGATGATTGTTTTCGTGCCACAATTCTATGCTGCGAAGCAGTACAACTTGAACCGGAGACACAAATTAATGGCATAATTTTAATTATGGATTGCAAGGGCACCTCCCTAAGTCAAACTTTTGAAATGACACCAGCTTATATGAAACGTATGGTCGATTATGTACAATCTGCCATACCTTTAAGAATTAAGGGTTTTCATTTCATCAATGTGCCCACGATTTGTAAATCACTGTTTAAAGTGGGCAAACAATTTCTGACACCCAAATCACGTAGTCGTTTAGTGGTTCACGATTCGAACTTGAAATCTTTGCAACAATATGTAGCAGCTGAATACTTACCCATACAATGGGGTGGCAGTCTGAAGTCGGATGTAGCGTATGGTTCTCAGACCTATGAATTGTTGAGAACATTTGAACAGTATTTTCTGAAATGTCAAAAATATGGTTATGTAAATGGTGAGAGGAAAGTTTCGGATAAGAAATAAAATAAAGAGGTTTTCAATTGAATTTTTTAATCTCATAAGGACTTTCCTTTCCCAAGTCGGAAATTTTGAACCTCCCACTATGAATTTACTATATATAAAAAATCGATATATAATATCCGTCCTAAAGTCTGGTTTTAAGAGAAAATTAATTTAGAAGTTTTATACTTTTTAATAACAGTATCATCGCTGGGTCCATTCTCTGATCTCCATACAAATTTTGAACCCACAAATGTGAATCAAAATAATCTTGTCCGTCCTTCCGTCTGCTGGTAATTTTGAAAATAATTTTCTGAAAATTTCCACACAAATTTATTTTGATGTAGTAAGAGACCTTAACATTGTCCCGGGACCATTATTTCTCCTAGCTTCCATATAAGGCTCATTTCCGGAATGTGGTTTAATGTTTGTAAAACTCTTAAATATTTACCAATTCTATGGAAATTTGTCACAATTATATCGGAAACCACCTTGAATACATGTAATAAATTTAACATATATGGGAACATTTTTCATATAGTTCCCATATAAATTGGAACCCTGAAGCCCTTCCTGGAAAATAGATTTGAGTTTATAAAAGTCTTTAAGCTTTGAGTTCATAAAAGCATTAAATATAGACAAATGTAACACAATTTCGCCAAATTCTTTTTCTAACAGTCTTTATTATAATTTACTGATTTGGTGAATATCGGTCCATATTTTGATATAACTCCAACAGAAGGCTCCTTCCCAAAAAAACAGGTTTTAAGCTTATAAAACATTAAAATACAGTCAATTTTTTTTAAAATTAGCACAACTATTTCCGTAGCTGCTTTTTTATATATGTAATTAATTTAACCAATTTCGGACCATGTTTTGATATACCATCCACAAAAGACCCTTTAATTTTTTAGGCTTATGATATATATGTGACTTAAATATAGACCGCTTTTTTACAAATTTGATACAATTATTTTTTCTAACATATATATATATTACTTATTGTTGAATCGGATTTATATTGGCCCATGTTTAACTATAACTTCTATTAAAGACCCTTTTCCGGAAAAGGATTTTAAGCTTATAACGCTATAAAATTTGAACAAAGTTTATTGATATTAATGTTCTTTTGTACATTATTTAAAAATTATAGGCCCATATTGGATAATAACTCTCCCGGATGAAAAAGCTCTTAAATATGGACCATTTTTCACCAAAAATGCACTTTTTTCATAAAAAATGCATTTTTTCACTAAAAATGTATTTTTTCACCAAAATTGCATTTTTTCACCAAAAATGTATTTTTTCACCAAAATTGCATTTTTTCACGAAAAATGTATTTTTCACCAAAACTGCATTTTTTTCACCAAAAATGTATTTTATCATCAAAAATTCATTTTTTCACCAAAAATTCATTTTTACACCAAAAATTTAAAAATTATAGGCCCATATTGGGTAATAACTCTCCCGGATGAAAAAGCTCATAAATATGGACCATTTTTCACCAAACATGCACTTTTTTCATCAAAAATGCATTTTTTCACCAAAAATGCATTTTTTCACCAAAAATGCAATTTTTCACCAAAATGCATTTTTCACCAAAAATGCATTTTTTCACCAAAAATGCATTTTTTCACCAAAAATGCATTTTTTCACCAAAATGCATTTTTTCACCAAAAATGCATTTTTTCACCAAAAATGCATTTTTTCACCAAAAATGCATTTTTCACCAAAAATGCATTTTTTCACCAAAAATGCATTTTTTCACCAAAAATGCATTTTTTCACCAAAAATGCATTTTTTCACCAAAAATGCATTTTTTCACCAAAAATGCATTTTTTCACCAAAAATGTATTTTTTTTTCACCAAATTTCATTTTTTCACAAAAAATGTATTTTTTCACCAAAAATACATTTTGTTCACCAAAAATGCATTTTGTTCACCAAAAATGCATTTTGTTCACCAAAAATGCATTTTGTTCACCAAAAATGCATTTTGTTCACCAAAATGCATTTTGATCACCAAAAGTGCATTTTTTCACCAAAAATGTATTTTTTCACCAAAAATGAATTTTTTCACGAAAAATTTATTTTTTCCCCAAAACTGAATTTTTCTCTAAAAATTTAATTGTTCACTAAAAGTTAAAATTTTTCACTAAAAATTGAATTTTTCACTAAAAATTGAATTTTTCACTAAAAATTGAATTTTTCACTAAAAATTGAATTTTTCACTAAAAATTGAATTTTTCACTAAAAATTGAATTTTTCACTAAAAATTGAATTTTTCACTAAAAATTGAATTTTTCACTAAAAATTGAATTTTTCACTAAAAATTGAATTTTTCACTAAAAATTGAATTTTTCACTAAAAATTGAATTTTTCACTAAAAATTGAATTTTTCACTAAAAAATTGAATTTTTCACTAAAAATTGAATTTTTCACTAAAAATTGAATTTTTCACTAAAAATTGAATTTTTCACTAAAAATTGAATTTTTCAATAAAAAATTTAATTTTTCACTAAAAAATTGAATTTTTCACTAAAAAATTGAATTTTTTACTAAAAATTGAATTATTCACTAAAAATTGAATTTTTCACCAAAAATTGAATTTTTCACCATAATTTTGAATTTCAGAACGCTACATATGGCATCACTGTGTTAATATGTTGTTTCCTCATTTCAGTGTTGCCACTTGTATTGAATATTTTTTTATCAGCTGTTGACATTGAAAATCGATTAAACAAATATTTTTTTTGTTTGCGATTTTTACATTTTCCCCCATCATATAGAGAATTTATAGAGAAATCCAAAAAAAGGCCGCATTTTAATTACAAAAACAAAGAGTATTTGAACACAGTAAACATTCTATTCTCTTATTGTTTTTGCTTTTGCTTTTCACCTCAAGGAGAGTAGAATTTTATTGATGTAAAAATTTTAACATATCATGTTCAATGTGCACATTTTCATTTCAATATTTTAATTTATTATTATTATTTTTTTTAGTTTTACTTCACCTTTTTACCAAGAAACTTAACAAATTATTAGTGTTTTAATTTTAATTTTAATTGTTTCCATTAGAAGTAAGTTGACAATTAATTTAAAAATAAAAATTCTAAGAAAATCTGTAAACAAAATGTTTTGTTTTGTAAAATTAACATGATGTCATGTTGATTTTATTATTGAACTCATAAATATTCAAAACTATAAGATTAATTTTATTTAAATACATTTAAATTGAAATTAAATTAAGCTGACGTTTCATGTGTTAATCACAATGATAAATTTATAAGTTTGTGATTTTTTTATCGCTTTTTTTAGATTTTGCGGTTAATTGTGGCATTTCCTTTGAAAAAGTGTTTTTTGTTGTCAATTTATAAAGTGTTTTTTTTTTTTAGAAAAAGGGGGAAAATGTATACGAATGATATTCTAAGGGATAAAAAGTACTGAGTCATTTTGAAAACAGTGATTTTGGGTGACAATTTGAAAGCAAAAAGCGTTTTTCATTTATTAGTGAAACTGTCAAAAATTATTACAAGTTTTACTATTTACAGACTGTTATCCATTCAACACCAAACTTCCCCACAGTCTTAGCGTTACTTTGCTCTCATCTCTAAGTTATCGAAAGTTTTCAAAAAGTCCATTTTTTATTTTTAACCTCAAATAAAATCTATATAAATAAATTATTAATTTTAAAATTTTAGTATAACATGAACAAAATCGATCTTAATACAGAACTATAACAGATTCCTAAATTTCCTTTCCAAAATACCCAAAATTTCTCTAAAGCTAAAAAATGTATTTCTGATATTTGATCTCATATAAAATCTATAATAATTAAAGCCATCGATATGAAATTTTTATATAAAATGAGCAAAACTGTCCTAAATAATAAACTTAAGCCGAATCCTACTTTTTCAGGCCGAAACACCAAAAATTCCAATTTTGGGAAAATAAAAAAAATGTTGGAAGTTTTTCAAAAACTTTAGAAGTTATAATTGCTGCCATATAAAATCTATTTTATGAGATTTTAGTTTAAAAGTTTAGTTTTAAAGGACTATAAACAGATTTACACTTTTTCATGCAAAAATACCCAAAATTCCAATCCGTCAAAATGGCGTTTTAAATTTTGTGTAAAATACACACTCTTCTATTTGATCTCACAATAAATCCATATAATTAAAGTAAAAAATATCAAATTTATGTATTACATAACCAAAATTGTGCTTAATACAGGACTATAAACAGATTCCTACTTTTTCATTCAATAATACCCACAATTTTAATACGGCGAAAGCTTCTTTTAAAATTTACTTTTTTTAGTAAAATACTAAGTCCCATATTTGATCTCATATAAAATTTTGGAAACATATAAAACAAATTGTCCTTACTACAGGACTATAACAAAATTCCTAAATATCCATTCCAAAATACCCAAAATTCCAATTTGGGAAAAGCTAAAAATGTTATCAAGAGTTATTGAAAAATCAACATGTTTTATTTGAACTCTACAAAACCCATTAATATTACGTTTAAGTAATAATCTGATTAAAATTCTCCTTAATACAGATCTATAACAATATTCACAAAATACCCAAAATTCCCTTTCAGTGAAAGCTTATTTTGAAAATAGTTTTTTTAGTCCTTTTATCACTATATTTGAGCTCTAATAAAATCTTTATTAATAAAGCTTTTAATAAAAAATTTAAGTTTAACATGGACCAAATTGTCTTTAATACAGGACCATAAACAGATTCCTAAATAATCCAAAATTCCTATACAGTGAAAGTTTATTTAAGATTTATTATTTTTTATATTTGACCTCATATAAGGTCAATAAAACTGAAGCTATTTGTATGCAATTTTTATATAAATTAAGCAAAATTGTCCTCAATTCAAGACCACAAGAAGATTCCTAATTTTTTTATACCAAAATTCCAATTATGGCAATAAACTTTTTCGAAAGATGATTTTTTAATTACCAGTCTATCGGTAAAAAAAAAGTTTGATCATTTTCAGATTTCAGAACATGTATAGGTAGTATATGTAATAGGGGTCGCTCTTATCTAATTTAAGCTTTGACCTTTTTTTCTCCTTAAAAGGAAAAGAACCACAAACAGCAATATTTTGTTCAATTATATCAAAATTAAAAATTTTATACCGGATCCACATAGAAATATGATTCTTGCTTGATTTTACTATGGTCCAAATTTCTCTGAAACTATAACAGTTACCCTACAAATGTACAGAATTATAACGATTTGTAAAATCATATTTAATATTTTGTTTAAATCAAGTAATGAAATTTTTGCAATGTGACCAATTTTGAACTTCCTCCCCCTTTTGCTAGGAATCACTTAAACTCCCTGGCTCCTTCCAACCAATCGGAAAACATCACAGGAATAAGAGACTTTAATTAAAAGGACTTGTATAATGTATCAATCAAAAAGTAAATGAAATTCTAGAATTTTTTAATTGTAAAAATCGAGGTGACCAACCTTGTGGGTTTATCACCTGTTCCCTGGACTCACTTAGGCCTTGTGCCGTTCCAAATCAATTGAAAAACATTCATGTGAAATCTCTCTATATATAAAATAGGAAATGTGTATATAAATTTATATATGTTTTTATGTATGTAAGTGTGTATTTATGTATGTATGTACGTATGTATGTACGTATGTATGTATGTATGTATGTATGTATGTATGTATGTTACTTATATATTCTAAAATGGCTGGGCCAAATGTGATGAGTTTTCACAGAATGATCCCAAAAATAGGCTATAAAAATTACGATAGGACCAGGGAAAGAAGTTCCCCCCATACAAAGCAAATATTGATAATCGAATATCTAAAAAAAACTATAACAATTAGAGGTCTCAAATTTGTTCCCGACAATTTTCTCAAGGAAATGTTTCACTGGGGAAAATGTAGGATGGTTAATAATCGGGGGAAAAGTACATCCCTTAAAAAGCATATATTAATTATTGAATATCTAATGAACTATAAGAGCGATAGTTCTCAAATTTGATCCCAACAACTTTCTCAAGAGTTGTTTTACTGGATAAAATGTAGGACAGATAGAACGAGAGAGGGGTGGGGGAGTGGCGTCGCTCACACAAACCAACATTTTTTGGCAAAACGAATTTTGCGGGTCTGCTAGTTCCAAAGTTTTAGAATTTTTCCGAAAAAAACGTTTTTATAGATTTTTTTATTTCAATTCTTTTTCCCAATTTAATGCTAATTGAAACCACTGTATTTACTCGTGCGATTTTTTTTACAAACAACGACACCTTAAAGACCACGTAAACAAACAATTTTGTTTACAAATGCAAAATGAACACGTTCCCCCTGCCTTTTTCAAAACGAAGCATAAAATTGCAAAACAAAAACACAGAATAGTGATGCCAGATGTATAAAAAACAAATAGAAAATATTCCACATTTTTCCCCTAAATTTTATTCATCACCATTTGAGCATGAGATTTATGAATATAAATTCGATTTAAAACGAAACAAACAGTTTTTAAACTATTTTTCCGGAAGCAGGGTTATGAAAGGCTATACATTGCTCCAATGTTAGCTCATATTTATGGGAGATAAGTTTGAAAACTTTGGTATTTACAGAAGAAAGCTGTATTTTATATTTATTCTTATCGGATCAGTTCAAATAAACGCCAAAAAGGTGGAATTAACACTAAATTTTATATTTGAGAGTCGCTTTAATAAAAATTGAATTTAATTTAACGATTCTGAAACACAAAGAAATCGAATCGATTTTAAAACAACTAATTTGCAGCAAAAAAAAATTAGGGCACTCTAAGTGGCATTTTCAAAAGCGTAACTTGTATTTCAAAAACTTATTTTAAATTAAAGTACTTTTCTTGATATTTTCTAGCTCCATTTTGGAAGTATTTTCTACATTAAAAATTGGTAAATCCCTCCTTTGCCAGGACTTAAAACTAATTTTCTTTCTCAATCCAATTTGTCTTCCAAAAAGAATGGCAAAATGAAGATGAAAGCTTTTAAAATAACTGTTTATGCAAGAACATGGCGATCTGAAATGTACATGTACGACTTTCGGAGATATCGCAAAAGACCTTAATTGATAAAAGAAAAAGTAATAGACGCTTATGAAAAGCTTATAAGACATTTAAGTGTTTTATTACAATTTATCAAATTTATCATAAAAAGAGAATTAAGCTGACTTCTTAAACCGAGAGCTGGGCAGAAATATTACTATTGTAGTGCCTTTGCTCCTTTTCTTTCTAATTTTCTTCTTATTAGGCATACTTTCTTCCCCATTTCTATCCCATTACAGATTGCCAATCCTGTTTTCTTCTTGTTAGAACGAAGGGTGCACAATTAACCACAACGGTCTGCGAAAGTACTATTCCTGCCGGTATTATATGTAACCATAGAAAGTTACACTAATAGCCTTTATCGACTTTATACTAAGGACTATTTAACAATATCAGAATTACCTAAGGCTGAAATCTTTAAAGAAAATAAAGATTTCTGACTCTTGAAGAATGGAACGAAAATAGCGATGATAAGAATTGAAGTAAACCAACATCGCTTTTAAGTACACCGTATCAGAATCACTATCTGAGTCGATTTAATGATGCTCGCCCGTCTTTCTGACCGTTTGGCTAGAAGGTTGTGAACACTCTACAGGTCACAATTTTAGAGTTATCTAGATGAAACTTGATATAAAAGTTTTTCTTTATCAAAAATGAAGTCTATAGAAATATGCGCAATATTTTATATAGCTCCTATAAAAAATTCCTCCCGGATTGGGCTTTAAAATATAATACACACGGATATGAAAGTACTTGGTACAAAAAAATATATTAAACGACCTGCAAAATTTCGTGATCGGGCTACATATGACAGTAGCTCACATACAGACCCTCATAGGAATAAAATAAATAAATGCCAACAAAACTTTTATAAAAACAAAAAATCTTACCAAATTTTGAGAACATCGGTCCAAAATTTTTTTATAGGCAGCATTAACCGTCGTTGTGTTCAAATCTATTTTTTTAACCGTTAAAGATAACGAAATGAAATTATAAATGATTAGAGGTATTTTCAAGTTCATTTAGAGGAGTACATACCTCTATATGGTCAGGCTCTTAGTTGGTAAATCGCCAAAATTGACCAATTCGCCAAAATTATATATAAGAATTGAGGCAAAAAAATTATATATAAATAATTCTTGAAATTGTCTATAAGAAGCATATTTCATATTTATTTAAGATTTGAAGAATCATAATCTGCTTAACTTTGCGACGATCCATCTATAATTTTCAGAAGTCACTTAACATCCGCCAAACGGCATAAATTCCTCATATATGTATCATTAAAATATTTCAAATTGTTATACATTACACCAACACAAAAAATAAAGCCAAATTTAACGAGGGTCGATTCAGAATTTTTCACTTTAATTATTGTTTTGTTTATTAATTTTCCCTACAAAGAAAAGGAAAATAGATTAAGGAATTTATTGAATATTTGAATATAAATAATCTGGCATCCCTGTTTAATATTATTTTATTCTCTTCCTTTTACAAATTCTCTAACAATTTTGTTGAACCGTTAGATTGCATGTTATGAATAAATAAACACAAAACAATAACAACAAACACTAACTGTACAGAACTTGCAGAAGTTTTTAGTAAAATTTCAAGATCACGGGTTCAAATCCCAGTGGAGGAAAGATTTTTTATTGTTTTTTTTTTTTCAATTTTTTATAATTCTTTTCATAAAAATTAAGAGAATTTTATTAATTTTGATTAAAAAAATATTTTTTAATAAATTTTAGAAACTAAAATTAAAAAAATGTTAATTTTTAATTTAATTAAATTTTAAATTACGAAAAAATCGTTAAAAAATTTCTTGTCAGAAGTGGGATTCGAACCCACGCCCTCAGAGAGGACCAGAACGCTCACTAATGAAACCACAGCTGTAACTATGGCAAGATTGCTCTTGAGTCTGGCGCCTTAGACCGCTCGGCCATCCTGACATGTACTTGTTGAAGGGCCAACCATCATGACACGCAGTTCTAATTTCTCTCTAATAATTTATTTTTAATTTTTTTTTTGAAGTTTTTATTTAAATAAAATTTTATTTGACAAATAAATCACCAATTTTAAGTGCATTTTGTCAGTCTGTCGGTGTTAATTCCCTCTCCAGCGGTCTCTTTTAATTTTATTTATTCACCACGTTAAATTCATACTTAAATTATTTTATCACTTGACATTCTCAGGGTTTTTAAAATTAATTGTTTCACGACTGATTTTTTTAAGAAAAAATTTCCATTTTTAAAAAAATAATAATTTTTTTTATAAAATTCATTTTGAATGCGTTTCTGAAATGTTGTTCTTGTGAAATTTTCCATTCGCTAAACCCGTTAACTGGATTTTATTGAAAACTCTCTAGATTGATTCTTGTTTTTTTACGCCAAAAAACAACAACAAACGTTTTTTCTTTAAATAATTATTACAACAATAAAGTTGGAAAACAAGTTTTGGAGGGTCACAAGCTCAATCACACAGTAATTTACACGTGAATGCATCTCCCGTATAGAGATCTGAATTTTAAAATTTAAGAGATTTGAAAAAAATAAAGTTATGAAATATTGAAAACAAAAACTATGATCATTAAAGTAGAGAGGTAGTGATCGAATGAAAGACAGAGTTGTGGTATTTTAAAGGAGAGGGGGGGATTTGACCTTCAAGCCTCTGAATTTCTTATGATCGGCTTCAGTTTTAATAGCTTTAGATCGGTAACATGATCAGTAAATTTTTCGAAAGAAATTTTTAACATTTAACTGATCGTGTAAGTGTAATTACAATCATATTGATCTATTGTGATCGGAACATGATCAGTACCTTTGTTTTTAGAAAGCATTATTTGACATTTAACTGATCGTGTTATTTTTGGAAAATGCGTTAGTTAATCTTTTCAGCGACAACTTTATCGATCTATAGGGGCTTTAAAGAAAAGCGATGACTTCAAAAAGACATACTGTATTATGCAGTGTGGAAATCGGGTCGATACAACAACAATTGATTCATTCGAAGGGAGTATAAGAAAAACGATCAGACAAGCGGCCATAATTTTTCATCATGATAATGATCGGTCACACATTATACGTTCGGTTAAAAACTTTTTTTCACCTTTTAGTAAAGATCATGACGCTTCAAATACCATTTGTTTTGTTCTCTGCAGAAAGCTCTTTTCATCATGACAATGTTTGGTCACACGTTACAAAATCGGTCAATAAATATTTTTCACCTTTTACTTTAGATCATGCTTGTCGGACTAACATATGTTTTGATCGATTCAGAAAGCTTTTTTCATCATGGCAATGTTCGGTCACACGTTACAAGATCACTCAAAAAGTATTTATCACTTTTAAGCACATATCTTGCCCCACTCGGTCTAAAATTTATTTTGATCGATACATGACAGTGTTCGGTTACACGTTACAAGATCGTTTTATAGCAATTTTTCACCTTTTAGTACAGATCTAGCCGCTTCGGACTACCATTTGTATCGATTCATACAGAAAGCCCTTTTCATGTTTTAATTTTTCATGTTCAGTCAGACGTAACAAAATCGCTCAAAACTATTTTTCACCTTTAGCTACAGATCATGCTCGTTGAGCGATCATTTCTTTTTATCGATACAGAACGCTTTTTCATCATGATAATATTTGGTCATACGTTACAAGATCGGTAAAAACTATTTTCACTTTTAAATGCAGATCTGGGTCGTCGGGCTGAAGTGTGCTGCACTTTTCTCTTAACCTCAAAATTGCTCAAAAAGCAAACTGCTAATTCAAGACCGAAACGGAATATGACTGCTACTCTGTGTCAAATGGAATCAGATGAATATTTTGCATTAGAGTTTTTGACATCGTGTCAGATGATCCCAAGGGATCTGTTATGTAAACAACTGAAGAGAGTATTTAACGAAAAACGATTGATCCGAGAAATTGATTTATCGATCACACGTGGCAAGACTGGTGAATACATTTCTATCACATTATAGCCTATATATTCCCGATTTTGGCTATACTATTGATCTATACAGAACCCTCCTGCATTTCAGAACAGTGTCAGATAGTGCCTCTGTACTTGAAAATCGCTAACAACAGAACAGGCTTTTACTTATTGTGTTTACTTCTTATTGTTGCTGCTGATTAAAAATGGATCGAAGCTCAAAAGGGTATATGTTAAGTCCAACCAACAAAGGTAACACTTTGGAATTAAAATGTCAGACGATCGAAGACAACAGATCGATGAAGGAAAAATAGTCAGAGTATTTCCCAAACATCAAGCCAGAATCTTAATTAATGCAAAACGCCTTATTCTTCTCTTCAGAATACTGTTTCAAAAAACGGACGAAAACGCTTAAGAAATGGATTCCTAATGACTTAAATAGCACGCTTTATAACATACACGACCATAAATTGATTCAGAATAACTTTCAGAGTTAATTTAATGATGCCAGTTGTCCGTCAATCTGGTCCGCTGGCTGGATCTATGGATTTGTAATATAACGTTATGAACGCTTTACAGGTCATAAAATTATAGATTACCTGATATATGTGACACAGATGATTTTCTAGGACCAAGAGTAAAGCCTATTTCAATAAGCTCCCATATAAACGTATTTCGGAAATGAGGCTTTATACTTATAAAACTCATGAATTAAAATTTTTAGGCTAAATCCACATAAAAAATTTTCATGAAGGTCGTAGCTCCTAAAAGTATCAGAATATAATGATATAATTTACGATTTATACAACCAGAAATCACTGTACCAAAAAATTTCGCCAAGATCTGTCCTTAATTTCCTATAAGAATGTTTATGTTTAAATTTTTTCGATTTCACTCCTATCGGCCAACGAAACATATCGGGTTTTAGACTAAAAAAATTAACTAATTAGAATTTAGAAATTAAAATTGTTTTCAAAAAAATTTTGTTTATTCTCATTATTTAGGAACTGGTTCTGAAGGAATAATTATTATTAAAAAAAATTGTATACAATCAGTTTTTAATTATTAGAAAGTCTAGAATTTATTGAAGCGATAAGTATGAAGTATCAAGCATAATAATTTATAAACAAAACAACAAAATTTAATTGAAGTTCTATAACCTTCAAAATTTTAACAAAATTCCCCATCCGATATTTTTATTTGTTATTCAAAATTGAAAAAATATGGATGTTACTTTTTCGAAAATCATACGGGGGCTTCTTATTTTATATTTTTAAACCGCCCTATTTTCTTTTACAGAGAACTCAACTGGAGGTAAAGTAGGCGAAATTAGAATAGAAGTGAACTAGAACTGATCTAAATCTGAACTAGAAATTTACTAGAACTGATCTAGGTCTGTTATAGAACTGAAGTAAATCTGATCTAGAATTTATCTTGATCTGAACTAGATCTGTACCAGAACTGAACTAGAACTGATCTAGAACTGAATTTAAACTGAACTAGAACTTAACTAGAAGTTTACTAGAACTGAACTAGAACTAATCTAGATCTAAACTAGAAATGATCTAGAACTGATCTAGATCTGTACCAGAATTGAACTACAACTGAACTAAAACTGATCTAAATCTGAACTAGAAATTTACTAGAACTGAACTAGAACTGAACTAGATCTGTTATAGAACTGAAGTAAATCTGATCTAGAATTTATCTTGATCTGAACTAGATCTGTACCAGAACTGAACTAGAACTGATCCAGAACTGATCTAGATCTGAACTACGTCTGTACTGTAAAACAGAACTAAAGGACTTTTGTGAAAAATCCCAATAACTCAATTAAAAAATTAAAACTTTCCTTTTGAATTGTTTTAATGGAAAAATTTAAGAGCGATTGATTCAGGGTAAAGCAAAAGTAAATATTAATTGTCGGAAGCACTTCCATAATGGACTTAGATAGAAACGAATAGTTAGAGTACCAAATCTTTCCGAGTATTTGCTACTTCTTATCTAAATATGTTTTTCATGTGAACATCCATTAAAAATGTTCTATATAAAATAGCTAATTTTCACTAGAGGAAGCCTATTTTAGGTTGGATTTACAGCCAACTTATAAATTCCTTATAAAAGTATTTGGTATCTAATAAAACTTAAGGACTTGAAATTTCATAATTTTTAAAGAAAAATTAAGTCAAATGTCATTTAATGTCAATAATTGAAGAAAGACTTAAAATATTGACGAATAATGATACATACAGTGGGTCCGTACACAACCATTTCACCAAAAATCATGTGGAATTTCATTAAGACATCTCTAAGCGTTAAAAGAATTATATTCCAACAAATTGATTATTAAAAAAAAAATCATCATACCCAAGTCTGCAAACTCTGAAGGGTCACCGACTATGCCCCTGGCCTAATAAGGGTCTGTACTAGAAAACACCTCAGCGTTCTTAACAAATGAAATTTCGTTTATATAATAACTGATATGTTTTACAAAACTGACTCGATCAAAATAAATAGCAAATAAAACTTTACTCAAAAGTTTAAATGTAGTTCTTAACGTGTGTTAAGAACTTTTCGATCTCACTTCTTATATACAAAATTTCTTATGCCTCAATTCATAGATGAATTTATGGAGAATTTGTTTTAAAAAGTAAACAATTTTGGAGATTTACCGATTATGTTCCTGACTAGATAGGGGCCTTTACTCTTCCAAGCGAACTCAAAAACACAGCAGGTCTAAACACGTTAAATTTCTTTGATATATATCTAATGGTTTAAAGGTTGCAGAATTATTTCCTAAAAAAATCTTATTTTGGCGAATTTTTCAAAAATCACATCCCAGGTGACCAAATTTGTAGGGTCAATTAGTACGCCCCTTGGCCAGGTGGGGTTCTAAACTCCTACAAATGAACTTAAAAATATATCAACTCTAAACATGTAAAATTTCATTAAAATATCTCTAATAGTTCAAATATTGCAGAATTATTTTCGATTTGGACACGCCGGACCCTTGTTTAAGGCCCTTCGAAATATGATCTGGGATTTTAACCGACTCTTACTTTATTACATGTTTAATCTTTTATTTCATAATTAAGAGAGATAAAAAAATTGATTTGTACCCACTTTGGCGAATTTAAAAAAAATCAGGGTCACAAACTTCGCCCCTGGCCAGGTAGGGGTCTATACTTCTCTAAATGAACTAAAAAACACTTCAGCTCTAAATACGTAATCTATCTCTAAATATCTCTAACGGTTTAAAGAAAGCAGAATTATTTCCAAAAACATCGATTTGGACTCGCCGGACCTTTTTATAAAGCCCTTCTAAATATGATTTGGGATCTTAACCGACTCTCACTTTATTACTTCCTTTATTTTTTAATTCATAATTTAATTAAATTCTTCATAATTTAAATAAAAAATGATTCGAATATATTTCGGCGAAATTTGAAGGGTCACAGACTACGCCCCTGGCCAGGTAGGGTTCTAAACTCCTACAAATGAAGTTAAAAACATCTTAACTCTAAACATCTGAAATTTAGTTAAAATATCTCTAACAATATTATTTCCAAATAAAAATGAATTGAACACATTGGACCTCTTTTTAAAGCCCCTCTTAAATACGAACTTTCATCAGATCTTATGTCATTATTACTTTTTGACTTTTTCCATTATTTTCGTATTTAATAATAATTTACTGAGAATTTATCTTGGACTTTAAGATGTTTCTGGTTTATAAATAGACCTGTTTTTTTTATTTCACCAAACAACCTTGCAATCGTTTCACTGAACCCTTTTAACCTAAAAAAAAATAAAAATTATATATAAAAAAAACACAATTGCTACTCAAGTCAATATTTATTGTTGCTTCCCTTCAAGTTTCAATTTCAAGTTAAGACTCTAAACAAAAACAACTAACACTACTCAAGTCAAAAAGGTCATTGTCTCAATTATTCCATAACTGACTTGCAATGAGAGTTATTATTATTATTATCAGATCAGGTACTTTAACTCTTAACTCTTAACTCACACTGCCTCTCTTAATATAACAAATAAATGTTATTTCTCTCTTAACTTTTTTTGTTAAGTGTGATTTTGATGATCTTTGAACCAACTAAAATAAAATAAAAAACCTAAAGCGACGCGCTTTAAAAAACTCATTAAAGTGGAACTCAAATTTCACGTGTTGGTTTAAATTTCAAAATACAACAAATTTGTCTATATAGAAATTTTGATACCCTTCTGCATCGGAAGTGGGAGAAGAGGTTATATTAACTTGGTCATTATGTGTGTAATGCGAAGAAGGAGGGTGTCTTATATGACCCCATAATGTATATATATATTTTTTGCATCAAAACCAAATCTGACTCGATTAAGCTATATCCGTTTGTCAGTCCGTGTCTCTGTTGTTGGCACGCTCACACCCACAATAATTGATAGAGCATCATGAAATTTAGCCTGACTATTTGTTACAGTCCCTAGAAATTTCCTAATTAAAAGCAGCTTAATCAGTTCAGTTAATTAAAAGATATAGACCGATATCTGAGGCAAACTCTAAGTTCAAGCAAAAAACTTTGGTAAAATTGTCAGTTAAAAATCGGTTAAAATCGGTAGAATGAAATTTTGCCATAATATTAAAAATCGGTTCAGTTAACAAAAAAGTTGACCACAATATATATAACTAATTTTATGTATACTTCTGTGAGTGTATTGGTGACTGTGTTAGTACCAAACATAACCCATTTCCTTCACACACACACACACTTGTACTGAAGGGTATTGAAGATTCGTTATTGCCGAATATAACATTCTTACTTTTTGTTTTTTTATTTCTTATATTCTTTTTGTTGTTATTGTTGTTTTTTATATTGTTTTGTTGTATTGTTTCGTTTATATATATAAATTTTTTTGTTAAATTTAATAAAATCTCTGTTGTTTCTAAAATACTTGAACAGTTTCATCTTTACTTTTGGCGCTTAACGTACAAAACTCGGCTTTTGGTGTTATATTTCGATTAAATCGTAATCGTACTGAAACAAAAAATTTAATTTTAATTTACAATTTAAATCAAAAGTTGTGTGTGCAGTGGATTTTTTTTTTTGTGTATAAAACACGTTTGATTTGAAAACGGTATCGAAAAAAAAGAACATACAACTTCCGACAGGCGGTACCTTAGTGTTGGAGTTAATATATTTGTGTGCTTCTAAACTATAAAACGTCAAGTTGAAAAATTGTATGAATGAGTGTTTGAAGAAAAATACAATTTTTGTTAGATTATTTTAATTAATTTGTATTTAATTTATTAATTTATTTAATAATTTATTTACAACAAAATAAATTTACACAAAATTAAAAAAAAAAATTCTTTTCAATTTTCTTTAAAAAGAAACAAAAAATAATAAATTCAAGCATTTGATTTTTTTCATATAAAAATTAAAAAACTCTTATAAAAATATAAGACTTTCAAAGAACTCTTATATTTCATATAAAACAATTCTTATAAAATATAAGAAATTTTCTAAAGGAAAAAATTCCTATTAAATATAAGAAATTTTCTTAAGGAAAAATTCTTATAAAATATAAGAAATTTTCTAAAGGAAAAATTCTTATAAAATATAAGAAATTTTCTAAAGGAAAAATTCTTCTAAAATATAAGAAATTTTCTAAAGGAAAAAATTCCTATTAAATATAAGAAATTTTCTAAAGGAATAATTCTTAGAAAATATAAGAAATTTTCTTAAGGAAAAATTCTTATAAAATATAAGAAATTTTCTAAAGGAAAAATTCTTATAAAATATAAGAAATTTTCTAAAGGAAAAATAAAAATTCTTCTAAAATATAAGAAATTTTCTAAAGGAAATTTTTTAAATATAAGAAATAAAAATTCTTCTAAAATAAAATAATTTTTTTAAAGAAAAATTCTTATAAAATTTGCTTAAGAAAAAAATTCTTACTAAATAAAGAAATTTTCTAAAGGAAAAATTCTTAAAAAATAAAAAAAAAATTCTTAAGGAAAAATTCTTAAAAAATTAGGAAAAAGAAAAAATTCTTCTAAAATATAAGAAATTTTCTAAAGGAAAAATTCTTATAAAATATAAGAAATTTTCTTAAGGAAAAATTCTTATAAAATATAAGAAATTTTCTGAAGGAAAAACTTTCAAAAAAAAAAAAAAAAAAAAAAAAATAATAAAGAAATTTTCTTAAGGAAAAATTCTTGTAAAATATAAGAAATTTTCTAAAGGAAAAATTCTTATAAAATATAAGAAATTTTCTTAAGGAAAAATTCTTCTCAAATATAAGAAATTAAAAATTCTAACAGAAAATTTTCTAAATGAACAAATAAAATGAATTTTCTAAAACAACATTGTCTTATATTTCTTATATAAAATATAAGAACATTTTCTTTTAGAAAATTCTCTTATAAAGTATAAGAGTTTTAAAGGATTTTCTAAGAGTGTAATTTTTTTCCTTCAATAAAAATTATTTTAATTCATTGAAAAAAAATATTGAATTAATTTATTTATATTTTATTATGCGAGAAAAAAAAACAAATAAATGCATAAAAATCTATTAAATTTTTAATTATTTATGAATCATTTTTAAATTTTATTTATTTATTTTTTTCATGAATAATTAATTTTTGTAAAAACCTTTCGTTAATTATATTTAAAATCAATACAAATAATAATTATAAAAATAAAAAAAAATAAAAATAAATAAATTATTAAATTAAAAAAAATTATTAATAGAAATCAACACAAACATTTAATTGATTTTAATTACACAAGATTTCAAAATTACAAAAACAAGACATTTTTTTTCTAACAGTTAAACAATAAAAACACAACACACAAACAAACAAACACACATCAAATATAACAAAATGAGTAAGTAACAATCTAATGTTCTTTATTTTAATCTTTGTTGTTGTTATTGTTGTTGTTGTTGTAATTTAAAATAAATTGTTGTAAGCAACAAACTAGTTAAAGTAACTATGTTAAGTTGTAATTAAATGTTTAATATTTATTTGAGATTTTTAGCATTACAATTGAAATTTTTGTTTAATTAACCCTTTAAGGTCCAGTATTAAAACATAAACCCAACTCAAGTTGGGTCAATGCCTCCAAACCAACATGGCGAAAGTATACCATCTTTAAAAGGGCTTTAAAATTCTTTCAAACTTCTAGAATATTTTTCAAACTCCTTCAATTCCTGTTCTCCTTATAATACAGATCCTTTTCAGTATTAAAAACTGCTCTTTAAGTTCGATATTTTTGCTTTATTGAGTTATAGTCTTCAGTCTTCTCAAGCCTAATTCAAGTATTTTGTTATTTCTTAACTCTGAAACTGGTTAAAAATGCTTGAGCATAAGTAATGAAAACCTGCTTCAAACCAAATTTTTTTCAAATTTCAAACTTGTTTTATCAAGTTTGAACACAAGTTTATGTCTAACTTCAATCAAACATCTTTCTAATTATACCTTTTTTGCTCTAAATTAAGTAATAGAACACCTTCAAACCCAATTCAAGTCTATTTTATTTTTGAACTCTCAAACTAGTTTGATATTTTAACTCAAAAGAACTTCTCCGATCCTGAAAAGGACTTTAAAGCATTAAGTATTAAACTTGTTTCAAACATGATAAAACTTCTTCGAATCTTTAAAAATTATTTCAAAGGCTCGAAAGCATTTCAAAGCATGTTTGAAATTAAATTATGTTTTATTGTTTTATCAGCATGAGAACAAGTTTATGTCAAACATACATCAAACAATACTTGTTTCCCCTAAATAAGATCACTTATAATTTCTTATTATTCAAACTTGTTTTATCAAGGTTGAGCATAAATTAAATTATGTCGAACTTATTTCAAATATGATTCAAAAATTTTTCCATCCTACTGAATTTCATTTCATTCATCTTAAATCATTAGTTTTCCAACTTGTGTTATCAAGCTTAAGCATATAGAAAAATTATATCAAACTTGCTTCAAATATGATTCAAACCTTTTTCATCTTTTTGAGTTTTCAATAATTCTTTTTAAATAATTATTCAAATTTGTTTTATCAAACATGAACATAGACAAGATGTTTGTCAAACTTACTTCAAACATGAATCCTATTAATTTCTTTAATTCATCTATCATTTTAGCTCCTTTCTAACATTGACAAAACAGCTTCAAACCTGCTTCAAACAATTGGACATTTATTAATTTATTTTAATTTGTTTTAAACCTTTCACTTGATCGAACTTATATCAAGTTTGCAGAGACTGTTTCAAGTTTATTTTATCTGACCAAACGAACTTGAAACTTGAATAGATTTGTTCGAACATTTTTTATTATTTCAATTTGTATTCCGTTTAATTTTTGATAAGCATTTACGTTGTTCCAACTTTTTCAAACATGGAGGAACATCTTCAAACCAAACATTAAATATTGAAAGAAATTTAGTCTTTCAAACTTCTCAACTTCATATTTTCTTATTTTCATTAAGCTAAATCTCTTCAAACACTTAGTTTCTTCCAACTTATTTTAAAATCGTACAGACTCCTAAAATTTAATAGAAATTGCAATACATTTTAATTTATTCTTAACATCTCAAGTATGTTTCCAACATGATGCAACTTCTTCAAACTTGACACATAAATTGAAGTTTATTCATTAAGTTGTAATTTAAATTTATAAGAATATGATTTCATACAAATTGAATCTCGAAACACCATTTTCAAACCTGCTTCAAACTTGCTTCAAACATATTCTAATTGTCTGATTTTTATTTATTCACACAACTTGATCAAATTGATGATTAATTCAAAATAACTTCTTCAAACTCGAAAGGTCTTCTAAGCATTAGGTATTAAACTTGTTTCAAACATAATAGAACTTCTTCGAACCTTTAAAAATTATTTCAAAGGCTCGACAGAACTTCAAAACATTCAAACTCGAAATAACTTTTTAAAACGAATTTCTTTTTATGTTTGATCAAAATTATTTAAATAAAAATAATATAAATTGGTTTCAAACTTTAAAAGATAACAAACATATATTGCAATTTGGCACAGTTCTGAAACACTCTAGGTTTGAAGAGAACATGTTTAATGACAAATCAAACTTCTTGGTGTTTTATTATCGATTCTTAAATTTTTATTCAAACCTTAAAAGCGCTAATTTTATGTTTTAATTAGTTTCAAACTTGCCTAAAATGTTAGCTTAAAATTTTGTTTTAAAACTTTTTAGGTTTGTTCAAACCTACTTTAACACAAAGATGTTTGGAAATTTTTTATTGGAAGTCTTCCTAATTTAATAAATTTAGAATCAAAAAAAGTTTTACGTAATGAAATTATTTTAAACCATCAAACATATGTCAAACTTAAAAAAGCTTGATTTTTTGAATTGTTGCATCAAACTCATGCTTTAATTGATATCATTTCAAACTTTGTTTATGTTGCAATCCAACTCTTTTTAAGCAACTGTTTGATTTATAATTTTTTCACCAAACTATTAATGAATCAAACTTATTCTGTAAAGTTTTATGTTTGAAGAGGTTTGAACACTTTGGGATTTTATTAAATTTTATTGTATTACCAACTGGCATCGAACTAATGGCCTTTTCCTTAAATCTTTAAGGCAAGTCTTTTTGTAAAAGATATAGAAGATGATTTTCTAAAAAGACCTTATGATGATATAAATGATGTTGCAACAAACTTGTCCATGCCTTTTGAAAATTCTTTTCATACTTTACAAGAAAAAGACATAAACTGAATAAAACTTATTTATGTTGCAATCAAACTTTAATTTCTTTTGAAGAGGGACACAGTTTGTAGAGGATTATTAGTAATATTTTTTTTAAAATTTCAAATTGCTTCAAACTTGTAAATGAAGCATAAGTTTGAAGGCAAATTTTGTATGATAAAATAAAAAAATTGGTTTCCTATCAGATCAGATCCGAAAGAAGTTTTTCTAAATTCCCTCCTAATGAGGATATCGGTTAGAATTTTTTAAAAACTAGTCAATTCCACTTCAAACCTTTTTGTATGGTTTATAATATATAGAATTTATTTATGTTGCAATCAAACTTTTTTATCAACACTCTTTGAGTTATAAACTCCTTGCAAAACATTTAAAGAAACAAACTTGATTTGTAATATTTTTTCATACTGTTTGAAGAGGGTTTTTTTATAATGATTTCTTAAGTTCCAACTGCTTCAAACTTATAGTTGAAGCATAAGTTTGAAGTTAACATGAAATGGTTAGTTTCCTAAAAGATCTTAAGGAAATTTTTCTTAATTTCCTTCAAATGATGATAACGCTTGGCAAATTCTAAAATCTTGTTGGTTGCACTTCAAACCATTTTTGTTTGTTATTGAAGTAGAGAAATTATTTATGTTACAATCAAACATTAGCTATTAACACTATAAACTTCTTCCAAAGCTATTAAGGCATCAATTATAATTTCTAATATTTTTTCCTGCTGTTGGAAAAGGGATAAAAGTAATATTTTTGTTTGATTTCCAATTGCTTCAAACTCATACTTGAAGTTTAAGTTTGAACTGAGTGGTAGATTTTATATGATAATAGAAAGAAGTGATTTTAAAATGCCCTCCTAATGGTGATATAGTTATGTATCTTCTAAAACCTTGTTGGTTGCACTTCAAACCTTTTTGTATGATACAAACTTTGAATTATTTTAAAGCCATTTTGATTTAAAATTTTGCAACTAAGTAAAACTTGTCGAAAACAATTATTTTTATTAAATTTAATTAATATTGAAATAAGTAATTTTAATAATTATTTCAATAATGACAAAGAGTTGAAAGGTATGAAATTTAATTATTTTTGCTCCATCACTTAATAACTATAAAAGTGATAGAGAAAACTTGATTTTTTTATATTTTTAACACAAATTGGACTTTCAAGTAATCAATCAAATAATCACATTGGAAGATAATAACTAAAACTTAACTGGAGGAGTCAAGTTATTAGAAAATTTTTCTAATGAGTTTTTTCTTAGCAGCAATTAAATAAAAATATTGCAAAATTGCAATTATAAGCGATTAAATCACAAATAAAGGTTATAAATGAAATGACCTTAAAATAGTTAACTTTATTTCAACAAAATGTGGTTAATAGAATTTAATATTCTGTTCTCTTTTAAGGAAAATTTGATACTCTGTTCAAGTTCATAACCTCAAACATTTCACAATATTTTTATATTTCGAATGTTTGTTTCATAACTCATTTGAATCTAAAATTTACACTTTAATTTTGTTTATTAATAAAACTCATTTTTTCATCACTATTTATAGAAAATACTTGAAAAATAATATTTTCATCGTTTTAATTAAATTTTTAATTGATTTCATTTAATCAACTCAATTACAGAGATTCCTACCATGATAACTGAAATCGAAGAAGTCCCTTCCATTACAGTTGGTGACTATAAATTAAAATTTGAATTGGGTGAACCCTGTGAACGTACCAAGGAAGTCGCTTTGCGAGAATTACGTGAAACTCCCGAAAATATTAAAAATGGATTAACGGAACTTAAGAAATTATTGGATGGTGAGTAGAAATTAAGGAAAAAAGTTAAAATCATAAGCATTTGAAGCCTGAAATTTTGATTATAAACTTGATTTCGATTATAACTTAAATATGGATTGTTTACACAAATAATATATGGAACAAATATCGGGACAACCGCACTATATTCTAATCCGTAGTTCAGTTTTTTTTTCTTAAACTAAGATTTTGTTTCGAGTCAATAATTTAAAGGAGTTCCTCATCTAGATAATAGATTCAATCTCTCAGTAATTTAAAGTTTAGATTTTTGCCTTAAATATAGTCGTATTTATTATTAAGACTATAAATTTTTATCATTTAAGCTATTTTATCATCTAGTCTAAATAATAAACTTGACTATAGTCTAGATATGAAGTACTTTATTGTCTAGATTCTAATAACTACGCTAACGTCTAGTATAGACTGTGGCACAAATCTACAACTAAACTATAGTCTATATTCTTACCTAGAATATAGTCGTGTTTGTTTTTTTACACTAAAAACATATTTTTTTTAGTTAAAATACAAGTTGTCTTATCGTTTAGACTGATTTAATATTTAGTCAAAATTATAAACTTGTTCAAAATCATATCTATAATGTAGTCATATTTATTCTTTAGACTATGAAAAAAGACTACCTAATTTATCATCTAGTCTAAACTAGACTATAATCTAAAAGACAACCAAGGCAAGTAGAGTCTACTCTGGTATTTCACAGTGTAGTCTACACTGTCGAATACAACTCCAACTATAGTATAGTTGTATTTATTTTTTAGACTATTAACATATTTTTTTAGATTATTTTAACATCTAATCTTAATTATAAACTAGACTATAGTCGAAATTGGAAAATACTTAAGTACTCAAAGCCTTAAAAAGATAGTTTATGGTTAAGACTTTGACTTTATATTCTAGACTATAGTTTATTTAATCTTGTAGATAATGGACTATTTTATTGTTATCTTATAAACAAGACTATAATCTAAAATACAAACTAGTTAATTAATTTTATAGTTTCTAAAACAACTATTAAACGATTCAATAATCTAGACTATTATTCAATATTTTCAACTATTATAAACTAAAACTATAACATAAATAATATAATATAAAATAGTCTAAATTATAACTTTCTTTATAGATTAATTTAAAAACTACATTATAATCAGGATAATTAACTGCAAATATAGTCTATATAATAAACTACTCTATAGTCGAAATATAAATAGCACTATGGTTTAGTTTATAAATTACACTTTAGTCTTGATAAAAACTATTCGAAAACATAGAAAATAAACAAGGCTTCATTAAAGTCTGTGTTATACTCTATCAAAACGGCTTGATAGACCAGACTATAAACTACTCTTTAGTCTGGATGAAGAACTACTTTAAAAACTGGACAATAAAACAGACTATATTTCTCTATATTCCATAAAAGGAACTAAGCCATAGTCTAGATTATAAATTCCATTATAGTCCAGTTTACAAAATAAAGTACAATCTTTATAATAAAATAGCCTTTAGTTTAGATAATAAATTAGACTATACTTTATATAATAAATTACACTTTAGTCTACATAAGAAACTTCCTTATAGTCAAGAATATAAAATTTGTTATAGTTTAGATTAAAGACTCTACTCTAGTTTCTACAAAACAAGCCAGGCTACAATCTAGTAAATCAACTCTTTTATTGTTTAGATATCCAACTGCACTATAGTCTATATAGCAATCTAATCTAAGTATGGATTATAAACTACACTAGATAATTTGCAAGACTATAGTCTACATTATAAACTGCTTTATAGCACAGATTACAAATAATAAACTAATCTAAAATCTAGATAATATACAAGACTATAGTCTACAATATAAACTGCTTTATAGTCCAGAAAACAAATTACACTATATTTTTTATTTATTCTATTTTAGATAGTAAACTAGACTATAGTCTAGATAAAATTAACTACACTATTCACCACATAATAAACTACATTGCTATCTATGCCATAAACTACACTATAGTCCAAATTATAATAGTTAGATAATAAACTACGCTATAGTCAATGTAACAAAAAACAATATTATAGATTATAAACTGCATTTTAGTCAAAACTATAAAGTACACTTTAGTATAGATAATAACTATTATAAAATTTAATTAATATGCAAGACTATAGTTTATATTATAAAGTGGTTTATAGTCCGGCTTACAAGTAATAAACAACTCTTAAATCTAGATAATATACAAGACTATAGTCTACATTATAAACTGCTTTATAGTCCAGATTACGAATAATAAACTACTCTAAAATCTAGATAATATACAAGACTATAGTCCACATTATAAACTGCTTTATAGTCCAGATTAAAAGTAATAAACTACTCTAAAATCTAGATAATATACAAGATTATAGTCTACATTATAAACTGCTTTATAGTCCAGATTACAAGTAATAAACTACTCTAAAATCT
Organism: Cochliomyia hominivorax; assembly: GCA_004302925.2. Classification (NCBI taxonomy): domain Eukaryota; kingdom Metazoa; phylum Arthropoda; class Insecta; order Diptera; family Calliphoridae; genus Cochliomyia; species Cochliomyia hominivorax. Next base: position 87,937,702 of record PYHX02000158.1, on the reverse strand, counting down.
AGAAAATATATACAAGACTATAGTCTACATTATAAACTACTTTATAGTCCAGATTACAAGTAATAAACTACTCTAAAATCTAGAAAATATATACAAGACTATAGTCCACATTATAAACTGCTATATAGTCCAGATTAAGTAATAAACTACTCTAAAATCTAGAAAATATATACAAGACTATAGTCTACATTATAAACTACTTTATAGACCAAATTACAAGTAATAAACTACTCTAAAATCTAGATAATATACAAGACTATAGTCCACATTATAAACTGCTTTATAGTCCAGATTACAAGTAATAAACTAATCTAAAATCTAGATAATATACAAAACTATAGTCCACATTATAAACTGCTTTATAGTCCAGATTACAAGTAATAAACTACTCTAAAATCTAGAAAATATATACAAGACTATAGTCTATATTATAAACTGCTTTATAGTCCAGATTACAAGTAATAAACTACTCTAAAATCTAGAAAATATATACAAGACTATAGTCCACATTATAAACTGCTATATAGTCCAGATTAAGTAATAAACTACTCTAAAATCTAGAAAATATATACAAGACTATAGTCTACATTATAAACTACTTTATAGTCCAAATTACAAGTAATAAACTACTCTAAAATCTAGATAATATACAAGACTATAGTCCACATTATAAACTGCTTTATAGTCCAGATTACAAGTAATAAACTAATCTAAAATCTAGAAAATATATACAAGACTATAGTCTACATTATAAACTGCTTTATAGTCCAGATTACAAGTAATAAACTACTCTAAAATCTAGATAATATACAAGATTATAGTCTACATTATAAACTGCTTTATAGTCCAGATTACAAGTAATAAACTACTCTAAAATCTAGAAAATATATACAAGACTATAGTCCACATTATAAACTGCTATATAGTCCAGATTAAGTAATAAACTACTCTAAAATCTAGAAAATATATACAAGACTGTAGTCTACATTATAAACTACTTTATAGTCCAAATTACAAGTAATAAACTACTCTAAAATCTAGATAATATACAAGACTATAGTCCACATTATAAACTGCTTTATAGTCCAGATTACAAGTAATAAACTAATCTAAAATCTAGATAATATACAAAACTATAGTCCACATTATAAACTGCTTTATAGTCCAGATTACAAGTAATAAACTACTCTAAAATCTAGAAAATATATACAAGACTATAGTCTATATTATAAACTGCTATATAGTCCAGATTACAAGTAATGAACTACTCTCCAATCTAGATAATATACAAGACTATAGTCTACATTATAAACTGTTTTATAGTTCAGATTACAAATAATAAACTACTCTTAAATATAGATAATATACAAGAATATAGTCCACATTATAAAATGCTTTATAGTCCAGATTACAAGTAATAAACTACTATAAATTCTAGATAATATACAAGACTATAGTCTACAATATAAACTGCTTTATAGTCCAGAAAACAAATTACACTATATTTTTATTTATTCTATTTTAGATAGTAAACTAGACTATAACTACAATATTCACCACATAATAAACTACATTGTTATCTATGCCATCAACTACTCTATAGTCTTGATTATAGATCAATTTATAAATTACATTATAATGTAAATTATAGTCTGGATTATAAAGTAAACTATAAATTAATTTCCATAGAATGTAGTCTATAGTCTATATATTTTAAATTGTCTTACTGACAATAAACTAAAATATAAGTTAAACTGTAAACTAATAGTTTAAACATATTATGGTCAAAACTATAATTTAAACTATAGTTACAACTATAAATTATAGTCATGTGTTACAAAGAAAATTACTGAATATTTTAATCTTTTTTTCTCTGAAATTAATTTGCCATTAAATCGTTTGTAATATTTTTCTCAGAATTTTACAACAACAACAACAAAAAAATGCAAAATAATTTTTTTTCCCCAACTTTTACAGCTAAAATAAACCTAATTAATATTGACTCTATAATTACAGTTCAAACTTTAGAAAAATAATAATTAAAAACGTCTAAAAACAATTAACATATGAATCAGAAGATTTTGATTTTTATTTTTTGCTTTAAGTAAATAAATCGCACTTTTGCAATTTGCAATATTGCAATAAATAAAATTGCAATCATTTGCAAATTAAATTTAAATAATTTGTAAAACTTAAATAACTTTAAATTAACTATTTTAGTTTTATTTTTATTGATTTTAGTAATCAAATAAATTAAGACTCTTAAGGAGGAAATTGACATGCAAAGAATGTAGGACAGACTATTGTGTAGTCTTGTTTATAACGCAGACTGTATAGACTGCCTTATCGTCCCGACTATTGAAAGGCTTATAGTTCAGTCTATAGCTGGATTTATCATTCTGAATATAGTCTGTTTATATTTCTGGTTTATAATTTTTATTAAAGTCTTATTTACTATCTGACTTATCGACCAGTCTGAAGTTGATTTCCGGTTCAGATAATATTCTGGCTTATCGACCAGACTGTTTTAACGCCAGACTAAAACTGGTTTATTGTTTGAAATGCACTGTATTTAATCGTCCATACCATTATCTCGTTTATCGTTCAGATTTTTATTTGCTTAATTTCCCAGAATGGTTTATCATCTAAACTACAGTTTAGTTTATCGGCCTAAATAAAGTATGTTTTATTGTTCAGACTGTAGTTTGGTTTATCATGAAGACTACAATTTGGTTTATTGTTCAAACTACAGTTTTTTTCATATCGTCCAGACTATAGTCTGGTTTATCATACAGACTATGGTCTAGTTTATCGTCCAGACTATAGTCTGGTTTATCATACAGACTATAGTCTGGTTTATCATACAGACTATGGTCTAGTTTATCGTCCAGACTATAGTCTAGTTTATCGTCCAGACTATAGTCTAGTTTATCGTCCAGACTATAGTCTAGTTTATCGTCCAGACTATAGTCTAGTTAATCGTCCAGACTATAGTCTAGTTTATCGTCCAGACTATAGTCTAGTTTATCGTCCAGACTATAGTCTAGTTTATCGTCCAGACTATAGTCTAGTTTATCGTCCAGACTATAGTCTAGTTTATCGTCCAGACTATAGTCTAGTTTATCGTCCAGACTATAGTCTAGTTTATCGTCCAGACTATAGTCTAGTTTATCGTCCAGACTATAGTCTAGTTTATCGTCCAGACTATAGTCTAGTTTATCGTCCAAACTATAGTCTGGTTTATCATACAGACTATAGTCTGGTTTATCAGACAGACTATAGTCTGGTTTATCATACAGACTATAGTCTGGTTTATCCTACAGACTATAGTCTGGTTTATCCTACAGACTATAGTCTGGTTTATCCTACAGACTATAGTCTGGTTTATCATACAGACTATAGTCTGGTTTATCATACAGACTATAGTCTGGTTTATCCTACAGACTAAAGTCTGGTTTATCATACAGACTATAGTCTGGTTTATCATACAGACTATAGTCTGGTTTATCATACAGACTATAGTCTTGTTCAGACTATTGTCTGGTTTATCATACAGACTATAGTCTGGTTCAGACTATTGTCTGGTTCGGACTATTGTCTGGTTCGGACTATTGTCTGGTTCAGACTATTGTCTGGTTCAGACTATTGTCTGGTTCAGACTATTGTCTGGTTCAGACTATTGTCTGGTTCAGACTATTGTCTGGTTCAGACTATTGTCTGGTTCAGACTATTGTCTGGTTCAGACTATTGTCTGGTTCAGACTATTGCCTGGTTCAGACTATTGCCTGGTTCAGACTATTGTCTGGTTCAGACTATTGTCTGGTTCAGACTATTGTCTGGTTCAGACTATTGTCTGGTTCAGACTATTGTCTGGTTCAGACTATTGTCTGGTTCAGACTATTGCCTGGTTCAGACTATTGTCTGGTTCAGACTATTGCCTGGTTCAGACTATTGCCTGTTTCAGACTATTGTCTGGTTCAGACTATTGTCTGGTTCAGACTATTGTCTGGTTCAGACTATTGTCTGGTTCAGACTATTGTCTGGTTCAGACTATTGTCTGGTTCAGACTATTGTCTGGTTCAGACTATTGTCTGGTTCAGACTATTGCCTGGTTCAGACTATTGCCTGGTTCAGACTATTGCCTGGTTCAGACTATTGTCTGGTTCAGACTATTGCCTGGTTCAGACTATTGCCTGTTTCAGACTATTGTCTGGTTCAGACTATTGTCTGGTTCAGACTATTGTCTGGTTCAGACTATTGTCTGGTTCAGACTATTGTCTGGTTCAGACTATTGTCTGGTTCAGACTATTGTCTGGTTCAGACTATTGCCTGGTTCAGACTATTGTCTGGTTCAGACTATTGCCTGGTTCAGACTATTGTCTGGTTCAGACTATTGTCTGGTTCAGACTATTGTCTGGTTCAGACTATTGTCTGGTTCAGAATATTGTCTGGTTCAGACTATTGTCTGGTTCAGACTATTGTCTGGTTCAGACTATTGTCTGGTTCAAACTATTGCCTGGTTCAGACTATTGTCTGGTTCAGACTATTGTCTGGTTCAGACTATTGTCTGGTTCAGACTATTGTCTGGTTCAGACTATTGCCTGGTTCAGACTATTGCCTGGTTCAGACTATTGTCTGGTTCAGACTGTTGTCTGGTTCAGAATATTGTCTGGTTCAGACTATTGTCTGGTCTAGTCTAGTTTATTATCTACACTACAGTCTGGTTTATTTTTAAGATTATAGTCATGTTTATTGCCCAGACTATAGTCTGGGTTATTGCTCAGTCTATTTATCGACTATTTCAGTCTGGTTTATCGTCCAGACTATAGTTTGATTTGTAATCCAGACTTAATTTTGGTTTATCGTCTAAACTTCAGTCTGGTTTATCGTCCAGACTATAGTCTTGTTTAAGATTTTAGTCATGTTTATTGGCCAGATTATTATCGTCAGTCTAGAGTCTGGTTTATTGTTAAAAATAAAGTCTGGTTTATCGTTCAAACTATAATACAATTTATTATTGAAAATATAGTCTGGTTTCTCCTTCTGTTTATAGTCTAGTTTATATTATGATTAATCGTCCAGATTATGGTCTGGTTTATTGTTAAGATTATTATCATTTTTATTACCCAGACTATAGTCTGGCTTATTGTTTAGTTTATAGTCTGGTTATTCGTTTAGACTATAACACGATTTGTTCTTCAAATTATAGTCTGGTTTTGTTCTCGGGTTATTTTATGATTATTCGTCCAGGTTATGGTTTGATTTATTGTTCAGACGATAGTCTGGCTTATTGTTTATAGTCTGGTTATTCGTTTAGACTATAACACGATTTGTTCTTCAAAATTATAGTTTACTTCGGTATTCGAATTATCTTATGGTTAATCGCCCATATATATACCAATCTTGCATTGCATTTATTTGAATTTCAAATTTTAGTCTAATGCATATTGAATTTAGTATAATTTAGCACTTAATCTAATTATAGTCTTGTCTTTAAATTGTATGTATTTTTCCATAATTTGTTTTTAAGGTTAAAAAATAAAATTATTTTTTTTTTTTGCAATTTAAGGTTTTTCTTAAGGTTTTTCCTACAAATCGGTATGTTTTTTAACAAAAAATGCACTCAAAATGCAACCTTTTCAATTTATTAAAAACTTAACCCTGAACTTGAAAATAAGAAAAAAAATTTGCAAGATCATTTTTTTGTCGAAAAAAAAATTCTCAAAAGAATGATGATAAATGAAGATCTTCGTAATAAAAAAAAACCTTGTTTTCTGTTATTTTTTTTAACAAAAAAATTCGCGCATTTCATTAAAAATTGTTGAAGATTGTTGTTGAAAAAAAATATTTGAAAACTAGACCAAAACGAGCAGCTGTTCTTTTGTTTTTATTTGATTTTTTTATTTTATTTTTTTTTCTATATTTTTATTAAGATTTTTTATTAATATTTACCGTAAGTGGGCAAACACAAATCATAATAATAAAAAAACATCAATGTAAATGGTTCCGCATTTAACAAAATATCGAAATCTACCAAAAACGTCGAAAATTAAAATTTAATTTCAATTTGAGTTTCTAGCGGCCAAAAACCCTCCACAAAAATAAACATAAAAAAAATATGAGTTGCGTTTTGTGTGTTCATTAACAACCTTGAACTCAATTTAACATTTTAATTCTTTTTTTAAGTTAAACAGAGAATAAAATAATAAAAATAGAAAAAACGAATTGAAAAACTTGTTTAAATTAAAAAAAAATTTTGACTTTAATGATGAGTAAGAAATGTAAAACCTCAAAGTTTTGAAATGAAATGTCAGAAATAAATTTATATTAACGAGAATTTTTGAATGCCCTAAAGACTTTAATAAAGGTTAGAGACAATAGTCTAGTTTATTGTCTAGGAGATAGTTAGATTTATCATCCAGACTATTGTATGGGTTATTGTTCAGACTATAGTCTTTTTTATCGTCCAGACTATAGTCTTTTTTATCGTCCAGACTATAGTATTTTTATCGTCCAGAAAATAGTATTTTTTTATCGTCCAGACTATAGTCTTTTTATCGTCCAGAAAATAGTCTTTTTTATCGTCCAGACTATAGTCTTTTTATCGTTCAGAAAATAGTCTTTTTTATCGTCCACCCTATAGTCTTTTTTTTATCGTCCAGACTATAGTCTTTTTATCGTCCAGACTATAGTCTTTTTATCGTTCAGAAAATAGTCTTTTTTTTATCGTCCAGACTATAAGCCTGTTTTATCGTCCAGACTATAAGTCTGTCCTATCGGCCAGATTATAAGACTCTAAACTAGTTTATCGTTCAGACTATAAACTGGTTTAACGTAAAGACTATAAACTAGTTTATAGTCCAGACTATAGTCAGGTTTAAAATACACATTATAGTCTGGTTTATTGTGCACACTTTAGTGTGGTTTATTGTCCAAACTATAGTCTGGTTTACCATGCAAAGTATAGTCTATCGGCCAGACTAGAATGTGGTTTTTCGATAATTCTTTAGTCTGGTTTAAAGCCCAGAATATAAAAGTTGATTTATCGTGTAAACGTCCGTTTTGTTATCCAGAATTGAAACCAGTTTTTGGATCAGAATAAAGTCTAGTTTATAGTTCGGACTAAAATCTGCTTTATTTTTCAGACAATACTTTGTGTCATAATCCGTTCTATAGTCTATTTTATCGCCGAGATTATAGTTTTAATTATTGTCTAGATTATAGTCTAGTTCATAGCTTAAATAATATTCTCGTTTATATATCCAAACTAGTTTGATTAGCGTTCAAATTCCAGCCTAATTCATCGTCTAGTTTATAATCTATTTTATCGCTTAAAGTGTTAATTTCGTAGAGCATTTCAAATTCGTCACTGCCACTGTATATATTTCGCTTAATTGATAAAATTAATTTTTTAATTTAATTTTAGTAACTAAAATTGCCATAACATTTTTTGCTAATTATTTTTTATTGTTTTTAAAGAAAATTAAAAAAAAAATTATTTGTAATTTTATAAAAATAAAAAGTTTATTTTTCTTTTTAAATTTTATTATTTATTTTTTATTTTTATTTTACGTGTTAATTTATTTTAGAATGATTAAACATAAAAAGTGCTATTTTTCGAATTCGATATCTTTCAACTGAAATCTCTCTCTCTCTCTCTCTGTTCCTCAACAACTTGGGGTTTACAAAAGTCACTGTTATTAAAGTTATTATTTGTTTTTAATAGTTATTGTTATTTTCTCTATTTAAGTACGTGTTTGACCTTTTTTTTAGTTAGAACTTTTAGGAATAAAATGTTGAATTGTTGAAATCAAAGTCTAAACTAAAAAGTCATTAAACATGTAGTTTTATTACAGCAGTTAAAAAGATTTTTTTTTAATTATTTTAACTAGAGAAGATCATTA